>OX411308.1:160597646-160937646 GCA_948150685.1 Rhaphigaster nebulosa | reverse complement strand
TTATCACAAAATCTAAAACAGCTTAAAAGAACGATAATTATTTTTAAAAAAGTGACAAAAACAATCAAAGTTATAAATTCAGGCAAACGTGAAAATTCAAATACGTAAAAATGTTTCACTAAAGCATCAGAGGTTATCTTTATATCAAAGTCTCCTTTTATCGTTAATTTAAAGAATAATTCATCTTATATAACTAAATAGTGGAAATGTTTAAACAAATACAACAAAAGGACAGTTTTTCTACATATATCACAATAATAAATGTTTTAATAGAAAAGACACCTACTTTTGCAATTATAAATAGAGAAAACAAGATTCTAAAAATAAAAGATGTAGCGAAGTGGAAAATGAACAGAAGGAATTATATAAGGCAGCTTATTAAAGCCCTACTGAATAGGAAAATGAAACAAGAGGAAAGATATCTGATATGTGACTTACATCGAAGAAAATATAATGCGAGAAATAATGAAAGTAATATTATAATGTTTTTGTATTAGGCTGAATTTTCACTAGTAAATGAATAACTAAGTGTCTTTTTTATTAATGACACGAGAAGACAAGTTTTAAGATTAAAACTGTAAAACAGCTTTATGAAGAGAATAAAGACATTTATAATAAGGGTATTACCGTTTTTTTTTTTAAAACAACTCTTTTATACTATTTTTTTTTCGTCAGATCGCTTTGTTTCCTGTTCTTGCGGAAGATTCTTCTTCTTCTTCTTCTTTAGCTTCCCTCTTTAGTGCCTCTCAGAGCATTCAGCCAGGAATTCCATTCTTCCCTATTTCTAGCTAGGTTCCTCGCCTGTCGGAGGTCCTTCCCCCTTGCCCTACAGAATCGTTCAATGTAGTCCAGATAGGACATCCTAGGGCGACCCCTAGGTCTTCTGCCATCAGGGACATATTCTATGGTCTTTAGAGGATCTCTGTGGTCGTCCATCCTGATAACATGGCCGAACCACTTTAACTGACGAGTTTCTAGGAGCTCTTTCAGTGGGGCTATCTGCAGTTCCTGACGAATCCTTTCATTGCGAACTCGGTCTCTTCTTGTTTTACCAATCGTCCTTCGCAGAAATTTCATTTCGCCAGCGGTGATTCTGCTCTCCTGTCGGTTTGTCAATATCCAACTCTCCGCTCCATACAAAAGTATAGGTAGATATACTGTCTTGAAGATATGTAGCTTTACATCTTTGCCTACTTCTCTCTTCCCTACCACAGTGTTACATATCTGGTAGTAAACTGTATTTGCCTTTTTAATCCTGTTAGATATTTCTTGCGGAAGATTAAGACGTAAAAATAACATTACTATTATATTATTTCTTTCAGTTAGTTACCAACAATGGGTAAAACAGCAAGAAAGACAGAAAAAAGAAAATTTCACTCAATTTATGAAGAAAGAAAATGAGAGACAAAAGAATTAGAGGAGTAAAAGAAAATCAAGCTTTCAAAGAGGCTCAGAGAGAGAAGAGGTGTTCGGAACACAGGAAAGACATACTGAGCAAAAAGTGTTTAAATTTATAATTTTATAAGTAGGTACTTTGATGAGTAGGTTACTCCCAGTTTGATGTGCAGGCACAGTCGTTTTTTTTTATTATTTAATAGACATACAAAATATTGTATAAATTTTAGTTAATTACATTATTTAAGAATGCTTTAGTATGTCTCATATATATCTATTTGTGCTCAACAAGTGAACAGATATTGTCTATTGAAAAAGTATTGTCCCAATGAGTGGAATTTTCATGCCATTTCGGTCAGAGTTTGAGTTATATTTATTCCCGTTAATAATACAGTGAGGAAGCAGAAATTTTCTATGTGTAGGCATTTCTACAGTCGTTAGTAATTAATTGCAATAAAAACTCTTGCTTATTTAATAAAACTTCGATGGGAGAATCTAAAAAAAGTTTTAATTTTGGGACAGCCGTCATGTAGGTCACACTTGAAATTAACAATATCTATTTAAGTTATATTTTGCTATTAGCAAGTAAACAAAAACATATCTGCTTATTATATGTAATTACTTTCCTACCGATACTAGATAAAAGAAAACATGTGTCTGCTTGTCATATATAATTACTTTCCAACAGCTATTAGGTATACCTAGTCAAAATTTCGACATGCAATTCTCATTGAATCTGGCCGTTAATCCCTGATTCAAAAAAAAAACGCATTTTTGGTCATCGTTCCTTATCTGTGATAGAATTATCTTTTGAACGAGAGGGTCGATTTGTCGGCAATAGCCAAAAAATGTGTTTTTCTGTTGTGTCAAAACGGCTCTAATAATTTTGATGAAACTTGCCTCAAATATTTTCCTTTAAGGTCTATAACTATCCATATATGCATAGTACATCCCCTAAAAAATCAGAAAAAAATTGATGAAGGTAAGAATGTTATATTGGCGCAGAACTCAAAAAGTATGTATTTTATGGTAAATAATGTTTATGATCATTTGGAAAGTAATTAAATTCTCAACAAAATAAAAATCATTTAAACTGGTTTAATATCAGCAAAGATTGCGCACTGGACTTTTTAGCCATGTTTTTAAAGAATTCTGCGCATGTCCCTATGCAGGCCAGTTTAATTTTTTTTTTTTTTTAGTTTTTCGCATAACTCGAAAACTATATATCACCAAGAAGTTCCAGATGCTCATTTAAAAGATAATTAAATGGTTTACAAAGTTAAACTTAATAAAAAAAATCATATTGGATCGATACAGAGCGAATATTTTTGTATTTGACTTTGCACTCAAAAAGTCGTGTGAGTTAACACATCAGATATATTTTTTCTTTTTCATTAGTATCACATCTATATTATAATATTATAATAATACTAATAATAGTCATAAGGCTAAAGATATTACAGCAGCCTTGTTCGGATTAAAGTTGACGATCTAATTATATGTCCCATTGGAATAAGAAAAATGTATAAAATAATAAAGTTTTATAACTGGCAAAAAGACATACAAGATAATAACTACAAAAACGTTAAATAATATACACATATATATATATATATATATATATATATATATATATATATATATATATATATATATATATTTATATATGTATATATATATGTATGTATATATATATATATATATATATATATATATATATATATATATATATATATATGTATATATATGTATATAAGAACAAATAAAGGATGGTACAATATATTCATTGCAATATAAACGAATAGGAAAGAAGAAATAATAAATAAACCATTTAAAAAAAAAACAGGACCATAGAAAAGAAAAAAGAATTCTACGGTATATATTATACACAGTATACTATCATACTTTATATTTTTTAAGATAATAAATACAAAAACATTAAATAATATACATATATATAAATATATATACACACACACACATATATATATATATATACACATACATATATATGTTTGTGTGTGTGTGTGTGTGTGTGTGTGTGTGTATATGTATATGTGTATGTATATATATATATATATATATATATATATATATATATATATATATATATATATATATAAATATTCATTTATCATTGAAGTTAATATAATATAAATATAAAATTCGAATTATACTTTATACTTTTTTATGTGAATCTCCGTGGATGGGGCCTACAGCGAAAGTCCATTAGAGTGATACTAGCGTGGAGGCCTGATGGTTGCATCTCCAATTGGGAATCATTCTGCCATTAATTCAATACTCCCACAGTCCCTAGAATCATTTCTGAAGAAATTATATCAGGAACAGTAATAGATAATTAAGTTATTTCTTGAATAAAGCAGCAATTTATATAGTATAAAATTACTTCACCAAGATTCATCAAGGTCAATATCGGTATAATATTTCTAAATGAAACACCTAGAGCATATTTCTACTTTAACTATTTATTTTATTTCAGGAAATTATCAAGCAATAATAAAGAATTTATTGAATCCAGAATCCCAGAATGTAGTGTTATTATATCTACTAATAAAATATTACGAATTTTCAGAACTGACATATATTTTTAAGAAGAAGAAAATAATCATAATTAATGCCTCATAAGCTTCCGAAATTGTAGAAAACAGACATAATGAACTTTAAAAAAAAAATAACTGAGAAAGATTGACATTTTCCCGACAAATAGAGCTTAAAAAAATAAAAAAATAAACATGGAGAAAAAAATACAGCGTTTCAAGATACTTGGCTAATTCTGGGGCGGAGGCGGGCATCAAAGATCTAAAGCTTTGGTAATAGCAATTTCTTGTGAGGGCTTAAGTCGGCAGGCATTTGTCGCTCGGGGTTTTTTTACTTTTACCTACCTACCTTACCCGAACAGAGTCTTTGACATGTAAACAATAAATCCCATGTTTATAAATTACTGCACGTATCCATCTGCCTCTGCTCGTCACATTGTTTAACTTATCGTATCCAATCAGTGATTATATTCATGATTAAATTATTAACTAGTTTTATTCATGAAAGGAAAATATCTGATGTGAACATTGCATGACTTCCTCTTACGCCTATTAAACTATAAATTGGTGACTCAAAAAGTAATCCTGAATTTGGTTATTAGTTTCCGAAGATAGCAGGATCTCAAAAATGACACGGCGTCGCGACGTCCATCTATTGACACACACTTATCCAAGCTCTTATTTCTGGATGCCTCATTCCGAATACTTTATTATATATCATTTTCTTTTAGTAGGTAACAAGTTCTGTGACAATATTAGAACTGTCTATGTCACTATATAAAGCTTTGGAAATCGACATTTTAAGCGGAAGAAACCGTTTAACATATACTTCATTCTCCTGCTGCATACATGTTCATCTCACGAATGGGGAGGAAAACAAGTATTTTACTCTCAATTTTAACACTTATAACAAGTAATAAAACTGTTTAATTAGAGTAGAAAAAATCGCGTCTTTAATCTTTTTCACCGAACCATATGATCTCTGTATTAAATGTCATTATACCTTTTGATAAGTTTATGATCTTCAAGTAAAGTCGGCTCTTCAATTTCAACAAAAATCTATTATATTATTTATATTGATGTTAAAGTATTGTTTACCGAATTTGAGGAGTTTTCGATTATATTTTAATATAGGATTTGATGAAAATCAATAATATAAAGTACCACTTCCGGTAATCATATAGTCACCAAAAAGGAGGTTCTCAGCTAGATTTTGCAATAACCCTAAATAAAAAATTTTAACATTCTACGGCTAACCGTTTTTGAATCATGGGAGATACGTACGAACGTACGTACAGAAGTCACTACGAAACTAGTCAAAATGGATTAAAGGATTGTCAAAATGAATATTTCCGTTTAATGAAAATACTGCGTAAAAGAAAGGAAAAAGAACAAATAAATAACACAAATTAAAAAAAAAAAACATGAATAGCAAGTATAAAAAACGTAAGTTGAACAATAAAATTTTCCATTTTTCGATTAAATTAACATATATTAATTTAATCGAAAAATGGAAAATGTGAAAGAAAGCTTTCGTATTATTCACAGCTAGCGCTCTTATCAAAACGGCTTTTATTTACATAGCTTTCTTTTCTTGTTTTTTCTTTCTACATAGCAGGATCCCATCGAATCAATATTTCGATGTTCTTCAGTCCCTTCCAACTCTTAGATTAAAATTTTTTCGCTTCATCAATCTTGTATCGAGCACGAAGCAAGGATTCCCTAAGATTTGTTGATTAAGCTGGTAACCATATCACCCGATTAACCGTTGAACTTAAGAATGAACGCTTCCTCATCCAGTATTTTTCCAGGTCCTATCATGATTTGTATTTTTTTAAGATAGTTTAAATTTAATAAGATAAGAGTATAATTATAATAATAGTATAATTATAATAATAGATAATAGTATAGATAAGATAATTTTAAGATATATTTAATAGTTTTCAGTAAAAAAAATTAAAGTTGTCTTAGGGTTGAACGGAACCGAATGTTGAGCAAGCAGTGTTATTTCAAATAAAGATTCTTGAATTGCTCTGAAGCTATCGCCAACCTTTCAGAATTTTAATTCCACTCTGCTAGAGAGTCCTAAGACTCCTAATTGTCCTTCAGTTGCTTATCTCCTTTAAATTTATTTCTCTATTGGACTATTCCTTGTAATAAGGTTTCGTGCTGCAAATCCATTAAACCACATCCTTCTAGTTCAAAAAATATTTGTTTTCTTTTCTAGAGACTAATCAACTTGTGCATGTATTTACCGCTCTTTATTGAGTAATTGTTGAATTATATATTAAAACATATTTACCTTGTCTAGCCAATGTGATGAATATCAAGGTCTTTTTATCCCAATCGAAATCTATTGGTAAATTATGGTGAATTATAGGTTAAGTATGGACGTTTCACTTAGGGCATTAAATCTTGTATCCATATATTGAAGATATAAACTGACTAATCGATATCAACCTGGATCATGTCAGGAATTGTATGATTAATACAATACTATGCTTAGCCCCACAGAAAATGCGTTGAGGAGAACATCATTTTCGTATCAAGCACTCATCGATAAACGAAGTATATCCAATGCTGAGACCAGTCTTCCCTTCTAGACAAAGATAACTGATTTCCTATTTTGCCATAATTTCTGCCATTTCTTCGTAATTTATTCCGACGTGGCTCATTTGCCATAAAAAGAAGGAAATATTATTATGTACTCAAGCAGCAATTCGTATCATTTTGGATTACATATTTTAAATCGACAACAAACCATGTAAATTATGGGAATAAAAGTCAAAATGGCAGAGATGATTTCAGAGGCTCTCAGGGGACGGTTAAACTTGAAGCCACTTGTTTTTCATAATTGCCTTAAAAGTTTATTTCCATTTGTCGCCAAGCAGAGGTCTCCTAATTCGGGGTCTGTGGCGGAAACTTTCAAAGGACTGGCTCTCCTTTGAGGAAAACGATAATCTGATTAATTCCTGCTAAAAGTTTTATCATTCCAACTTACAGATCTGTTTCAGAAATTTAATCCCTTGTAATTATTTCCAGAGTTTCCTTTTATAACTAATTTTATTGAAGGAATATATTTTGAAACGAAAAACAAATAAAAAAGTTATTTTTCTGCAGGTAGAGGAATTCTTTAACTTCATTTTTAACATTCTATGTGAGTGCTTTTTGTTAGCCATATAACAGAAGTAGCAAATGCTACGGGTCCCGTGTCACAGCAAAAAAAAATTAACTTGTAAAGTTTTGTACTTTTAGGTTTTGATTGTGTAGGCAATGGAGATAACTTCGACAAGAGATGTAACCTTATACTGAGATTTCTAAATCTAAGAAGTTTATGTTTTTTATTTTTTCAGTTCTACTGTGAATTTAATCGAGGGATGAACTTCGTTTATTTCCTTTAAAAACAACCATAAAAAACAAACATCATGAATTTGGAATTTACCAGACACCCACCCACAGGGATGTCGTTATAAACAATGACACTAGGAGAACCGATAGCACATAAACTCGCAGCCATTAATAGCATGATTTACCGTCTTTTAACATACCATGAAATAAAAAGAACTATAATAAAGAAATTGAAATAATATATTCCATAACAAAAAAAAACGGGTATAACAAAACCACTATCAATCATATTTTAAAAAAACAAATACAAAAAAAGAAAATTAACGATATCTATTCAACAACCCCCGGAGATAGGCCCATCCCGAAACATTATGTTTTGATTCCATATTACGGTCCTATATTCACCAAAGTCGGAAATGAATTAAAAAAACTAGGATTAAACTCTGCATTTAAAATAGAAAAAAACCTTATCCTCATATTTCTCTTCTCCTAAAGACAAAATAGACCCTTTCCAAAAAAGCGGAGTATACGAACTAAATTGTAATGGTTGAGCAGCCAAATACAAGGGAAAAACTGGAAGATCGCTAAATCAGAGATTAAAGGAACATATACGTGCATATAATAATAAGACAGATAATTCCAACTTTACAATTCATTTAAATTAAAATAATCATAAATTTAACAAAGACTCTGGAGTTAAATTAATACATTACGTTGAAAACAGCCTCAAATTAAATATATATGAAGCACTTGAAATAATAAAATCCTTCAAATCCAATCCAGATTTTTGCTTAAATGGCCAAATAAATATCTCCAATAGTCCAATCTTAAATCTATTCCCATCTATAACAGGAAAAACAATTGCTCACCGGCATTACTGGAAAAACTCTGACCCTTAAACGTGTACATAAAAACATCCTACCTACCTTTCGTTCATTGTTAGCACAATGCGAGAAGAAACCAGTACAAACTTTTCTGTTTGATATAATCCATTTATACCTTGGTGAGTACCAACATGTATTTGATTTCTGGTCTTAATTAAATTCATAATTCATAAATGTTTTATAATACTGATTTATATTACATTTAATTTAATATGTATAATAGTAACAAACTATATTTTTAATTGCTTATTTTTGAATTGTTTGTGTGTTTTTAGAACCGAAGATGAATGTATGACATTCGAAAGTAGTTTTCAATAAAAACAAGTGGCAAATAATTTATCAATCCCTAATTAGATTGATCCTTCTATACCATCATGCGGATATCAACTGGCCAATCGGATTGATCCTTCTATACCATCATGCGGATGTCAACTGTTCATTGTTATTTATTGCATCTTGACAACGTTTCATAAATTCATAAATTTGTATACAAAAGAGAACAAAATATTTTAGATCAAATACAGAATCATAATTACATGATACATTAACTAAATAACAATATGAATAAGAAAAGAATGAGAAATATCAAAATAAAATTGGAAAATTGACGAGGGAGTTTCATCGGAAATATATAAGTTTTTAACAATATTGACATCTTATTTGTAAAAAAGTTATTTTTTGTATGTTTGTTTGGGTTTAAAGGCGTAAAACCGCTAGGTCTTCAACGCCTGTGGCTTTTTTTTTTTTTTTTTTTTTTTTTTTTTTTTTTTTTTTTTTTTTTTTTTTTTTTTTTTTTTTTTTTTTTTTTTTTTTTTTTTTTTTTTTTTTTTGTTATTCTACATCCAAATATATTTGACACGTCTTGTTCGTTTGTTTCAATTGGCCCTAGGGGTCGAGAAAAAAAGTAAATCAGGCTGAAAGTGCTAAATTTTATATCTCTAGTTGGTTTTTCGACATGATTTTTCAGCCAAAACATTTGTTTTTCAGAGCATATTAATGTAAAAATACAAACATGAAGAATAATTGCTTTTTGGTCAGATACATTTTTTTAAATGTTTAAATTATTAAGCAAACTAGCCTTATAGATTTTTTTATTTCAAAAATTATAGCAGCTTTTGATAGAGCGCACAAAAAAAATCTTCATGCTGTAAATATTAAAACAAACAATTTTTTTTTCAGTTCTGAAGGGATTCAAAAATGTCCAAAATCAAAATCTTCTCTCTTTTTCTAACGAGGCCTGGCATTTCGAAATCGGATACACTGAAGACGAGATACAGGGCTTCAAATATTTTCAACATAACGATTTTTTAATGCGGTATATCAAAATCTGCCATATTTTTTTGAGTGAAAAAATCTATAAGGATAGTTTAATTAATAACAAACATTTTTTGAAAGTTGATAGAAAGTAATTATTTTTTAAAGTTTGAATTTTTCCTTTACTATACTCCTTTAATATACTGGAAAATGTTTTTGTGGACAAAACCACGTCAATATCACTTTCTAAATTCGAGAAAGCAGGTTCAGCATGTTTTAATTTTTTTTTCTGGGTTCCTAGGACACATTAGAATGAGCGCCGGAACACATGTCAAATATTTTTGAATGTAGAATCACTAAAAAAATGTTGTTAAAATCGGTGACCTATTGACTGTGACGTCCCCTTGTTAGTTCCGTAACAGCCATTGTATTATAATATAAACGATAAAAATTTAATCTTAATAAAACATATATATATATATATATATATATATATATATATATATATATATATATATATATATATATATCAATATATTCTAACATTTTTTTAACCACACTTGAAGCATCTTAGATAAGAAATTAGACTTCTAGAAGGTTGGGTGATAGCTCCAAATGGCGATAGAAACTACTAATGTTGAGTCCTCAACGACACAATTCCCTGGCCCATCAGCTTCCCCTAATCGATATCTTATCGAAAGTCGATTAGGAGGCACATCGGCAACTCGAAGCCACAAGATAATTGCGATGCCTTATTGCTTCTAACGTTTCAACGAGAATCTGTTGTTTCATTCCAACAGATCAATGGAGATTTATATAGCTTTCAGGTAAGAGATGTCTGATCGATCCAGTGCAAGTTTTGTGAATGTGATTTTTTTTTTTTTAAATACCGACAATATCATATTTAAGATAATATACAAAATGTATAAATATATTATACTTGTGGAAATAATATATTTTCATGTGTAAATATTTTCTTATTTTTCCTTTATATTTCTATTAATGATTCGTTATTCAGCATGTTGCATGCAAAATAAGCATATACTATTAGCAACAATTCTTAATATTTTACAGTTTTTTGCAAAGCATTTGTTTAAGGAAAGAGATACAAATTTAAAATCAAAAATAAATAATCAAAAATAAACATTTTTTTTCATTTAGCAATATAAATGCTTTTCAAAAAATTGCACTCTTAGATGTTTGCAGCACGGTTATATGTGAAAAATTTCTATGAAAATATTTCTCATTTTATATGAATGTTCATCAATAATAATGATTTTATTGAAACTCGTGCATTATCACAACCAACGTTTCGGGGTTTCATCCGATCTTTAGGATTTAACTTATTCACTCCTAACAATCAATCTCTGAGAGATACTATAAATATGTAATAACGAAATAGTGATATGGATTGATTGATTGTTGACCAATTAGTGATATGGATTGATTGATTGTTGACCAATTAGTGATATGGATTGATTGATTGTTGACCAATTAGTGATATGGATTGATTGATTGTTGACCAATTAGAAGTGGAGAGGCTAATGAATAAGTTGAATCCTGAAGACGGGAAAAACCCCAAAACGTTGGTTGCGGTAATGTTTTAAAAAAAACATAATAAGGCAGAAAGGAAATTTCCACATCCAATTAATAATTGACATTTATTATTCTTCCATTTTTCAAAAAGTAATACTAAAAACTAAATGTTTATAAATTGGATTATTTTTTCAATCAGAGAGTAATGGTAAGATAAAGAACGGAGTAAGAACTTTAATTTAAAATAAAAATTATGATAGGATGTAATTGGGAGATTTCAATTATTTTGGAAAGTTTGGAGACTCAAGGCTTTGTGATTGGAATCTTCACATTATATCCTAACAATTATTTTATGTTTCTTTTTGAGTTTTTTGTCCTTACAAATTAATAAATTTACGAGTAAAAAAATGAAATCGCTAGCTTATTATGTGTAAATCTGTGATCTCTTCACACCGGATGTGTAAATGATTTAGCCATTTATACACCATGTTGAAATAAACAGACACAAATTGAGCATATTATTATATAATAGTATTAAAAAAAACAAATATATTCATAAATAACCATATTAGGTTAATAATTTTAAAAAGAACTTCATATTTTGAAAAGATAATTATCTAGGTATATAATAATTATTGACAGTTTTTACATAAACTAATTTTTTATTTTTTTTTATTTCTAGGTAAGTGGAGAGTTTATTTTGATCCGATCTAGAGTGAGTACAATTTTATTTTTTTTATGTTTTTAACAAACCTAAAATAAAATTTGATTTATTCAATTTGAATAAAAAAGCAAACAAAAAAAGGCCAGAGAGGCAGAGCTCCGACACTAAGATCGTATTTTAAATTATCTTTAATAGTAACTAAAATACAAATTTGAAAATATCAAAACGACGGTGGTGACAGAAATAGTAAAGACCCCCCAAAAGAACTCTAACACCAACTCAACCCACATACAAATTCTCAACCCCTTAACGCAATTAGAGCCGCAATAGAGGTGCGTAAAACCTTAAAACCGTGGGGAGTGGAAGAAAAAAGTAGAGACCTGTATAGGATTAATTCTGACCTAAAGCAGAGTAGATGGTTTGCGAATCCATTCTATAAATTATAGAGTATACGTTGAATCATACGTTATAAAATGCGGATAATATGTGTTCAATGCTGTTTGGGATATAAAATTAATTTAAAAAAACTAATTAAAATCCACGTTGGTTACTAATAAGAAAAAGTGGATATTACAAGGCAACAGAAAGAAAGAGAGAGAAGAAGAAGAAGAGAGAAGAGCCTGAGAGAAGCAATATCTGAAGGGGGTTGGGCAAACCCTCTATTTGTTGGGGTTTTAATAGTTCCCTGTTGTTATGTGGTTGGCTGCTTATTATCTGTTGGCTGTCATGTGGTCCCCTTACGGGCTACAGAACACATCAATCGTCATCAGATCTTAGATATATTCTTTTTTCAAAGTATAATTACATCAGATAGTGTACAATACAAGAAAAGTCACAAAAATAAATAACCTGTTTTATGTATCATTAGTTGAACAGTAATAAATTGTAGGATGATAATCTTCCAAACCAACTGGAAAATCATTGTTATTAAAGTGACTAAATATAATTAATAAATCAAATCAAGTTATGCATCAGTTATGCAATAACTATTCAAACAAGCAGCAGCAATTTAGAATGGTAAAAAGTCTCTTAAGAATGACAGAGATGTACAAAAAAAAAAAAAATGTTGGCCAAAAAACATATTAGGATACTCAAATAAAAGCTATAATAAGTGTATATATGATTTTTCTCCATCTGAGGACCCCGGACCACGTAGCTTTCTTGGAGATTAGTCAAACATTTTGGGCGGACACCCAGCCAAGTGATTACAACGTGCTTAGGTTAGAATACATAGCGGAGGACAACCGTCTCTTCTGCAGGTGCACACGCCTAGGATTGGAATATCGAAACGCGATATATCGATATATCGGATTTGAAAAACCGATATATTATATCGTTATCCTAACACCCGATATATCGATGATATCGATATTTTACACCGATATATCGGTGATGTTGATATTATAAACTTTATTATTTTATTTTAATGAAAAATTTTCTTTATTCTTTATCATATTTTTAATGTTATCCGCGAGCTGTACTTAACATTATAGCTTAATCATTTAATCAATCTAGAACGCTGTCTTTGAGCTGTTGTAACTTCCTCACTGTTTTAACTCATAGGCGTCACTAACGGTCACTAACCTGTTGTTCATTGCTGTTGTTAGTGTGGTGATTAAAGTGAAAATAGAAACTAAAATGTCGCCACCAAAAAGTGAAGTGTGGAAACATTTTAAATGGAGAGACAGTAAAAGTGCGGAGTGCAAATATTTTCACAAAATATTTCGGACATTGGGAAAACAACAAACCTGCAGTCACACCTCAAATCTGTCCATTCGCACGGTTTTTCGCCTCCATCAGAGTCAGGTTTTTCTACATCACCATCTACTTCTAAATGAAGCAAATGAAATAATTCCTCCGTCAAAAGCTTCTGTACGAGTTTCCAAAATATCGCATCATTTGAAGAGGGAGACGAACGACGAAGAAAAATTAATGATGCTATTTTATATTATATCAGTAAGGATACTCTGCCATTCTACACAGTTGAAAAGGAAGGTTTTCTCAGCTTGGTTAAAATTCTAGCCCCTTAATAGAAGGTACCTTCTAGAAATACATTAAAAAAATTATTGAATGAAAAATACTCAGAACTGTGCTCTCTTATTCAAAAACATTTGAATGAAGTAAATTCAGTGACATTGACTTGTGACATATGAACGGAGTCCAACCAGATAAAACGTTTAATTGGTGTCACTATTCATTTTATTTTAGAAACAAATGATGAAATGTCCTCAGTGTTCCTAGAACTTTGAGAAATCACAGACAGGCATACATCCCAATACATATCTCATGTTTTGGAAGATGTGTGCCAACGTTTTAATATCTCAAATGAAAAAGTAACAAAAATTGTCACTGACAATGGGGCAAACATTGTGAAGGCAGTGGATACGTTCTCACAGACCAAACATGTACACTGTTTTGCTCACTTGTTAAATCTAGTGTGTGAATGGTTAAATGGTTAAATATAGTTGGAAGAATTATTTAGAAAGCTTCGTAGCATTACAACTTGGTTTGCTATTGTTGGCTGTGACCAGTTAAGAAAAGCCACTGAAGGTGGCACTAAATGCAAGCTAATTTCAGATGTTCCTACCAGATGGAATAGCAAATATTACATGGTCCAACGTTTCCTAGAACTTCGGCCTCATTCCAGCGTTATATTGAGTGAACACACAAGTGCTCTGTATGGTGACTGTACGGGATGTTGAGGAATATTCAAGAATAGGAATCGAGGTATATTAGGTAGATGCTAAGAACTAGTTTTAAATTTTATTGTGTTTCAACATTTCACAGTGTGTCATATGCATAGTAAATCATAGGTCTACTCGCAATAGTACTTTCGTACTTTATTATGAAATAGAATCCAGGTCTCAAGAGTTATGATTACCAAAACAAAAAATAATGTGGATCAATCACTCACCAAATTGAAATAAAATAGACAATATTATAAATGAAATAAATTGTTGCAGATAATCATTGGTTAAAATATAGCACATGTTAATTTATAAGTATAATGGCGTAAATATGAGAATAAGTAATATTTAGTTGCCAAACAATAATTAGTAGATAAGATTGAAACACATATACTGTTAATTAATTCTATGTAAAGACAAACAGTTAATAATATAAAGGGTGATAGTACTAAAATATATTTCAGATGAGTTACATGTTTTATAAATGTTTTGAGAATGCTCAATGTATGCATGGAAACTTCATGAAATACAATTTTTTTTTTAGAAAACTAAAACAAGGTTTTTTTTTTTTTTAATTTGTAGAATAAGATAATATATAAAATATGGCAAAAAGCCTTCAAGATAAAAATGTATTAAATTACTTATTTTTTTTTTTACCAAAGTATTATTCATTTCTATCTTTTTTTATGATTCATGGATAATAAAAATATTATATAATAATTATATTATTTCATAATCTTCATCACATTTTAACGTCATACTCATTTAATGCACGGTTTCTTGCATTCATCCAATTTTTTTCGATATATCGATATATCGATATTTTTCTACCTATTATCGGTGGATATCGATATTTGGTTTTGCGATATATCGAAATATCGAATATCGATATTTTTCTTTCGATGTTCCAACCCTACACACGCCAACTATTAGATAGCGCAGGAACATAACCCTCTGTCGCCCGTCATATAAAATAAAACTATTTTTCTTTGCCTCGGCAAATACCTATGGCTAGTTTCTTTGAACGCTCGGCAACCATTCCCCATTTATTGATAAATGTATTGGTAGAAAAATATATAAATTCGGTAGCAATATATAAACGTCATTAAAATAATAATTATAATACTTAATTGAGTGGTTTAATAATAAGAGTGGTAGCTCAACTTCGTCTCCGTGAGGATAATAATATATTAACAAAAATAACAAATATATATATATATATATATATATATATATATATATATATATATATATTTTAATTATCTATACTTTTGTGCACAATGATTTATTGTTAATATTATTTAATATACTAATATTACAATTTAGTGATTAATAGTTCTTTAAGAATTTCTAATAAGTGTTTCTAGTAAGTTTAGCATGGTTACAAATGTTCACGTGTATACAAACATTACTAACTAACATTATAAAGAAACCAGCACTATAACAGGTTAAGTAGACTCTATTTGTTTATTGACCTTATGATAAGCTTGGGATAGCCGTGTGGTTAGAACTCTGATTTAATGGCCTGACTTGATATCGACAGACGCTTTAGGACTGAATATATTTAGGAAACATTCTACCAGTATTCGAACCGGTTTTTTCGGGAGCGGAGTGCATCAGTGGGGAGGCACTGTGTTACCGACTCCCGGGTTCGAGACCGGCTGTGGCAGATAATTATTCATTCTGTTATCAGCCGTGGATCGACCCCATGGGATCGGGAGACCCTTCTGGGGCTCACCCAGCCTCTATACAGTGATTATCCTTAATTAGGGGGAAAAACCTCCCGGTTGAGCGTGACCTCGACCAAATCACCTATTTGAACAACCGTTGGCTAAGAAACAGTACCGTCCTTAGTTAGTACTGAACCCAAGACCCTTCATGGATTGTAGTGGTACTTGCAGGTTTATTTTATTCTACCGGTATTCGAACTACTTTTTGCCCCCAAAAAATTTTGTTCTTCAGACAGGATTTGAACTAAGATTTTTCAACATCAGAAATCTTGATTATTTTATATAAATACGGTAAAAGTTCCTGATAACATTCGATTACGGCCCAGATAAATAGAGCTCTATAGAAAACGATATAACCAGGAAATCATAAAAAACATATCTGATGTGGACAACACATGACTTTCTCGTACGGCTATTAAATTATAAATAGGTGGCTCAAAAAGTGATCCTGAATTTGGTTACTAGCTTCCGAAGATTGCAGTGTCTCAAAAACGACATTCGGCGTCGCGACACCCATCTATTGACACACACACACACACACACACATACACAAAAATACACAAACACACACTCTTGTCACTGGAGGTCTCATTCCGTTATCATATGTCGTTTTCCTTCAGTAGGTAAGTAGTTTCCAAGATATTTCTTCATATTCCATGACAACAATAAAACTGTCAATATCACTGGATAAAGCATTAGAAATGGACAGTTTCGACATTTTAAGCGGAAAAACCCACTGAACTAATATCTTATTCTCCTGCTGCATACTTGTTGATCTAACAAATGGGGAGAAAAACCAGTATTTTACACTCAATTTTATCACTTAAAACAAGTAATAAAAATGTTTATTAGATTGGAAACCAAATTGCGTTTGTAATCTTTATTACCGAAACTTATGATTTTTAATTTATATATAATTTTTGATATAAGCTTATTATGATCTTCAAATAAAGTACCTTTTTCGGCTCATCAATTTTAAACAAAATCTAGTAAATATATTCATATCGATATAAAAGTCCTATTTACCAAATTTGAGATATTTTTTATTATATTTTAATATAATTTTTGATGAAAGACTAATATGACCTTCAAGTAAAATACCTCTTCCGGTTTTCCAATTTAGACCAAAATCTAGTATGTTATTTAAATCAATATATAAGTCATAGATACTAAATTTGAGAAGTTTTGCATAATATTTTAATATAATTTTTTATGGAAATCAATTATGACCTTCAAGTAAAGTACCACTTCCGGCAATCAAGCAGTAACCAAAAGGACAGGTTCACAACTAGATTTTATAATAATCCTTAATACAGAATTTCAGCTTTCTACGGCTAGCCGTTTTTAAGTTATGCGAGATACGAGCGTACGTACAGACGCCACGATGAAACTAGTCAAAATGGATTCAGGCATGGTCAAAATGGATATTTCTGTTGAAATCTTAAAACCGAAAATTTTCGCGATTACAATACTTCCTTTAATTCGTACAAGGAAGCAAATAAATTACTGCATTTAAATCTACAATTTAGATGTTCCTGGTTTAAAGCGATCATCGATTTTTTGCTTAAGGCAGCAATAAGTGTTTTTAAAAACAGCATTTTTCTTTATTTGTTCAAAATTTTCGTCTTACATTTGAGAAAAGCACGCAAAATGGAGGCAAAAGTCGGATCCGTATCCTTAAAACCTAAAACCTTTCAATTCATGCAAACATCTCATCCAAAAAAAAACTAAACATTGCTAGGAGCTACTTTCGTGGAATTAGACTGTCGTTTCTTACCGTTTTAATGTTTTCTTCCGGTATTGTATGTACTTCAATCATATTTACAAAATTAAATGTTATAAATGTGAAAAAGTTTAAAGAATTTTTTTTTAAAAAATCGGGAAATCTGATCGTTATAATTAATAAACTTTCACAGGAAAGCCAATAGCTGGGACGGGAAGAAGGAAAAAGTGCGTTATTTCTGAGAAATTGTTATAAACGGGAGCGTTATAACGAATTTTTACTGTATTTAAATTTAAATGTAATGTATTTTCAGATAAGTAGGTAATTTTCGTACTGCTTATTATATTAAATTTTCTTAATTCCTATTTCCTTATCAAACATTAGCTAGATTTCATTTCAAAACGTATCCGATTGTAATAATGATGTACAAGAATTTCCCCGCCTTTTGAATGTTAAGAATTTCTTATTAGGTACCTAATAATTTATTCTGAAACCAAATCTCTTTGAGAAAATGATATTGCGTCATCTCAAACTGAACTTCCATAGAGGGAGTTATCTTACCCTCAGCGTATGAAAACCAAATTTAAAATGACTTCGAAATATTTACTTTGACATTCTTTCCCTCTCGAGCTCCTGAGATAGATCGAATTTATGTACAAAAATAAATTATAATTAAATTACTCTTCAAAATAATTATAATTAAATTACATTTGATAAGTTGCAGAAAAATATTATCAATATTTTTTTATGAAGCAACACTCATATATTTTTTTTCCCCCAACTTTACAAATATTAATTAAATTTATTGATTTTCAGAAAAGTTCCATTCGTAATCGTTTTAAAAACGTGGTGGAGCATATAACTCAGAAAAACTTGCATATGCCACGTATTCATGTTGATAATATATATAAGATTTTTAAAATTCTTTATGAAATTGAATATTCAAGAATAAAAAAGAAAAAAATTACATTATACAACAACAAGGAACAAGGAAAAAGAGTAGGAAAATCAGGTGCAAAAAATAAGAACATAAATATTAGGGTGGGAGGAGCGGCAGGAGGTGAACTCTTATCTTTATTTTCAAGCTTTATTTTGGGTTTGATTCAAAAATTTAAAATTATATATTATTCAAATATGGTGTGAATGATCTCTTTAGTAATAATTACTATTGTCCTTTATTGAGACAGCATACAATAATGTAATAATCAATAAACTAAAAGATAAAAAAATAAATATATATTTATATTTATATATATATATATATATATATATATATATATATATATATATATATATATATATATATATATATTCAATAGCTATAGAAGTTAGATAGGTAGATAGATAGATAAAAGAACTTTATTCTGGGACTAGGTCCCTTAATTATAACATGAAGGAACCAATAAAACAGTAACATTATCTGGCCATAAGACTATAGAATACAGACCAATTAGTTTTTACAATATCTTCTGTAAAATAAATAAGCAAATAAATAAGTTTTCTTTTATCGAAAAATATAATTAATTTGAATACAACAAAAAAAAGAGAAAAAAAACAAGAAAAAAGTAAAAAAAAAAACACAGAGAAAATGAAAAATACAAAAATAATGAATTGATTAGCAAAGTTTGTACATTAAAAACTATTATTCACTTCTGATCCAGATGTTAACCATAACTGAAATTTCGCAATTAGAGAGCATCAAGTTGAAGAGAAAGAAGGTGTTGGAAAAGGAGGGATTTGAATGTGGATAGAGAAGCATGGCGGATATTAGAAGGAAAGGAATTCCAAAGGGTAGAGGAGCGGGCGAGGAAGGAGCGTTCGAATGTTTTGGTTCTGTGGGAGAGAGTATGGAGGTCAGAAAGGCGAGATCTTGTTTCCAGTGCCTGGACGGAGGATTTGAATTGTAGGAAGCTGTAGATGTAGGAAGGATGGTGGGTGGTGACAGTTTGGTATAGAAAAGATCCGAGGAAATATTGTCTACGGTTGCAGGGGAAGAGCCACTCTAACTCGCCGTAAAGGTGGGACACATGGGCCCGTCTCGAGGTGCCGAAGACAAATCTTAAAAAGCAGTTCATGATCCGCTTCAATCTGTCCTCGAGCACATTCGAGAGGTTCGTTGGTTATAAAATCATTTTTCGAACATATTTTCTCAAAATAAAATGTTTTGTGGGATATTCGTAGTCTAGATAAATATACATACATAAGGATGATTCTAAACTGCTATTATCCTAAACTGCCGTATAAACTGCCATTATCAGGCGAAATTTTGAATTTTCAAACCAGTTCCAAAATTCCCCAAATAAGTTTAGTGATCTCTGGGAAATATTGTCATTTTAAAATACGCCTTGCAAAGATCAAAAGTCATTCTAAGCCTTAAAAAATTAAAATTTTAAATATCAGACCCATATTAATTACATACCTTGCCATGATAACTATATTTACTGGCATATGCATCCACTTCTGTGCATTTTATTTATCATTATAATTCAATACAGCTGTTTAAAATCTATAAAAAGAAAATAAGTAGAACGCCAAAACGTGAACAACAGTTAAAATAACCCACGATAATTACAACTCAAATTATATGCACCTTAAAAAGACCAATCAATATTCCCTTGCTTTCACTCAACTGACTAGAACCTCCTAAAAGCCGGGAGATCTCTGACAGGCAGGGCCATCCTGAAAACCATTGAAATTGCCATCCTCCTCTCCATTAGAAATAAGCCAAATAACCCGTAATTCATCAACAAAAAAAATTCCGTATTTATTTTTTGGGTCAGTAATATATTTTATTTTTACAAAATTGATGTATAAAGCCGTATTTTGGGACGGCCACCGTCAATTCCTTTTTCCAAATTAAGAGAAATAAGTATGCACACTTTATTAAATTTATATCCGATTCAACACTAGGCCATTGTAGATGAGCCTCCGGTTAAATCATCGGCTTAAAAAATTGGAGGATATGAAAAATGGTAATCTTCTGGGGGTTTGAATTGCCCGTAGTTTCAGAATCACCAATATATGTATAGTATAGGAAGGTGGCCTAAACGATAGCTAATTAAATAAAACTGTTCAATAATTTCTGTGTTTATAATCTCAATAATGTGTATATATACAAGCTGTCCTTTTTAGATGGCCCGGCTGAATTTCTCTTGAACCGATAACGTTATAAAAAAAAATAAAAAATACGTATTTAATATTTTTCAGTCTAGTTTAAAATTTAGACCTGTTTTTGAAAAGAAAAATAAACGGGGTCTCTCAGATTCAGTACAATTTTAAAATAGAAACCTATGTCTTCCGATACATCATTTTAACGGATTTGTTAAACTGAATTCAATGGGGAAACCAGATTTTAAATTGGTCAATAAATTACAAAGTTGTGGTACAAATACATTTTGTTTGTTTCGGTATTAATTCTTTTAAATTGCCTTTACATTTTCTCCACTCATGTCCAGAGCGTCTGTGACTGGTTTTAAATACCAGTGACGCAGCTGGGTGAGAAGCGCTGGGATCTCCTGGAGCCCGGCTTTACCATTCACATTTGGGGGTATAGCCTAATTCGGAGTTCCCAGGGCAGATATAAAATATTGTATATAGGTATGAATTTGGTCAAGATGACTTATTTAATTTTTATTCAGCTTAATTTTTCTTCACCTTGGTTGTCTATTTTTCTATTATTTATTGGTCTATCTATTTATTTATACTAGTAATGTACTTTTTTTTTCTTTTTGTATGATATTCATTATCTTATTTACATAAGTTTTTTCCGTTTATCTTGTATGTATGGTATATAATGGTATATAATATATGGCTATTGCCCATAAGTGTGGCAGCTTGTATTATTTTTCAAATAAAAAAAAAAAAAAATATATGTTTTCATCATTTTAGCAATAATAATTATTAATTGAATTTTATTATTAACTTTTATCAGAAATTTTACATTAATTATTCCTTAAAACAATAATAATATATGCGATGATTAATACCTGTTAATAAATAAAATAATTTAATTCTTATGATCCAACGTTTAAAAAATTCAAAAATTTAAATGAATAATTCAAGTTATTTAATTTACATTGGCACTTAACACATTAAATGTTCTTAACAATAAAAAATATCCTGTTGGGTATGATTTTATTTTTAGTTTTCCTTTCGTCGTATTTTTTTTTTTTTTTTAACCTCTCTTTGGGAAATACATATCTCTGAGGATATACATATATCCTTTCAAGAAGAATTGTTAAGAAGTAATGTACAAAAAAAAAAAAAAAAGAAAAGGAGAGCAAAAGAAAAAATTCATCAGTATGCCCAGATGAAGTGCTCTTTCGACCGAGTAAAACTCTTTAACTCTACCGTTGCCGTTTGTTCCGATGGCTGGCTCTATTGTTGAAGTTCCCTCCGTCGGGAGTAAACACCTGTTCTTTATTTATAGGAGCCACCGAAGGGAATTGATTTTCGATGTTTACCAAACTTTTTTTTTTCATAAGAGGGAGAATAGGTACAATTTCTAGGATATACCTTTGTAAGGTGAATGATATATAAATCAAATCATTTTCAACGATTTCTTTTTTAATTTTAAATTTATAATTAATTCTTTCCCTTCATTGGATCACTGTATAATATTAAAGTTTTCGAATATTATCTTTTAAAAAAAAAAATGTGACCGTACTATTTTCATGTTTTACATATTTAGACCCATATACTCGTATATTCTATTTTCGCCAAGTAGGTCAATATAGCTTCCTCAACATTTCCATTGGGTACATAATTACCTGTATTTCAAGATCAATAGTTTGTAGTTTGAGAATAAAATCTGAATAAAGTTGGAAATATAGCTATGTAAAGGAAAATACGATATATATATATATATATATATATATATATATATATATATATATATATATATATATATATATATATACATACATATAACTTAAGAGCTTCGCCACACAAAACATAAAAAAAAAGAGGGAATGGGGAGATAAAGTACTCAAATGAAGGCTGGTTAAACACTAACTTTATTCAGATTCTAATCCTCTATATATACAATTTACAATGTTTATAATGCTAATTTGGAATTAGTGGCTATACTAATGTAAGTCCCAACTTAACTCCCCCCTGCCAGTTTACGAACATCCTCGTAAACTCAAAAACAAAAACCAAACGGTTGTAGAAATAAACTGGAAACACAAATAAATAACCAAAAATTACAGCTTAATCTATATACAAAACTAACATAATACTAACTTAATCTACTTCACATAGTATACAAAGTAAGGTACTTCCTCAAAACTCTATATACAAAAACTAAAAATACAAGTTTTTATTCCAGAAAAACGTATAATACAAATAGATACACTTTTATGGTCTGGGTTCCCCTACTGGAACCTTAAGTTGCTCGATATGTACAGTCCTCCGTTTCCTGAGCTCCGCCAGACTCTGGAATAGTGACGAGATTGTGCTCCCTAATCGTAATCACTTTGAATGGACCCTCATACCTCAGAACTTCCTTTGCGCGATTCGACAAAATTTTCCTGTAAACGATAGTGCCTATTTTCATATTACCCATAATATCCTTTACACCCTCGTTCTTCCGCGCTACCCTCTTAATTTTTTCCGCGACCATTCGCCCATGCGCTTTCCCCCACATTCTCTCGATTTCTACACTATTCGTGGCTAGTTTTTCTGCCATGTCCTCATCCACAACCGTATCTCGCTCGTCCCTCCTTCGTGCGCGTAAACCAAAAAGGCCCTCGAAAGGGGAAAACCCAGTAGCCATGTGTATGGAATGGTTATACGCTGCTATAGCTCGGGGCATCGCCTCATTTGCTTCCAACCCCTTATCTGCGTAGAATACTCGGAGATGTTCACCCAGGGTATTATGGAGCCGTTCGATTCCCTCCCCCCTACTTTTGGGATGTCCAGCCGTATTCCAGTGCCACGAAATTCCTAGCCTTTTCGTCTCTTGTCATAACTGGGCGTTGTCGAATTCCCTGCCCCCGTCCGAGGAGAACGTATCTGGCACCCCATAAAACTGGAACCATGTTTGGAGGGCGCTACTAACCGCTGCCGCCGATTTTTCCTTCACGGGGTGGGCTATTGCTATCTTGTTAAAGGTGTCCACTACTGTCATCCATTTAAAACCTCTCCACGTAAAGGTGTCAACTTGGAGGTCCGTTAACGGTACCGTAGGTGTCCTCGTCTCGGTTTGTAGTCCTACGGGTGAGGGAGGAGGTGCCGGTCATACTTAGCTGTGTGGCAAATGTGGCAGTTCCTCATTACCTCTTCTACCTTCTTCCGTATCCCTACCCAATAATACTTTCTTTTCAAGGCCGCCAACGTCCCGTTGATTCCCCGGTGGTTTGTCTTCCCTTGATGGTATGCAATCGTTACATCTTTTTGCTGTTCGTGATCGCGAATAGTCTCCACGATAGAGCGACATCGATAAAGGCCCTGTCTATCCCTATTTTTTCAGTCCTCCACAAGATACCTTTTCCCACACCGCCGCGTTACAACCGACATATAAATAATGGGTCGCGCCTACCTTGGATGCGTCTTTTAATACTCGACAGATTTGTTCCTCCTTGACTCCCGTTTGGAACCAAATAGTGACGATGGTATGCCTTTCATATTTGGAAAAGTCCATATTTACAAGCCCCGTAGTCCTTGTTTTCCAGATTACCTGTCGAGTCTTGTCATTAATTATTTCGTCAAGTTCCTCCATCTCTGCTGGTCTCTCGTCCCCTGACTCGTCATCCGAGGGGTCCCCATTGCCTTGGCGGTCAGCCCCGCGTTCTCCTTCCCCGTCTGGCGTCCATTCCCGCACGAGCCTTTGTAGGTCCCCCGATGCTTCAACCACCTCTGTTTCCATCATATTTACCTGTAACGCCCGAGATAACCAGTCAGCTCCGACATTCTCTTTTCCCGGTTTATGCACTACTTCGAGATTGTACTGACTCAGAATCAGGACGATGATCTGTATGCACTTTAAACCTTCTTCCGAATACATACGGCCGAAAGTGTTGCACTGCCCATACAACCCCTAACAGTTCCCGTTCAAGTGCGCTATACCGGGCCTCCGCGTCCGTAAGCCTCCTGCTAGCATATGCCACGGGCGTTTCCTCCCTCTCACCTTTCTGCGATAAAACCGCCCCCAGTGCATATTCGCTGGCATCGGTGGTGATTGAAAATGGTCTGGAAAAATCGGGAAATGCGAGGACTGGTTCCGTTTGTAACCGCAGCATGCACTTTCTGATATTCGTCTCGATCTCTGGCGTAATCTTAACCGTGCGTCCCTTCTTCAACAGTTCGTTCAGGTATTCCAGGTTTTCGGCCATCTCCGGGACAAATCGACGGTAGTAATTGAGAGTTCCTAACAACCTCCTGATCCCCTTCACATCGATAGGTATTGCCATTTTCCCAATTGCTTCTACTTTCTTTCCGTCTGGTCGTACCCCTTCCGCCGAAATCACGTGTCCGAGAAAACTAATCTGCCTTTGACCCAGTATCGATTTTTCCTTCGATAGTTTCAGCCCAAACTGTCGTATTCTCGTGAATACTTGTCACAGATCCTCTATATGGTTTGTCTCTGTCTTACTAAAAACCAGGAAATCATCCATGTATACTTGGCACATATTTTCATCCAGCCCACGCAAAAATTCGTCCATCAGTCTTTGGAACGTTATGGGTGCATTCTTTAAGCCGAACGGCATACGGGTAAATTCATAATGCCCCCTTTCGAAAGTAAATGCTGTTTTGGCTTGGTCTCTGGGGTGCATGCGAATTTGATGATATCCTGATTTCAGATCAAGTGTACTAAACACCGATGCTCCACCCAGCCTATCCAAGATGTCCTCTAACCTAGAAATGGGGTACTTTTCATCTAGGGTGTTTTCGTTTAATTGCTGAAAGTCTACAACTACCCTGTAACGTTCGTTTGTTTCTCTGTCGACGGATTTCTTCTTGACTGCCCATAGTGGACTATTAAAGGGCGGAGTACTATCCACGATGATCCTCTGACGCTTTAGCTCCTCGATTTCCTCGCGAATGTGTCCCCTCAATGCTTGTGGGTACCTCCGCTCCTTCACGTAGGTAACCTTATCGGATTTCAAATTGATTTTGTGAAGAGTCTCTCCCGTCGCGCTCAATGGATCTCCTTCGCGAAAAAAAATATCTCCGAATTCCTCCCTTACACTTTGTCTCCAATCGGCACCCTTGGTGATTACCCCAACACACCTAACGTTCCCTCTCGCGTCTTGCGTCGTTTCATATCTCTTTTTTCCGATCCTAATTACCCATTGACCTCCTGAACTACGGATCTTCGCCCCTAATTTGCTAAACAAATCGCACCCCGAAATTCCCCTATACTCACGCGGCATGATTTCCACAACATGCAGCGTCATCACCTCTCCCTTCTTTCCCCACTTCTCTAAGGGTAAATCAATTTCTCCCTCTATCGTACAGGGCCTACTCAAAGTGACTACTTTACGTCTGGCTTACTCTTCCCTTTAAATAACAACTCCAACTTATATCTACCCACTAATGTACAGGAACTTCCTGTGTCTACCAAACACTTCCACCCTTTACAAAACTCTATAACAGGCAACCGATCACACTTCTTTACAACACTGTTTACACAAAGAAGGTTGCCCCTCCGTTCACACGATCCTAATTCTCTCTTCACCTGCTCTGTTCGCCGCAGTGCACTCCGTTGCTTGCGCCTTCCTCCAGGGGTTCCTCTGCCACCGGGTTCGCTGCTCTCCGTCTCGGACCCTGAAGTCTCTGAAGATCTGGCCGATTCCGACGGTATTCTGCTCCTCCGCCACATTCGTTGAGCGTTGATCTCCATTGGTTCTCCTCGGTCGTGTTCCCTGCGCCGTATATATGGACATTGTCTGGCCATATGTCCCTCATTATGGCATTCAAAACACCGTGTACGCGGGCACTGCGCTACCGAGTGCCCTGTCTTGCCACATTCATGGCATTTTCTTTCATCTTTTCTGCCATTCCTCCTATCCACAAATTGCCTTCTCTCTCTCGGTAATTTCTCTTTTCTCCCAAACTCTCCCTCTCTCCTTCTTTCTAGGTCCTGTCTTACTCTATTCCTTCCTGCCTCGTTCCTCCGATAAGACACTTTACTCCACCCTGGTTCGAATTCTTCTCTCTCTTCCTCATCATGGGCACTCGCGTCCAGCATTTCCTGTGCACATTCAATGAATGATTAGTCTCTTGGTAGACCGTCCTTTCTCCCCGTATCCCTGGCTAACTGTATCTTCAGGACCGTGGTCATAAATATCATCCACGCCTCGACTGCACTTGTGTCCATTACCTCTCGCAACTTCTCATTTATCCTATTTAACTTCACGAGGAGGCCTGCAGCGTACTGACCGTTTGTTTGGTTCGTCCTTTTCACTTCTCGAAACATTTGAAGCATATCTTCTTCTGGGGCCCATCGCCCCCCTCCATAAGCTTTCTTCAATCTTTCCTTAATTACCTGCCACGCGGTATCCTCGTCCGCTTGAATCAGGTTTAGGACGCTCCTTCTGACCCGACGTGCTAGGGCCACCCGTAACCTTTTGTCATCTGATTCTTCTAGAAGATCTACTGCTACCTGGGATTGTATGATGTTCATAATCCCGTCCCCACCTTTGAGGAAATGATTTAACTCCCCCACATCTCCGTTGAATTTCTCTAAGTCGGAATTTTCTCTTCTTATATCCTTCTTATATCCTGTGCATTGGCCTTTTTCGGCTTCATTTTTTCTAACTCGTTTGTCTTCTGTGCGATTCTATTCGCTTCCTGCGCAGCTAAGTCCGCCCGCGCCATTGTTAAAGTTGTTGATGACAATGGCGGGAATTCGGGATTCACTGAAGCCTGTGAAGGCTCCAGCGTTAATGTCGCTGGCCTAAGGATCTCTCTTTGCCCTTATTCATTCATATTTTTCAAAAGCGAGAAAAATTAAAATAATGTTTGATAAGTAACAAAATCAAAATATACTTCCGTAAAAAAAAGAAGAGAAAAGGCAAAAAAAATCTCGCTGTGAACTGCTAAAAAAGTTCCCGGGTTTCGGCACCACTTAAGAGCTTCGCCACGCAAAACATAAAAAAAAGAGGAAATGGGGAGATAAAGTACTCACATGAAGGCTGGTTAAACACTAACTTTATTCAGATTCTAATCCTATATATATATATATATATATATATATATATATATATATATATATATATATATATATATATATATATATACAATTTACAATGTTTATAATGCTAGTTTGGAATTAGTGGCTATACTAATGTAAGTCCCAACTTAACTTATATATATATATATATATATATATATATATATATATATATATATATATATATATATATATATACAATTTACAATGTTTATAATGCTAGTTTGGAATTAGTGGCTATACTAATGTAAGTCCCAACTTAACTTATATATATATATATATATATATATATATATATATATATATATAAGTTTGAGTGCACATGCATGAAATACTGACCAAGTTGGATAATGCACAGATAATTATTTTATTTTACTTCAACAAAATTAAATAGAAATTCTGTTGGATACTATTAAAAAAATAGATCTAATTCTAAGGCTGATAGAATATCTAGGTTTAAAACTTCACTAAGTATTCATGCAACTATCAACATAACGCCTGTGCTTAATTTGAATCCATAGAACTCCTCCAACGGCTTCAACCAACTAAATTAGTTGTCCTATAAAAGTAACTCAATCAATGCTGATCGAATTTCTTCCTCGCTAAGATCATCAGATTGTCTACTCCAACTAGTAACTTCTTAATTATCATCTCCCACTTCTCCGGTAATAATTTAATCTAATAAACAGGCAAGGAAACCATTTTTTTTTTATTCTACCTAAGTAGAATATTTATTATGGTAACTTATCTTTCATGTCGGAAAATAAATTATCCATATTGTCACATATTTTGTTAAACTCCATATCCATAAATACCCAAAAAGTCGTAAATGTCTTCCAAACATATTCCCGATAAAACTCCGGTGCGACTGAAAAGAAGACGGACACAAGATGTTTCGACAAAAATTAATTTGGTACTAAGCGTACAAGAGTCGCACAGTGGTCAAAACCGGTCTTTTAGCGAAAAAAACCAGCCTCTCATCTTGTCTTTATCTGAATAACACTACAAGGGGGTTGTTTTAATGTATTGCTAAACGCTGAATCGAAGACAGCAAACCCCGATTTAATAAAAGTTAAACATTCCAAAATACAGTTCAAAAGATATGGAAAATAATTGGGTTAATAAAAGGGACAGTTGAAAAAAAATGATATGAGCATTAATAAAACTTTATTTTAATAAAAAATAAACGTTTAATAACTTTTAACATATTATTATTATATCTTTTTATATTTGATATAAAACATAGTGCAATATAAATAAAGTATAAATTTAAAATAATGTTTGTACCACTACATTAATTACATTTTGTAGATTATTTAATAGAAGATTTTCTGCCACTAGATATATATGATGCTATCCAAGAAGAAGAGTTCGAAGCTGCAATCGAAAATGTTTGTCTACGCACAACTATGTTGATTTCCAATAAACTATTGGTACCAGTATATATTCTATTGTTAATGTAATTGATAGATTAAAAGAAAAATTAATAAATAAATAAGTAATAATTAGAAAAAAATAATAATAATATAAAACAAAGGGAATAAATGGGAAACAAAATAACTTATCTTAACTTTAAATCGATTTGTAAATGTTTATATGTTTCAAATAATTAAACATTTCGGTAATGTGTTGGCTACTATCGTTTAGTAATTCGCTAAATGATATGGAAGACCGGTATCTATCAGCTGCCTGCAGCCAATCAGTAGGTGTTTGACGGTCATAGGTACGTTACATTGTGTACAGATTGTTTGAGGCGTTCCAATTATCAAATGTTGATAGGTAAGCCATGTGTGTCCGATTCGGAGTCGTGTCATAACGACTTCATCTCGTCTGCAACTTTGAGTGGATGTTTTCCATGGGAACACTCTGTGTTTAAGCTCTAAGCGCGCTCCCAGAGAAGCGTGTTCCTTCTAACCTCATTAGCGCCATCAGGTCATTCTACCAGGATTCGAAGAGTGTCATCCGACTCAATGGTGCTAAGTCTGTTCCCTTCAGATTTTATAAGGGAAGCAAGGAGATATCCTTAGACTGCTCCTCTTCAATGTTGTTATGGATGAGGTGTTGATTGTGTTTAAGAAGAGGACTCCCAGAGCTGCTATCAGATACTGTAATATGATACCAGTGCAGGTGCAGTATTTCCTATACGCAGGTGGCATTGTGCTGGCAGTCCAGGAAGACTGCAGGTCGCTGTGGAGGAGTGGACGGAGGAGCTAAGAAGAATGGATCTTGCTATAAATCCAGACAAGAACAAAGTTATGCATATAGGCAGGGAAGAGGAAAATCTAAGAATCGAATGTGACGGACGACAACTAGAAATGGTGGATGACTGCAGGTAAAGACGATGACAGGTAAAGACCTGGGTACATGATTAGCCGGGACGATAAAATAGACCAGGAGGTTCTCAACAGAGTAAAAAAGGCTGACCAGGTCTTTTATCAAATATTGACCACCCTCGTAGGAAAACAATAAATCAGAAATGATGTTGAGCTCCGGATCTTTAAAGTGTTCATCCCAGTCCTACTTTATGGATCAGAGAATTGGGTTCTCATAGAACGACATGGTAGTCAGGTCACAGCAGCAGAAATGAGATATCTAAGGAAAGTAGCTAGAAAGATCAGACGAGACCGAGTGAGGAATGAGATTACCAGGGAAACCCTCGGAGTTAGACCAACTAGGGATATCCTGGAAGAACGCCAACTCAAGTGGTACGGATATGTTTGCAGGATGGGCGACGATCGTAAAGCCAGGTGACTGTTAGAAGCAAGATAAAGGGGGCAGAGATCGGTTGGCAGGCCGAGACTAACTTATAATGGTTATATGGAGAGACTCGAGAGCGACCGGGTCTCCTCCTTGATGGAGACAAGAAGAATGGCCCAGGACAGGGACACGTACAGAAGATGGGCTGAGGCTGCTCCACGCCTAACGGCATGACGGATATAGGGAAAGAAGAAGATCGTGAATTCGCGGTTTTTGGGTTGTCTTTAATTTATTATCAAAAGCATCGAATGCCAATCAAGCATGTTGATGACATCCTCATTGGTAGCGACCCTATTGAAATTTCGGGAATGCTCAATTACGATACTCTCAATATTTTTTTCCTGGCTTTCTGGTTTTTTCCAAGAGCATCCCAATAGGTTAAATAGCGGCTGAAATCATAGCGTTACCAATTAGATATGTTTTACCATCAATGCAATTGTATATATTTAGATTAGCAGTTTCATGACAATAAAATTGTGAGACGAAATGTAGATTTTGTTTTTTGTTTTTAAGAAAAATTTGAAATGGTAAAGTTGAAATTTACGATCATCAACACAAAATTTGTAAATAATAAGATTGTCAGAACTTCTTCAAAATTTTCCAACCCCTTTCTGGCTCTCATTTGACTGTATTACAGTGCATCTCCTAATTTCGACTCACTTTCACTCCAAAACGGAGCGGCAAATAAAAAATGTTTAGAATCAAAATTGCAGGTGATTTGTTCTTGTATCATTTAATTTGAAATGAAAATTATCAAATATTCAAATAAATGGTTTCAAGTAATGAGCAAAAAAGAAAAAACAGGTTTTTTTTTTTGCATTTTTTTTTAATATTTCCAGAAAAAAATTTAAGGCATCCTAATAAACATAAATGAGAACATTTTCAGAACTTCTCCAAAACTTTTCACCGAGATCCTTTTCTGGGCACGTTCAGTCAGAACAATGCTTATAAGAATTAAAATCAAAATATCAAACAAAGTTCGCAGATTTACGCAGCTGGATACCATTTCCCCAAGTGAGCAGAATCCTAAAGAAATAAGTTAGAACAACGCGTTCGCCTGCGTTCAAATGATACACTATTTAAAAAAATGCTACTTAAACAATTAAAAAAAAAATCCGTGAGCAGTAGAACTCCGTCACTAAAGTCGTATTTTCCCACAAATGACAATTTACCGAAAATGACACATTTTTTTCGAGGAAAAAATGACTAATAAGGCATTGAAATAGTTGAAATAGAAACTTCTTTTGTTTTATAGTTAATTTAATTTCCTTTCGAATGCAACAGGTTTTGAGCTTCCTAACTCAAATTGGAGGAGCTTTAAAGGTGCGCAAATGTTTTAAAAAATCGGAAAACCCAAGGGGGTGGGGGGACCAAGTCGAGACCCCCAAAGGATACTTCCCCGACACCAACTCAATTCACGTACAAATTTTCAGCCCTTTAAACTAATATGATGGAGCTGTAGCGATGCGCAAAACTTAAAAAACGCCGAAATTTCAGGTAAACATACCGAAATTTTGACTGGAATTTACCCATTCTTTAATGGTATCGTTCTGCCTTAAAGAAAGTCCTACATACCGAATTTCAGCTCATTTGACCGAAAGGGGGCCGCTGGAGGTGCTCAAATGTAGCGGGAAAAAAATATATATCAGACATCTCCAAATTTTCCATAATCGTGCTCTTGGGGTTATGAAACGGATAGAAATCGCAGTCCCGCCGCTCACCGCCGACCTTCGACCCACTGCAATAATCTATTTTTTTCGGGGAAAAAACGACTAAAAAAGGAAGAAAAATACTTTTAATAAAGCCCTTCAACCATACGAAAGTGATGTATACATCAAATAGATATCCCAACAATGCCATTGCATATTCTTAGATAAAGTAGTAGGAATGAAATGATTCAGAAATTTGATATCAAATCAACAGATGAAGTTTGAGCCATGCAAAGTTTGTTTTGTTTGTACATGTTGATAAGTTTTTATTTCCCGTCTTGATGGTAATATTATTTCTATTATATTCATTATTTGAAAAAAACAAAACAAACAGTAAGTAGATTATTTCTAATTTCGTTTGTAGAAATATATCAAACTTTTAAGATTGAACGTTAAAGTGATATTTCATTTTAAAGAAAATTTTGTATTTTATCTCATGATAATTTATAACATCATGAAATATTCATGATTTTTATTATTCGATGTAGCTATTTAAGGATTTTTTCAAATTTAATAATTGGGTCATTCAAATAATATCATGCGTATAATTTGTTCCTTTTATTGGAAATTTTCATTTTGACGTTATGTACAGCTAGTTCATCATGAAAAAATCATGTTTAGAATTTATAAAATTATCATTCAAATAGTGACAAACTGCTGCTTAGAACCAAATCGTAAAACTGAGTTGTATTATAAAACGTTTTATATTATTGATTTTTTTTTTTTTTTTATAATCTATTAAATATATGTTTATAAGTTATGCCATTTTTATTTTCCTACCTATCATAACCAAATAATAATCAGTAACCAGAAATATTTGTTTAATATTAAGGAAATGAGATAGGGTGTCGTAAAAGTGGGGGAACCCCGTAAATTTCAACCCTCTCAAAATGCGGATTCAAGTATATCGGGGATAGGTTAGAATAGTTCCCGTGCCAATGGGAAATGTCCCCGCTTACGGGGTAAAATTGCCTTTTTATAGTTGTACTTGAACGCTTAAAACTGAAGTATGGAATTTGATATCAAATTTCTGATTAATTTCATTCCTACTACATTTATCTAGGAATGTGCAATCTACTTGAGTGTCATTCGTCTATTAGACATATACATAACTACCCTATGGTTAAAGGACTTCATTAAAAGCATTTTCCTTTTAAATATCATTTAAAAATAATTGTACGAAGTGAAGGAAGTATTGTAATCGCGAAAATTTTCGGTTTTCAGATTTCAACGGAAATATCCATTTTCACCATCTCTGAATCCACTTTGACTAGTTTCGTCGTGAAGTCTATACGTACGTACGTGTATATCTCGCATAACTCAAAAACGGTTAGCCGTAGAAATTTAAAATTTAGTATTTATGATTGCTGTAAAATCTAGTTGTGAACTTCCCTTTTTGGTCGCTACATAATTAACAAAAGTATTACTTTACTTGAACGTCATTATTGATTTTCATCAAAAATTGTATTAAAATATAATGCAAAACTTCTCAAATTAGGTATATAAGACTTGCATTTCAATATAAATAACATAATAAATTTTGGTTAACGTTGAGAGACCGAAATGGTACCTTAATTGAAGGTCATGTTAGACTTTCATCAAAAATTATATTAAAGTATAATGTAAAATATCTCAAATTTGGTAAATATGGCTTTTATATCAATATGAATATTTTTACTAGATTTTGGTTGAAATTAGTGAGCCGAAAAGGGTACTTTACTTGAAGGTCATAATAAACTTACATCAAAAATAATAATAAAATTCATATGTTTTGCAATAAAGGTTACAAACACGATTTTCCTCCCCTCCAATTAAACATTTTTATTACTTGTTTTAAGTGTTAAAATTATGAGTAAAATACTGGTTTTCTTTCCCATTTGTGAGATGAACAAGTCTGCAGCAGGAGAATATGATGTGTGTTCTTCCGGTTAAAATGTTGAAACTGTCGATTTCCAATGTTTTATCTAGTAACATTAACAGTTCTAATGTTGTTACGGAACACGAAGTAATCTCTGGGAAACTAGTTGCCTACTGAAAGAAACCGACATATAATAACGAAATGAGATCTTCAGAAACAAGGTTTGTTTTTGGCTACTTTTGATGTCATTTTCATTGCCATTGAGATGAGTATTGTGTTAAATGACTTAGAAAATTAATTAAATGGTAATTACAGTCATCAATATTAATTAGGCTTCTTTATCTGGCACTATCGTGTTTTCTATATATGCTCTCGATACCGAGGAATGCTTTTACGAATTGAAATCAAATTATCAACAAAATTCGCAGATTTACGCAGCTGAGTAATAATTCCTTACGCCAATAGAAGCCTTAAGGAAGGACTCTAATAACTGAATCGTTGAACGATCATCGTGATAGTCGTACCGAGGAAAACGTACATTAATAGTTTAAGAGAAACAAGTTAGAACACTGCGTTCAAATGATAAACTATTTTAAAAAATATATGATGTGGATAACAAATGACTTCCTTGTACGCCTATTTAATTATAATCGGTGGCTCAAAACGTGATTCTGAATTGGGTTACTAGTTTCCGAAGATTGCAGTATCTCAAAAACGTGTAGGAACCACCTCCATGAATTTTCACCATACAACTGGATACAACAGGGCTGAAACTCGGAACCTACGGGTATCATAAAAATCACGACTGCCAAGGAAAATCCCTGGTATTTTTTGTCCCATGGTTGTCGTTTGCCCCATCTGACCTATATGTACTATGTACTATATACCCCATCTGACCTTTATATATATTATATTTATATATTTATATATATATATATATATATATATATATATATATATATATATATATATATATATATATATATACTGTTGAAATTGGACTTAAGCATTTACAAAACACTTCTAAAGGCTAAAAGACACTTCCACTAGAGACAGTATATCACTCCAAGACATCCCATTCTGGAGGAAAAAGGAGGTAACATAACAACAGCTGAGAAAGGTCATATTTTTAAACAGCTGACCAACAGAAAATAATCAAATTGTGTTTTAAAAGGCCATAGAAATAAATCAAATTATAAATATAAAAGAAAAACTAAATACAAAAGTAAAATGAAAAAAGATTTAAAAATTTATGAAAGGTTATAATAAAAAGCAGCTGATCCACAAACAAATTAAATACAAAAAGCAATCTAGTTAGGTTTATTAGACTTGTCTTTTTGCTATTTTATATTAATTGTATATTTCGCTTTGTATATTTAATGTTCTTGAAGGTTAGCATTTTCTTTCTTACAAACATAGTATAATTTAAAAATTTAATTTATAAAAAAAAATGTATTTCTTTAAATTTTATTTATTTCCTATTTATATTTTTATGAATCTATAAATTTAATCTCATTCTAAATTATTTCCGCATTATTTTATTTTATGATTCATACTTCTTCGTATCATATTCATTGTTATCCAAATCAATCTATATTTATTTTAATGTTTGTCTCATTTTTGTTCTATTTACATTGCTATTTATATTTATTTCTACGTGCGAAATTTCTCACATTTGGTTATTAATGTTTATATAGTACTTTTTTAATATTTATAGCGAGGAGTTTAAGAAAGCTCGAAAGAAAAAAATAGACGTTGAGAACAACGGAAAAGCTAAAAGTGTGTGACGTAAGTGGTGACCTGGCTAGATGGAGGAAGTGGAGAGTTTCCAAAAAGAACTAAACTTATTTCATAACCTTTTTCCTCTCGAAATCCGAAGGAAAGAAATCCACGACAAAGTGGCAATTCACGAACGTTTACCAAATACTCGAGTTAAGTGCAGGTTTGAGATTGAGGAGGTTGCTATAGCGGGATCTCAGTGCTGTAAACGATGAATCGTTCAACAAAATGAGCCATTTCTTCTTTTGTAACTAGTCCATTACTATCCAGAGATGTAAACACAAAGATATAAACTATGAATATCAGTCCTGGTTTACAAATCAAGCAGAAAGTTAACTTATAAATGAAGCGTTTATTTTCAATTATTTGGTTCAATCCATTTTCAAATTTTTCCTGTTTTTACGTTATATGCAGTAAAGGAATTATTGTAATCGCGAAAATTTTCGGTTTTAATATTTCAACGGAAATATCCATTTTGACCATCCCTGAATCCATTTTGACCAGTTTCGTCGTGACGCGTCATGACGTCTGTACGTAGATTCGTTCATTCCTCGCATAACTCAAAAATGGTTAAAAGTAGAAAATTAAAATTTTGTATTTGAGATTGTTGTAACATCTAGTTTTGAACCTCTCTTTTTGGTCACTACATGATCACCGGAAGTGGTACTTTACTTCGAGGTCACATACGATTTTCATAAAAAATTATATTAAATTTAATTTTCTATCTCAAAAAATCTTAAATTTTATCTCTTAAAATGATGGGGCCCTTAAAGTTGATGCAGGTCCAAATGTCCGCTATCGGCTATTCTTGTAAGACGGAACTATCTGAATTCTTTTAGCTACATACTAAAACGACAATTTTCGTAGGTTGACTCCTGGGCTGTAACATTAATTCTAACCGACCCATATAAAACTTTTTCAATATTCAAAACCAGAAAAAAATGTTAAAGTCTTTAATTAACGATTTAATAAGCCCAGATCCAAAATTTATTTTCTGTTATATCTGCAGTGTATTACAGTACAGATGAATGTTTACATCGGGCCAACAACTTTACAAACCAGTAAAGTATTGATGGTATCAATGGTTATCATGGTATCAGTGGGGAGTCATTTACCTGGAGTCAGAAGATATAAGTTCCGGAGCACACGATGTGGGTACTTGATCATTGAGTCAGGGGAAAACCTGGTGTTAAGGCAAATCACATCGTTGCGTAACCGTTGTTTAAGAAACTGTTCTTCCTTACCAAGATCCTCCACTATGACATAAACTGTAATTTTTGGTGTGAATCAGGCATAAATTTATCTTTACTCAAAGAGATACTTCAAAAATACAAAAGGCATAGAAAATATCATCGGATTTGCCTCAAAATGAGGAGGTCGCTGCTTACATTAGAGTCTTGGTGCGATTCCATTCCATATTCTTTAAGGTGATTTATGTAAATGCTATCTATATACTTTATCATCTTGCCGGACAAAAACGAAAAAAGGGAGGGATCATGGAAAATGAATCAGTAACTGGAATATGTTATTATCTGTTAAGTTCATAGTTCCAAAAGAATATAAGAAATGTAGTAAAATCCATTTCTTGGCGTGGTGCGCAAGAAAACTATTTAGTGAAATAAAAACAATTAAAGAATGAATAAAAAACCAAACAAAAACTTAGCAAAATGAAATTCATCCTAAGTTATTTTTGCTTCACGACCTATGGTAGGGAAGCTTTGTATTCATGCAGAAAGTAAAAAAAAAAATGTCATCAGAATCGAAAATGTCTTCTTGCGTTAAACGTTTTGGACATCAAGGAACAAATTTGTTTATAGTCAAATCCATGTGACAGGCATAATCCCGAGTACCGTTAATTTAATTTTGATAAATTTTTCAAGGATTGTGCAAGTCGGTCCTTGGAGGACAGCTGGAAATTAATGTATATTTCAGTAATAATTTTTTGAAATTCAAATTTTTTTTAGTTTTTGATTTCTCCCAACGAAGGTAGAAAATGTTTGTATTCATACAGGATGTGAACAAATTTTATGTCCTCAGAATAAAAAATGTATGTTCCCATTTTACGTTTTCGATATGAAGGAACGAATTCGATCTCCAATATAGTCAGTCTGGCTTTAATCAAATCCTTATTTTATTTTTTTATTGGAATTTAGCGTCCTCTCTTATCCTATTAAGGCAAACAGGACGGGTTATCTTGCAGGTTATTCTAGCCACAGTGGAAAAGTCGAGATTCATTAGCTGGGGGCTTTATCCATTTGACGGATATTAAACCTACAACTTTTCTTCCGATTTTTGTGAAATATTTAGAGATTCTGCGAGTTGGTACATTGATGGCAATATATCAATTTTATCGAATTCCATCCTACATCTTTCTTTTTATAATTTTCGCTCAGGCAAACTTATTTTCCCCAACGCCTATATTTCAAAAATGGCTCGTCTGATTTGGTCCAAAATTAGGTACAAATAGTCTAGTATCAATTTCACACACGAACACAGATATTATTTATTTGAGTATAATTTTCCGAAACGTATCGAAATAAACAATTACAACGTTAAATTTGTTTTATCTAAAGTACCCTTATAGAAATGGTGAAGGAGCTATTACTTATCTACTTGGCAAATGGTTTTCCTATGCTAAAATAATCCAATATTTTAATATAATTTTATATTTGATATATTTCATTTTTACAGCAGATATTGTGCCGATTTAGCAGGTTCGAAGTTTTACAAGAACTAGTTTTCCTTTATTGTACTCATTATTTTCATTCAGTACTTTTATCACGTTTATATAGAATAGAATAGAATAGAATTTTAAAAATAAATAAATTAATATAATTTTGGGTATCTATTATGAAGTCAATTATCTTTCTTTTTATATTATGTTTCATTAAAAATGATTATCACATTTTCACAATATATATTTATCGATATTTCGGGGAATTTCTCCATCTTCAGGACAATCTATTTATTGTCTTAATTCCCCACTCTTTTATTTATATTATCAATACAATTTTGTTTTATATTGTCTTATAATAGTCGCTATATTTTTAAAAAACTTAATAAAAATATTGTACAACCTTCCGTGACCACAGTGATATGGAATAGGAGCTTTTAATCTAATATTATAAAAGCAAAGGATATAAATCATGTTTGAACAAGTGTCAGATCGTATATCTGTCTCAACGAAACAATTTCAAATTTAGCAGGCCCTTTTTTCATGTTAAGGACACATCAACTTCAAAACAATTTTTAATAATATGAAGGCATCGAAGAACGTTAGTAATATTCATTTTTTCGTTAATACTTTTGAATAACATTTTTTCATTAATGTCTTTGAATAATATTAGAAAAAAACTTTAAATAAAAATTTTTCAATTTCGTTCCAAAACATTCTTAGTTTCTAAAATATTTTGATTTAATATATATACAAATCTTTTCAGCTTTGAAAGGTTCTGTGTATATTTCATTCAGAAAATTTCATAAATCTAAAAAACATTGATGTTCTGGAAACTTGGATAAAGTCAAAAGGTCCGGACAGAGTTTCTGCTGTTTTGGCGGCTATCGTGGACTGTTTACACGTTTCTGCACCTTCGGGTTCCATACATCAGATAGTTCAAAACGGCAGAAATGTATGATTGAGCGTTGAAAAGGAAATGGCAATCGTGTTCTTGTCAGCGGGAAAATTTAAAATGTCACAACAGTATATGGTTAAATAATGATTTTTTTAAACCGGTAGAGGTGTCACAAATACTTTCGAATAGGAGTCCAGATGTCCTTATGAAAACCCTCCTTCAAGCTTGTGAAGACCTCATGTTCATTTCGAGGAAGCTTCTCAAAAACTTAAACTAGAAGAGTTAAAGATCTAATCTTAAGACCTTAAGAATTATCATTCGCTGCTGAGCTACAAGGAGATATTAAAACAGATCAGCCGCGGTTAATTGACAGTCGAGGGTTGCGCTACATTAGATAATTTCATTTATATTAGATCTAGATTTATCTGAAATAAAATATCAAAATCTTCGATCGTTTGGTCCGTTGGCCAACCAGCTTCCAAGAGTTAAGGTTCTTCGTTAGATGAAAAAATCGTTTTTGCCAGTTGTATCAGCAACAGATACCTCTGCAGTTTTAACATTGCAAGATGTTAAACAAGACTTGTGAAAGAATTGTAATGAGTATACTGACTTAACATTAATCTGTGAATGGGTGTTCGATAGGAGTTCTAGCCAAAGCACCTACAAACTCCCATTTACTGAAGGTTTAGGCATTGACGAATATTTGTTTCTGATGTCTTTTGTGCCCCTTAAACTGGTGGGAGAGAACAGAGATTTATGGGTAAACACCCATCCATCATCAACCCTTTTCTCCAGGGCTATCAAATTTTTATTTGTAAAAGGGAATGAAGCCCTAATCAGGGAGCAAGATTCTCAATTATTAACGGAAATTCAAATGCTCACCTACGTCATCCGAAGAGAGTACGTCAACGAGCAGCGACTCAATATAATTTTCTGATGAAATTTAATCAATTCATGTAATATACAAAAAAAAATTTGTGATATTAATTATTATTTTGTAACCTCTAAAAAAACTAAATTTTTATTCAAAGACCCTAAATATATGTTTTTTTAGTGATCAAGTTTTCTTTAAAAACCCGTCAAGAGCACCACACTGTGCGTCAGGTTGTTAAAACCGGAAGAAAAGCAACTATGAACAATAATAATTTATTTTCAATCGATATGAAAGCTTACTGAAGAAAGTTCATTAAGGTTTCAAGTCTTCTAATGACCGATGTTTTAAGAACCAAACTAGTACAGAAATGCACTATTGTTTTCACATGTTCCTATAAAAAAAAATTAAAAAGTTAATGAAAAAACGTATTTTTAAAGTTTTAAAAAGATTTTATCTTGACCAGTTACTAAATACTTAAACTTAAAACTGTGTACATTATATTTTCCTGCTTTTATCATTTTATTCCAGCAGGAATGCATTACAGAAAGGTTTAATTTTTTTGTCTATACCATTTCAGTATTCTTTGGGTTCTTTTTCAAATTTGCTGCATGTACTTCTGTTTATTGTATCTAACACGCAGTCTCTTTTTAGCTCCAATATATCTCATTATTTTCAGAAAAATTAAAATGGTGTATGAATTACTCCATTTTTACTTTATCGGGATGTAATAATCTGTTTTCTCAAGTAATTCTCTTTTATTTTTCGAATGTTTTGGTTATGCATTCAGTTAGGTCTTACAGCGGTAGATTAGAACATGGAATGTAAAAATATTCTATCATATTAATAAACACAAAGGAGACAGAAGTGAATTTTTATAATGTTTATATTCGAAGTAGATATATAAATCATAAACAATTATGCTTAAATAAATCACTCAAATATTATTCATTATATTTATATAGTCTTTTATAAAACTTTTTACAAACAAAAAATGTAGTAATGCCCATATCCTCATTGGAATATTGCTGTAATAATTTTCTCAGAAGAAGAATTATTAATTGCAAGCCTAGAAAAACTTATATAAGAAAGACTACATACAATAAATGAAGAAGCTGATTTCATCGAGATTAAGACTTATTATTTGAAGGCATTGTTCATGGATTTATGGAGGATTAGTAAGGACCAAAGACCTTCAGAATTATTGCACTATCCTGAGGAGGAGCCAAATGACCTTATTGTAAGTCTTCCAAGGACATAAAAGAAGGATGTCTTTTGAATTGATCTAATAATAACTCTAGGTCACAGGCGGCAAACTAATATTTACCATATCACTATTAACTTTGATCATATTACAGGTTATCTTAAATTTTAAAGCAATGAGGAAGTAGGTAAAATGGAAAATTATAATATGGATGTATCCTAATATAAAACTGCCCTATTTAGGGTAGGTTAAAAGAACAAGCTATGAAAAAAATATTTTTCACGGATTTTCTGTAACAAACAAAAAATATTTATATATGTTTGTTGATTTAGGTGAATACTTTAATATATAAAAATAAAGACAGGCTGTTGCTATTTCACCAATTAATTTATTAGGATGCAAATTTTCGGCCTACAAGCTATCCTCAGGCATCTTAAAAATGTTTAAAATGCATATATTTTCATATTTATATTGCATATATAGTCATAATCCGGACCAAGTCGAAATATACACAGCATCAAACTTTCAAAAATAAAAGAAGAATAAGGGAGCCATCTCAGTCACCACCGCCATCAGTTTTATCTGTAAAAAAACGTTGTTTTTTTTTTGTTTGTTTTTTAATGCCTTGACATTGGTACCGAATCTCAAGACAATCGGTCCAACAGTCTCGAAGAAAAGCCGTGGACGGCGTACGGACGGATTTTTTTAAATTCGATATTTGGATTCTATATATCTTGAAACGTAAAATCTCAAATTTTGAGGAGGGATTATAAAAAAATTTTCTTTGGTCGATTCCAAAGGTCTATTATTGAAAACAATAAACCAAAAGCATTTACAGATAGAGATTTTTTTATTTTTCGTTTTTTTATTCGTTTTTTTTTTTCGTTTCACCTGTGACGGCGATGATGACTAAGATGGCTCCCTTATTCTTGTTTTATTTTTGAAGGTTTGGAGCGGTATATTTCGACCTGGTCTGGATTGAACTTAAATATGACATTATATGCATTTTAAATATTTGTAAGGTGCCTGAGGATGGCTTGTAGGCCGAAAATTTGCATGGTAATAAATAAATTGGTAAAATAGCAACACCCTGCCTTTAAAAAATATTTATATATTGTTAAATGAATAAATAATTTCTATATTTATCTTTACCGTTGATTAAGATAAAGAATCACAGTCTGTTACAACATTTTATCTTTTTAAGGAAAATAATAATAATTATAATGGAAGAAGTTTAAAAACCACAGATTTAAAGCTTTTGATTTTTTTGGGGCTTACCACGCTCATATACTTCAAGAGAGATCTATTTTCTTTTATTATGGAAATAAAAAAAACTGATATAAAAAAAAAAACAAATAAATTAAATTGATAAGCTTTTCATACTGTGCAGTGAAGTAATTAAAAGCTGTCGAGGACACCTTAGTCACTAAGGAAAACATAATCTTCTCTTGATAAGGTAGCAGGAGACCAACTACTTAAGGAAGCAAACTCCTCCAACTTCTCTGCAATTTTTAAGTTTAAATAAACTGTGCTGGACAGTTCTAAGGACTTTGCGAACTCTATTTAACTTGCACTAAAGCCTGTTCTCAACATCGCTTGATCCATAAACCGATTGTAAAATATTTATAAATATTACAATACATTAGCAGTATTACAATACATAGTTTCCACCAATTTTGGTGATTGGAATTCCCGTCTGATTCTCTATTTTTTCCGAAAATTCCAGCCTTGCCAAATTAAAATAAATTTTTAATTACGAACATATACTGTTTAAATTAAAAACGCTTTGTATAATTGTTTAATATTTTCAAATAGAGAATACCCAAAAAAATTCTAATTTTTTTTTTTGGGGGGGAGACTTTGTTATAATGATTCCTTTCTTCATAAATGACCGAGATATTGGAGAACAAAAATCTGAATCAGCCCCTACGTTGGTGCCAAATCTAAATAAAAGAAAGCAACAGTCACGGAGAAAACCAGCGGGCGGCGGACAGACAATTTTTTTTTTAAATAAGTTTTTTTGGATTCTACATAAACACTTTAATCGATGGCCATTTCGAAACGAAGGGGCGGATGGTAATGTCGAGTTCAGAAGATTTTCCTGGAGTGACCAGTGACTTTGGTCACAAATCTCAAAAAATATTGGCCCAGTAGTCTCCGAGGAAAGCCGCGGACTCCAGAAACACGGTTTTTTTTAATAAGTTTTTTGGATTCTACTTGTCTTGAAACGTTAAACCTTATAGTGAAGGGGCTAGGCAGTACATATGTAAATGTTTCTGTTCTCCTAAAATCTCTTACAAGTATTATGGTGTAGTATTTGGAAGAGGTTAAAGTAACGCTTTGCGATACGGTTTCATAATATCGGGGTGAGTAAAAGAAAATGACCGATTCAAGTGTTAAAATGAAGTTTATTTTTTTCTTGCCTAAAATTTCTTCTAAATATCGAAATACAGCCCATTATGTTCTATGGTTAGTTGCCATCTAGAAGCCAGCTGTTCGACTCCGCCTCGAAAAAGTCTTCTACTCCAATCTTTACCTCCTCCAATGTTTGAAATATTTTCCCCTTAAGAAAGTGAGCCATTGCTCGGAAAAGATAAAAGTTCAGTCAGGGCTGTAGGGTGGGTGCGGTAGAAGTTCGATGGCATGAATTTCAGCAAGTATTTGCTTCGTGTGTCCCGAAATGTGCGACCGGACCTTGTCCTGCTGCAGCAAAACATTCTTCCTATTCACCAATGCCAGGTATCGGCTCTCCAGAACTTCGTGCATTCGTTGCAGCTATTCCGAAAATACTCGGGATCGAGAGAACGTCCTTCCGGAACAAACTCATGGTGGATTACACCTTCAAAATTCCAAAAACTGGCAGTATTGCCTTTTTTTCAAATTAACTTCTCCTTGCGACCGGTAGAGCAGACTGGCCTCGGCCTATCCACTATCCTGATGTGTTAGGATTGCGCCAATATACCCAATTTTCATCAGAGGTGACAATCCTTTTAATGAAACTTTCGTCACTTGGATTTTAAAGGAGCAAGCAGCATGTGTCCAGGTGACGTCCGGCTTGCTCCAAGATGAGTTCATGTGGAACTTCTCAACATGCTCTCTTCTCTTTATCTAAAATTGGTGTAATTGACGATTCACACTTGACTGTGACAAACCAATTTCGGAGGATAGCTGTCGAGTACTTTTTGTGGGATCATCTTCAATGGCGTGTCATATCGCCACTTTCAAATTTGGCGAACCACCTCCTCACAGTCCGTTCATTGAGGTTAGGTTCCTCTTCAACTTCCTATATCAAACACGTGGTTTCGGCTGCTGAAAATTTCCTTTTTCAGTAATGTCGCAGAATTACTTGAATTTCATACCTCGACGTCATTTTGATTGAAAGAATGCCAAACAAGTACTGAGCCTCACAGAGAAACATTGTGTTTCTTAACTGATTTAGTATTGTATTAGGTTTAAAAAGATACCAATAACAACAACATTAGAATTAAGAGCGAGGTAAGAAATAAATTTCACTTTATTAAAAAATTGCAAAAAAATGTAAATTTCATATTAACCCTTGAAACGGTCATTTTTTTTAATCAAGCCAATTGTTATATACAAATGTATAATGTAACCATATTGATTGTGATGGCATTGTACAACTGGAACTACATTGAAAGCAAGAACAATGCGTTAAATGAATAAAAATACATTTAAAGCAAAAAGTTAATCAAGAAGCAGGAGTATATATAAATCCCATTTATTTAATTTGTAGGCTGGAGAGTTTTAGAGGGGAGTGCCAGGGGCCACATAAATTAATTTAGCTCGAAGGAAGTTTCGAGTTAGGATACCGACAACTTGAGTGTTTCCTTGCTGCGAGTTTGTACAGCCACGTCTGGATATTACTTGAAAGATTATATAATTATCTATATAATTAAATTATTATATAGCTCTAGATAGTAGGTGAATTTTTAGATAACATTTATAAATTTAGATTTTTTTTCAGTAAGGGCACGCTCACACCAAGCCCGTCTCAGTTCAATCGCGTCTTGGTGCGTCTAGACCAGTCCAGTCAACTCAGTCGCCTCTAATAAGCATAAAGAAGGGGAAATAATTAATTTAATAATGATTATTAAATTAATTATTTCTCTGTCTTTCTTGATCTGAAAAATATATTAGATAATATTCATAAAAGTAAAATCATATTGATACAACAAGTAATATAATCTGTTGCCCAATAAATAATTTTATTAATAAAAAAAATTACAATAAATAAAATAAATTGCCTTTTAAACATACAGATAAATAAAGGACGGCCCAGTCCATTCGAGGTTTTTATAAAAATCCGAGTAGAGCTGTATTAAAAAAAAATAGTCCTAAAAGATAGAAATATAACGTGGTGGCAGACTAGCAAAAACTCCATCAACTGAAATTGACTTATCAAATAAACTACTCCACGGTACAGAAAAGGGAGGTTTAGCGCCAGAGGTGTTTAGGGGAAATTTCCCAAATTGGAGGAAATTGAAGGGATGGAATGGGTAGAGGAAACTGAAATAAATAACTTTGGAGAATCAGTTTGCATAACTTTGTAATAATATAGCACTGCTGCAAAATAGCAAAATCGTCGAGATGCTAAATGTATTACTATCAATTTTTTCGAAGTTTATTATTTTTGGAATTTTAAACACTATTGATGTTTGGTATATATCTTCCATAGCTCCATTCCATAAACCTGTCCCTCAGCAAGCGGCAATCAGTGGATGAGGACTGAATTTAGTAAAACTTGAATAATAATGACAATCAACAATCACTACCTAAATATAGGAAAACAACTTGAGGGAGAATCTTATGGGTGGAGCAAAGGTCGGGAGGTTACGCTTAGGGGGGAGAATAGCCTTCTATCTCTACATTAATAAATGATTAGAGATCGATAAATTATTTGCCACTTCTATAATTTTGTTTTTATTGAAAACTAGTTTCAAATGTTATACATTTATCTTCAGTTCTAAAAACACACAAAAATTAAAAAATTAAGCAATTCAAAATACCGTTTGATTTTATTATACATATTAACTTAAATGTAATATAAATATAACATTTGATTTAATTTAATAAAGATAAGAGATGTATAACATCTGAATCTAGTTTTCAATAAAAACAAAATTATAGAAGTGGCAAATAATTTATCAATCCCTAATTAGATTGATCCTTGGCGTCAACTGATAAATAAAGGACGCCTATGCAACCGATGGACGACTTGTGTAGATGGTAATACTGGAAATTATATCAAAGAAATTAAGAAAAAAAAAATTGTGAGGTATTTTAGGACCTATGGGGTAAGGACAGAGTTGGTTATTTTTATGGAGGATTGAGGGGGAGAGAGGAGAGCCGCATAGGATTTACTCTTGCAATGAGGATGTCATTCCTAGATACGCCATTGTAGCTACCTTGTCAATTACACCATCTTGAATTTTAATCAAAATAACATTTTGATTTGTTATACATACTTTCAATCGCGTGGACTGATTCGTAAGTTGGTTGTTATTTCAATAACATAAGTTTATTATTGGATGTATTCGAACTAAATGGTTTTTCCTAAGTTGTTTACCAATACTCCCTTGTTGTTTACCAATACCTCCCTCCCACCAAAACTCAAAACCCTACAAGGTCAGTCATGACAAGATGGCAAACAGTAGTTTAAAGTTGTTTCACAAAAACAATTTAATAAAGGGCAATAGGATAACTAGGATTTACCCCAATTGGACTTTATGTCTGAAGGCATCTATATTTTGTGTTGGCAACAGGCAACAAATCAACAGCCTGTTTTAAACATTTTTTTATTGATCATTTCATTAAAATTTAAAAATAGCTAGAAACTACCTGTACCAAAACGGTGGATGGTGGATCGTTAGAAGTTGATAAGCCTATCTTAGAATTTGGAAAATAAAAAATCAATATCTTCAGTTTTTAAAATTAGGTCATGCACTAGTGCTAAATAGTTATCAAAATATCAATTTATTTATGGTTCATATCATCCTGCAGTCTTATTTTGTATTAAAATTCAACACATGTACTCATATCTACACATATACTCAACATATACTCACAAATCAACACATCTTTATTTTAACCCTTAACACTCACAAATTTATTTTTTTAGAATAAACTATTAATTGTGTTTACCATCACTAGTCTCGACACTATCCTCCGACCTACGTCTCGCTCTATATCCCTCGGACGTGTTTCAGTCACGAGTAATGCTTCAGTATATTTACCGGGACTAAAACTATTCTTAAAAAAAAAAATTATGTTAGAAGTGATTCCTGGACCAGAACATAAGAAGTATTTTTAGAATGTTAGTCAGAATTATTTTGTTTGGATGGTTCTATGACCTATTGGTTTGATGACCATGAAAAATAAGGAGTACAACTTTACAAAAATTTAGTGAGTACAACTTTACAAAAAGTATAATGTCGAGTATAACGAATACGAATCTTACAATTAAATAGAAATCAGTTAGCACAAATGGCGCTAGGGAGTGCTAGTGCGGCGACCGTGACAACCTTCGGGTAAGTTTGGGGGGCACTGATAATGCGACCGCATTGTAACGTTGTCACAAATAAGGTATTGAAAATATATATCACGCTTTAGATGATTTAATATAAGTAGAGAAATAAGGAAAATTATGTCACAACAAAAACTATCTTAACACACATATCTAAAGCATTTTATACATTTTAATTGATGTTTTAAAGCAACCTCAAAATGTTACAGATACCAAGCATACTTCCTCAATAATACAATAACCAACTACCAACCTTAGGCATCTTTCCCTTTAAATATTTAATCCTGTCTTCCTCAATTCTTCTAGGTAATGCCGTTACGAACAGGCTTCAACAGGTCAAATGTTGGCAACTAGCTGTGATATTTTGAACAAGAGATTGTAGAATATAAATGCCTAGAACCTGAACTTGCCTAGAACCTGAAGCCTTGAAATCATATTATAAAAAAACGTATATAGTTAATCTATAGCAACCGCATGAACTACGAGGGTATTGTTACTCGCTAAGAAGGAAGTTGGCCCAGAGGATATAACACTGAACCATCAACACTCAAGCACAAGTTCGAGTTCGGCTATAGTACATACTTTACTTTGTCCTACCAGTCTTATAGTTTAAGTTTCGTTAATATTTTAATTTATTTAATATTCTCTATTTAAACATAGTATAGAAGAAACGAGTTCTGATATCTTTTACGTAAACATAATCAATTTGAAATCTAAATCCGGTTCCTGTAATCATTTTTTCAAGGCAAACCTAAAAGTAATTTATCTGGTTAGACCATTGAATAAGTGCGTTGTTTCCTGTCAGGGAATCTGAAGTGAGCGTATTTTTCACCAGAAATTCTCATATTATTAGATTGATAGAAAAGTGATGAAAGGTCATGTTAAAATGCAAAACATTATATATTAAAGAAATTGTTATCAATATTTTTTGTATTTCTTTTAGAAAAACTAAAAGAGTGTTTTTCAAAAAGGCTTTTTTGTATCCAAAATTATTTATTTGAGATTTATAAATAAATAACCTGAACCTTATCTTAGAGCTTTATTGAAAAACTTATGTTAACACCTACATACTCCTATTACAGAAATATGACATTATAAATACTTAAAAGTGTATTCATATCTTTTTTTGTAATTTCAATTAAATTTGAGCAGAATTTAACATAATTACCTTGATTTGAACTTACACTAGAACTTTATATTAACAAAAGCTGTTTAAAATATGTTTTCTTTTAAACAATAAGCACTTAACACTTGAATGCAAAAATTTATTATTTCTTAAATTTATGTGACTAATTATTATACATACAATTCTTAATAAATATTCTCTCTTAAATTATGCCACAATATTGAGTATCATTATTTGAAAAAATAGTTTGGTAGTTTTTGATAATTTTATAAAGACAGCTAACCAAAATTCTGAAATTCATTTCAATGTTAATTAAATCAAATATAAAGATGTATATTAGCTGGTGAAAATCGTAGTAATTTCAAGTTAAAAAGTTTCAAATAACACTTAATAAAGAAATTGTTTTCTGTAAAGTACCTACCATCGTAAATTAGTTGACATCCGCATGATGGTACAGAAGGATCAAGCTAATTAGGGATTGATAAATTATTTGCCACTTCTATAAATTTGTTTTATTGAGAACTAGTTTTGAATGTTATACATTCATCATCAGTTCAAGGTTTAAATGGATATATCAAACAGAAAAGTTTGTACTGTTTTTTTCTTTCTTGTTAGTTCAATGCGAGAAGAAACCAGTACAAACTTTTCTGTTTGCTATATCCATTTAAACCTTGAAATGAGGATGAATGTATAACATTCGAAACTGGTTTTCAATAAAACAAATTTATAGAAGTGGCAAATAATTTATCAATCCCTAATTACATTGTAAATTAGTTTAAAAGTTTTGTGAATTTTCACTAGAAATAAAATATAATATCATTAAGTATTATTTTAACACATCTTTGATAAAGAGGTATGAACCACAAAATCCCATTTTTTCACATTGTGATATTAATTTTACAACCATATAGTTTTACAGTCCACCGGATTGCTGGATGAATAGAGTTATGCAACATCTATTGATTTTTAAACAGAAAAAAATAAAAAAAGGGATCAGTTTAGACTCTTCATTTTGACAGTAACATATATAAGTAATAATAACTATTGCTATCTTGATTGTAATAAAAAATGGGTGTAATGAGTTTTGCAATTCACACCCTCAAGTAAAACAGTGTCATTTTTAATTCAAATCTAATTTTCTTCTACTAGTACCATGGTAGTTTGATTGACAAACATTACCTTAACAATGACATATTTATACAATTCTTAGAAATATTGCTAAAAATGAGCCGTAAGAAACAATATTAAAGAATAATGATAAATTTAAATTCTTGTTTAACTGAATCCAGTTGAGATTTTAACGACTTTGTTATAAAAAAAACAAATTTTAAAATTCTGCATTGCCATCTACTGGAACAAATTTCTATTCTTTCAATGTTTAACAGACAGATTGATCTGTGATTCAGGAAGTAAGCAATCATTCATTTAAAAATAAAATTAGGAAAAGAATAAGAAATACACAAAGAAAAAAAAAATATTCACAGGAAACACATAAATAATGTAATAACGTCATGTTGTATGTTAATTTTTTTAATAGTTTATATAAATAGTATGTATGTTAATACAAATTGTGCTCATAGAAGTGAGTATGGCGAGAATATTTAACAGACAGCAATCATTGTTTGATTCTATTTTGAGGATTGAAAACTTAAACCATAAAAAATCTTTTTTTTCAGAGAATCAAAATTAAACTGAGAAGCCTTTGAATACAAAATGCTAACATACATATTTTTTTAATACTTTTTGCGATTCGAAGATAAGAGAAAGCAGATCTATTAAACAAAAATAGATAGACAATAATGAAATGATAATCCGAGAGATGTTGCTAGTTATCAATCCACAAAGAATTATAAAAATCAGATAGAGCATGGTTATCATAATAAAAAACCATTTCCATCTTACCTCTATTACAGCAGTTGTTGGTCGAAATGCCATATTTTACACTGAGAAACTATTTTTTTCTGAAACTATTTCACCATTTGGGAAGGATATTATCCATTTACCTGAAATTAAGAAGTATATTAACAAGAGAAAGACTAATATAAACTAAAGACTCAAAACTATGCACTAATGAATTGGTTTTACTTTTAAAATTGTATGGTACCTACAATGCTGTACAATATTGCATATATCATTTAAAAATTAATATTTCTACGTTTGTTACAGTGAATCACTTTTATAATGACTTGCTATAATTATGATAAAAACAGAAAGCTCTTTCAAATCAGTGGTGATAAGCCAGGTAATGACAAAGATAAAATATACAAAATCTATCTGTCAAATATTAAATAATTGCTTGCTGGAATTTAAATATATTCTATTTTACTTCTACAAGTTTCAATGAGCATAGAATATTAATATAATAACCATTCAGAATAAAAAATGTTAATGATAAGAATTAACTGTTTCATTTGGCCTTTTGTTTCAAACTAATATTTATAAAACTGGGCAATATTATAAGTATATTTAGGACTAAAAAGAACAATTAGGAGTTTGAATAATAGTTAAACGAAGTAGGCTTCATCGATAATTCACTTGTTCTTGAATTTCTTGGCTCATCACCCCTACAACTTAGGCCGAAATGTTAGCACACATTAAAAAAAGTTTTTACTTACAGTTTACATTCTTTCTTGACCAGAACCCTCCCACCAAATTCTCATTGACTACATGGTTATAAAACAATGTAATTTTCTTAAAACAATGTTTAAACATAGAGGTTCACGCATACTGGTTTCACCTTTAATAACTGTATATTAGTTATAAAGATCTACCAAAGTATAGAATATTTTTATACAGAAATAAAATAATTAGTTTAAAATAAATTGCATGAGTTAAGAAGACGGTACCTAAAGTATAATATTTACTAATAAATGTTTAGAACGATGTTATTGAACACCTAAAAGATTTAATTTAAATTAATTTAAGATATAAATTATTTGAATTGATCAACACTATCGATTATTAATATTAATTATAAAATGTACAAGCAGATTGAAAAAAATTAAAAAAAATGTTAAGTGCAAACTTAAATCTCTTAAATGATGTTTTATATTTAATAATAACTTTTAATTAATTAATAATATGTGTTAAATGTTTAATAATGATGATGAAATATACTTAAGAATAGAAAATGAAAATCACCAAACTGGGTGAAAGCCGTTAACACTCGGTAGATGACTGTGTTATTAAGAAACTTGATATCGGAATGTTTTTGGGACAGAATGGTGCAGGCAGTCCGGAAGGCGCGAATCCGCCATTAACTTAATTATCTGGTCTCCACAGCCAAACCTCAGTATTTCTACACTTTTTACTTAGTTCAATTCGATTTGGTTATGTACAGTTTAGCTCAGTTTATTTAGTATGTTTTATAAATTTGAATAATGTTTTTAATAATTGTGCGTTTTAACGAATGGCATTTTTACTTAATTTTATTAATTATAAGTGCCGTTTCGGAATTTGATGATTTTTTTTATGGATAATGTAATTGAAGATAACCTCCGCTATTACTGTAAGTATTCAGATTTTGACAGAAAGCTTTTTTTCGATATTATTTAATTTCATTTTAAATATATAAAGGTAGGCACCCTTTTTTTTTTTTTTTTTCTCCACGAAACGGCCTTTTAAGACCACCCGAATATCATACCTTTTGCTTTCTCATTTTCGCTTTTCTTTTCTCCCAGTATCTTCTCATTATTTCTGCGCGCCTTTGCTTCCTTTCCTTCGACCACGCAGTACCTTTCCGCTTTTCTTTATTTTCCACAAGAATCTTGATTTCTTTTAATTGTTTTCCATATTGTTCCCTATCCAGGCAATCTTCGTATGTTATTTCCAATTTACTTGGAATATTAATTAATTAATCCAAGGTACCTTTTATTAATAGATTTAAAAATAATTTGATTCAGTTTTTGTTAAGAAATAGTTCAAATAAAAAACCCCTTTCTCAATAGCAGTGAAGTCTCCTTAGTACAACACCTATAAATAAAATTTATCAGTTAGAAAATATTATAGGATTTCGATATAATTAATATTAAAATAATGATAACTCAAAAATTAGTATTATTATGTTTATGTTTGAAAATGTGTTTAATTTTTCTCACAAAGCAGCTTCATAAATATCATTAAAATTAAAAGTTTTTATATCACATAAAATGTTTCACAAATCACACCGGCTGACTAAAACTACTTTTAAAAAAAATTTTTTTTTGCTCATTAACTATAAAAGCTTGTCACTTAGAGACTAAGTATAGGTATTCAAAAATAAAATATAAAATATCCTTCACAATCTGATGAGGAGCAGAAATTTATATTTGTCTAATTGGATAGAATCTATCTATTTCTAAGGATCTAATTGGATAGAATAGTATAAGAATATGTTTTATTATAAAAATAAATATATAACATAAGAAAAAGGATCTGATTATCGTTTAAATACCTAAAATTCTTATAATAGCTTTTATTTAATATAATACCCGTTTGCTAAATTTTTTTATGTGGCCATTTTAAAAGCTAAAAGAAATTAAAATGACTCGGTTCGGACATATTAAGGATAAGTCTCATATTTAAATTCAAAAAATGTAATCCATATCTTTAATTTATAATTGAAATTTTAAAACACTTTCTATTTTAAATAGTAAAAGATGTTTCCAAGTAGAACAATAATCTTAACTTAGTAATTCTTTAAAATTTTATCTTTATTACGATAAAAAGAAGAGTATCTTAAAATCTCAATAATTAAAATAAGAAATATAATGATTTAAATTTCATTATTTTGGGTAATTGTTATCATTCATATATTAAAGATTCATTTCCTTTTATTCATTATTATTACTACGGAACTAAGGAACCAAGGAGCCAAGATGCTTTTCAATAATAAATCAAGATAACTTTAATCATTAAGAACTAATTTCCCTGCAATATTGATATTAGAATCAGGTTTCTCCTTAAAAAAGGCTTTACAATACTTAGCTCTAATTCTATCATATATTATATCTCTCTCAAAGTCTGCATTCTTATAAAAAGTTTTTAATAAAATTGATATGTATATTGTTAGGTTTTTTCATAACCTCTAAATACGATTATTTTATCTCGTACTATCCTAGATTCGTTTGTATATTGTACAAGAAGCCTTAATCAAAATTTACAGAGATTGCATTAAGTATGGTAACATCTTTGTTTGAATTGAAAAAACTAAAATGATAATAATAATAATTATTGTAAATAAAATATTCAATATTAATGTTAACTGTTGGACCAGGCCAAAATATGAACAACAATAGGCCAAACACATCAAGAATTTTGTGAACAGCAAAACTAAAGAAACCAAATCAATATAAGTTTTTTTTGTACACTTATACAAATTATTTAAAAGATCATAGTTTTATGTAATATACATAAAAAAATATATTATTTTAAATAATTTAAATTAAGTGAGTTTGATTAATATCTCAAACTTTTTGGTTCGGAGAACTTTGTTGTAAAATGGTTGGATTGTATTGGTATTTCTCGGACTATATTGATGCACCTTAAGAACGCCTACATTGTGAGCCGAAAAGTCTGTAAATAGTTTTACTCTGATTTTGTATTAATGTTGGTCATCTTCATTATTAGATATTGAATTGATTCTTTATGAGATTGAAGTTGAGACTTAGAATGAGGTACTAATTAAAAAATTAATTACGAGCTGAGATCACTCGAAACTAATTTTTTATTAAGAACTAATTTGTATAATATAATATTAATAGGCGAAATAAGGATTTCTCGATGCATAATAGATGGGAATATTAGTATTTATGCAGGTATGTATCTTTAGAATTTACTGCGTTCGTGACTAAACGCCCATCTTGTTTGGCTTTTATTAATCGAAGGTTCCTGAACAATCTTGTGACTAATGACCATCGTTATTGATGGCCGTATGGATGTTTCTTCTTCAGGCCGAAGATGACGTGGCAGCCGCTGCGCTAAAGTCATTTTGATAGTTCTCTTCTTATCAAAATTCCATTTTTTATTTATCGAAGAAATTTTCGGTAAAATATGATTAGTTATAAAAACATGAGTATTTTTTTTTCTATTTTTTTATACTACCTACTATCTAGAAATCTTAGAGAACTAAAATTTCTCATAAAGGAATAATTGATTTAACTTCGGAATATTATATCACACTTACGCAAACATGTTTATATTTTTTATAAAACATGTTTTTTTTATTTTTTAAAATAATTTCAATGACTATTAGATTAATCTATTTCGTATAAATATATCCTTTTAGTTCTTTTTAAGCCTACTTTTGTAAAGGTAAAATACAATGTCGAGAAGAAAATTGGTTAGAAATTAGGTATGGTTGCAAATCTGGATCCTTACGTACTATACGGTCAACCATTGTAGAGAATTATAACCAACATTATTATTATTGCTGCTTTATTTAGAAGTTGTCGACTTCCGCTCGCTGCGCTCGCTCAAGAGATAATCAAACCCATAATAGATTTCTTTTAGTTGAGGTCGGGACCGAAACTCGTACAAATACGAATCAATTTTTAGTGCCAAATTATAACCTCAATTGAAGGTCGACCATATGGTAGGTAAGTACCCAAATCTCAATTGAAAATTTGTACCGCTTGTAATGTTTACGCTCAGACGAATTTTATATTTGATGAATCCTGAAATCTATCATGATAATCGCTTAATTTAGAAGTACTGTCTGGATAAATCAGCCTTCGACCGTCCTTCTGGGTATATTATGAAACATGATATGAATGATTCTAATTTGTAATTTTTGTCCAGAACAACTGCACAATAGTTATTCCATTAAAATCACTAAATTAAGTTTTGATTGTTTATTTAGTTTGTTCATGCGTCGTCTAACGTTAAGGTAATGTGGGGTAAGTTCGCACTAGATTTTATAAAGTTTATTTTTAAAGCTATTTTTTCCTCTTTTTTTTTTTTTAAATGTTCCTACACGATTTTGTTTAAATATTACATTTAGTTGACATCCGCATGATGGTATAGAAGGATCAATCTAATTAGGGATTGATAAATTATTTGCCACTTCTATAAATTGGTTTTATTGAACAAATTATATTACAGATCATTATTACATTTAAGTCTACGTTTCAACCACGTCCATTTTGATGAGATTGGTAATTCAATTTAGCAATACTTAGTACGTACTTGCCCCTGCCTTAAGGGGTAAGTGCTTTCAAAGTATATGTAAGACTCATTATTCAAGCAGTAGCGGTTGTGGGACAAGTAGCACTTAAAAACTAGAAAATTGTCAAGAAGAAATGTAAATTACAAAGTATTTTGAAGAACAGGTTCTAAAGGTTCCATTTACCGCAAAAAAAAAAAAAAAAAAAAAAAAAATATATATATATATATATATATATATATATATATATATATATATATATATATAAGGCTTAAACACCGGACACATCTGGATAGCAGAAGTAAAAGATACATCATAATCAACAGGTTGGAATTAATATTTTTTAAATTCCTTATAATTCACCTTAGCGAACTCTCGTGGCTGATTTGTGATTTAATATTGTTTAGACCTCATGCTCCCAAAAGGGTAGTACACCCCACATTATTCTATAGATAATCATATAATTATTAGATAATCCTATCCTAGTCAGTATGAGTTATGCTATAGCGGAAGTCCACAGCAAAGTAAAAGTCATCTGTCCTGGGCCGGATTCAAACCTGAGCTACTTCGGACTCCGAGAATCCTGACCCCCATGACAACCACCACATGCTCGACCCCCACGGTCTCTCTAAATTAAATAAATGTTTCATTCTGAATTACTCGGCTTAAAGCTAACTACGTACGAAAGATTTATTTTATGTTATTCATAATACAATTCAAAGTGAAAAATAAATCCTTTGATTCTCTGCCTCGGAATATTCGAACTATTTAGGCAAAACTTATTGTTTCCTTAAGCTTACTAAATGTACTAGAAGAAACTTCTCCCAGATTCTTGCTTAGAAATTCACTTATGTCTTCAGTCATATCATACATTAGAGAAAGGAAAAAATACTTATTGTTGGTCGCTCTTAGCTGAATAGTTGTTATAAATAAAGATTGATTAGGATATTTCCTACCTGAGACGAGTACTGCTTCCAATCTGGTTCTGCTGGAATGCCTCATAGATATCCAGTTCGAATTCAAAAATTAATAATGTTATTATATTTAGGAGATATGTTAATAGGAACATGTGCCAACATTCTTAAAACAAAACCTAGATATGATTTCATACTGATTATTTAATAGTATATTAAATAAAATAATTTCCCATTTATCTGTCAAGAATAATTATTGACACATAATTAAAAAAGTAATGGATACACAAATAGGATAATTCTATCGAATATTTTTCACATTGTTAAGTATTAATTTAGTCGCATGAAACATGAATTGAAAAAGCCCGATTTAACTTTCAATTATGACATTTTTAATCATAATGTAAAATAATAACAGTTTCAATTTTAACTTCTTGATGAATATAATCTCTATTTAATTCAGACGCTCAAGGAAATAAGTGATTTGGGGGGAAATGAGTTTAAATTCTTCCAAGTGTTTCTTTAAAATTATTTCATTAAACAATTAAAGGCGTACATTGAAATTCGGTTAGAAATTACAAAATTGAAAAAGTTTTCAGGTATATCTTTGTATACGAGGGATTTTTTTTTTTTTTTTTAAACATCTCTAAATTAAATTTAAAATTTATTATATACTTAGTTTTTGGATAAATTTGTATTTATTTTATTAACATATTTTAATAGAATAGTCAATATTGTGTGGTTAGCTATATATATATATATATATATATATATATATATATATATATATATATATATATAATAGTTATTCCACAAAAATATTCACTATAATTAAGTCAACTAGTTCTTAAATGGATACTTTATCCTATTATTAGTATTACGCTGTCTATTTACACAGAAATAAAGTGATCTATCTATAAACATGAGAGACAGACTTAAAAAAAAAAAAAAACATAAAAAAAAACAGATTGAGGTCCGGATATCGTTTTAATTTTTTTTTACATATAAATTTAAGGTAAAAATATACAGAAATTCACAAAATGTTTATATCACTTAAAAAAAATAACTAAATGCCAATGCATGAGTATTAACTCAGAGTAATTGAAATTTTAGTCAACCCTAGAAAACAACTAAAACTATTCAAAATAAATGGAAGAAGTAGCATTGGGAGTTATAAACGAGAACCCTTTAATTTTCCAAATCAGTAAATGGAAAGCTATCAGTTGAAATGTGTTTTCACCAATAAATGGAGCGGTTGTTATTCCTGTAGCATCCAGCCTTTGCAGATTATCTCCAACATTCACTCTATTCGATTTAGAAAAAGCAAAGCGTGCCCGATTGTGAGCGATACAGATAAAATTTAACGGTTTATTTTGGAGATTAACTGATAGGATATAAAGCTACTGACGTTCATTGTTAAAAAAAAAAAAAAAATCATGTCGCAATTTTTCTGTTACTTTTTTCTTCTTTATTATAATATCTAAATAAGGCTTTTACCTGGACGAGAGATAGCCCATATTAGATTTATACGGAAAGAACCAGATGATATGGTGTTTTATGTAGGTCTGTTGTCAGGCAATCATTCCAAATGGAACAGCGAAACGAAGGAATGGAGCGGTGATTGGAGTGTTTGAAGCGAAGATTTCAAGGGCTTCATTAAAACCGGACAAGATAGTTTGAAATCTTATTTAATTTCATACAGCTGCACAAAGGAGTATTTGAACCTTAAATTCAGACAACAGTTTGAGAGAGTTTGAAAAAGAGAGTTTGAGAAAAATACCATTCTTCAAGCTATTTTCATCCCTCTGAAATCTTTCAGGATGTCAAATAATTGTCTCCTGGTGTATTCTAGATGGGAATCTTGGAGAAAATACGTTGTAATAATTATACTTTTCAGAAAGTTTGTGGAAGAACTCCATTACACCCACCATTCCTCAAGCTTGATAACCGGTTTATCAAACTGTGATCGAATAAATTTTCCATACTTTTGGCCTTTCTTGTAAAGTAAACTTAAACTCATAAATTTTAAGGCTCATAGTTATCAGTGGTTTCATCCTTATTAGTTGTTTTCTATTCTGAATAGTGTGTTGATTTAAGTACTTTATTTTAAAATTATCATTTTATTGATTACTTTTTGCATTGCTCGTTTTTGAACCATGTTCATGAAGAATATTTGGACAATTATTTTTTTTTTTTTACCTAATGTTATCGGATAAAGGTATTTTCGTTTGTAAGGCGGATCTTGTAGGGTAGAATTTTATTACAAACATAAAATTTACGCCATTATTAACTATATTATACAAAAAAATCCTTCGCCATTTTGGTTTTTATTATTTCAAATATAATTAGTAAAAAAATATAATTATTACATCTCTAAGATTCTATTGAAATCATCCAGTATATACCAGAAGAAAATTATGTAACATCCTGAAAGAATTCAGAAGAATTGAGAACGATCTCAATCTTGAAGAATGGTGGGTTTAATGGTGTTTTTCACAAACTCTCTCTCTCGGAATTTTGTCAGCGTTTATGGTTTTGTCCAGTTTTAAGACTCGAATGCTCCTATGTGCATTGTTCCATTTCACGATAAGTTGTTTCATACTACCGCAGTACACTTAATCACGTATACTACAATATTTGCAGTGTAGAAAATTTTCTATTTACATATTAATGAAATATGTAATAGTAACAACACCTGAGAATTAATGGAATATAAATAGTGCCTCTACAATAGCAAGAGCATTTATTAATTTAATCTTTTCTCCTCTCCCCCAAAAGAAAAGTGGACAGTTTAAGCACATAAGAAACTATAAATCCACTAATAATAATTTATGAATTTTTAAACACATGTAAAAATAAAATATTAACAAAATTGTTAGTCATTCGTATCAATATGTTTTATATAATTAATATCATAAATTTTAAGTTTACCTATTTACTGACCAACTATTTTTATTATTATAATTGCGCAGCTCGAAAGCTGCGTGAAAAAACTCCAAGAAGTCCATCAATTTTCCACACTCACTCTTAGTTGGAGTAATTCGAGGTCTGGAGAGGTTGAAGTGGAGTTATTGTCAGCGGTCCCATCATAGTCCAGGAGGAATAAAATAATTAAAATAAATTTCCAATCGATTTTATGAACGTAATAATCAGGAGAAAAACAGTAGAAACAAGTTGCATATCATTTAGATAAAATCGGTTTGTAGAAACCTGGTGAAAAAATTTCATAAATGTGCTTATGAATGTGGGTTTTTTCACGTCTAAGATGTGAATTTTTTTTTTTAAAGGAAATAAATAATATTTCGTAACCGTTTAAACAGTTGGAAAAATGAGTTTTAAACAATTGACATCGGTCCATAACTTTTCGAAAATAAAATTAATAACCGCGAAATTTTGTTAGGTTTTGCAAATAGGTTGTTTTGGACATTATATTACAGGGCTTGTAGTTGGTAGCAGGGTCTTGTATTGAGACGAAAATTGTGGCTTATGTTAGTGCCTATCTACAATATAAATTCGGTACAAAAAAAAATAATTTTCTAGTAAATGAAGAAAATATAAAAACAGGTGTTCTCAGGGCTTGAACAAACGCCAAAATGGTCGTAGATCGATTTTTCAAAGCCCTATTTGTTACCGAGGAGATTTTCTACAATACTATTTTCATCAAATATATTCGAGGTTCGATTAAATATCTAATGGGGAAAGCCTCTCTGACGGAAGAGTTTCTCCTCCATTCAACACTTCCCCGCCGCTAACGCTCTATTTTTCATATATTTTTCCGTTAAGGCAGGATAATTTTTGTGTCTTTGTTTCTGACTATCCCATGATTTTCTCTTGAAGGGGTGACCGATTTTGTTATTTTCCTTTTTTTTTTGTAGGGCTTGGATCCACTGTGCCTTTGTACCAAATTTAACACTCTGTGCGCTAAAGCGGCTGCGCAGTAGCTAAACAAATATTTCTTCCATAGAGCGTAACACCAAAACGGCTCAGAAGAATCTAATGAAACTTGCCTAAAGTCTTCTCCCTAAAGTCTTTTAACTATCCTTACAGCATCACCGAGAAAAATAATGAGAAATTAATGACGGAAAGCATATTTTATTTACTCAGAATTCGAAAAGGATAAATTTTTCGTTGAAAATGCTCATTTGAAATATAATCGAAACCCGACCGTTTTACGAAGCTACAGCCCATTGAACAGTGTAGCCATGTTTTCCCATTCAAATAGCCATGCCTAGTAATGACAGAATAAAGTCGGCTGTACTCATGAGATCGTCCTGGTCACCATATAATTTGGTCACCAAGCCAGTAGCTTCAGGTCATCTTTGCTTCCGTTGTATACTATAAGAATGCACTCTGTATACCATGAGAATGTGTTCAGTAGTTAGTTCGCCTCTTCCACATTCACATAGAGGGGCTGAATCAATTTTAAATTGTATGTAGAGGTGTGAGTGAAGCCGATTATGACCAGTTCTGAGGCGGAATATTTTATTTATTGGAGTAGATTTTAGACCTTCAGTAATCATCCTAAGTACCTTATTTTGGACTGCAGAGACCTTTTGGAAATTGGAGTTTGCTGCAACTCCCCAATTGATTATTCTATACACTTAAGGGGACCACTGACGATCACTCCAATCCAATCAATCCACACTAAATGGAACATGGATCAACCGTAGGTGTGAAATTCTTTGTGGAGTGGTTGGAGTAGAAGAGAGCAGCTGGAATTCCATCAGCCTCAAAATCCACCGCATTGTAACAAAATCCAATCACTCCACCTGATCGTGAGTGTATGAAACTGATGGAGTGGAACAATGAACTGCAGTTTTTCACACATTTTTAAGACTATATCAATAATAAAAATTGTTTGCATATAATTTTGTTTATTTTTTACTCATAATTATATTAGAAAATACTTGTAAATGTTAATTATAAGTAATAAACATTTTTAGTGGATTTATAATAGTGCATATTATAATAATATGCATAAAATGTCCACTGCTTTTTATATTTTTTGAGAGGGGGTTAATATTACATTATTTAAGCGTAAATCACTCAGTGTTCGTGTTCCATGTTCTATTAGGAGTGCTCGTCAGTTGCCGCCTTAACGTGGACCTAACTTATAGGAACTTCAGAATCTTATGATCTGCTCCCCAATTTGAGCCAGATAACATCCTTATAAGTGTTGTTCTTTTTACTACCTTCAGGACAGAGAGAGAGAGACTTATCAATACTTATATCAGTCCCATGTTGGTCTAGGGTCTCACTTGATTTCAATGTAGTTGATTGCAGTGTTCAGAAGCATTTTTTGATCCACATTTTTTGATTTTCCATCCACATCCACATCCAGCATTTTTTGATGTTTTGAACCTTAATCCACTATATCAAGCTTAACAAAATACCAAAATACCACCAACGCTTCAGTCATATATATATATAATGAAACAAAGATAAGAGAGGGTAGAGAGCATAAGTTATACGTCTTAGGGTCCTATCATTAGTAGGGAGAAAGAGCCACCTTGAAGAGATGCCCGCAGAAGCTGTTGAATAATTTACTGTCTGTTCAGCGAGGCTTTTATCCTGATGAAGTGACTTCAAGATAAAAGACTTGAGGTGTTTGGCATTTATATATCTGTGCCGGTCGAGCTTCTACCAATTGTCTTATAAAGCTAAAATGATTATTTTACATTCTCTGCTTTATTATTTATCATCGTTATTTTTTTTTACCACGGTTTTTTTATTTTTTATGTACGATAAAATGGAAATTTTAAAAGTTGAACATAAAAATCATAGTTTTAAAATTTATATGTATTAATTTATAATAGTTTTAGGCACGGAGAGGTGCAGCTTACAGGTTAATCAATGGACTGCAAACTCACAGGTATTGCTTCAAGTCCCGATCTAAAAACATCTAAGCTAATTTTATAATACAGAAATGTAATTATATTATCTACAATACAAAGAACAAAAATAATATTTATAAATAATAATTATAATAATAATAAAATGTAGGAATTTTAAGGATATCCCTTGCAGGAATGGCAAGGATGAGGCAAAACATTTGTAAACTGATCACGACCACATTTACTACCGCAACGAGCACAGGTGCGTCCGAGACTGTTCGCCCTACTTTTCGTCCCTATTAGCAAACATTATACTGCATTTTACTACATGTATGCATACTTATTTACTTTAAAACATTTTTATATACATGCATTTATTGGTAGACGTTATGACGTATCTTTTTTAATATCGCCCACCTTGTAGGACCTGATATATGGTATAATATAAATATTTATAATTATAATTTTCAATATAAATCTTCGTTTTTTTGTATACAAAAATAATTTTGAAATTAAAAAGATACATTTTTAGTAACTGTAAGATGAAAAACGTTCTGCCGTTTAACTTACATGTTTGCTCTAATAATTATTCATTGAATTCGCATTTCTTAAATTGAAGACATTCATTTAAAGTTTAAAATAAATTAATCTATTTTACTCAAAAAAAAGTTCAATAATACAAGAAATATTCCAAATATTTCAGTAAATATTTTAAAAATTTTGATTTCCATTTAGTCGTATTATTTCCGACAATGAAAGACTTTCGAAATCTATCGGTCATCAGAGGGGATGTATTGGCGCATTTTAAATCCGTTTCACAACCCTTCGGATACGGTTTTGGAGATTATATGTATATATAATCTACGATATACATATACATAACATGTTATAATAATATAATATATATATATATATATATATATATATATATATATACAATATATACCATATATATATACATAAAACAGGTATTTATGATATTATATATGAAAATTAATGGTAGGTACATTTAGTTTGTAGGATGATTTCACGGAATATATGACATGGTTTGGAAATGGTCAAAAAATAGATAAGAAGGGTCGAAACGTTAAAAAATATTAAAATATGTATTATGTAAATTAACTTTTATTAATAAAGATTGTTGTGATCCCACAAGATCTTTTTCTATAATACTAAGAAAAATGAACAATTGTATTATTGTAGTTGACTTTTGGAGATTTCAACATTTTTCTCCCACCCTTGCCACTTTGTAACGTTTTGGATCGCTATTAACTTCGTTCAACGAGGCCATTTTTATAGTTGAAGTATGTTACCCATTACAGCGCTTGCGGTGGGCATAAGTAAAACTAATCACTCTCGTCTCGCAATTAACAGGTAACAGACGTGTTTCATTTGAACAATTATTTGTTATTTGTTATCAACTATAAGGAATATCCAGAAGTTAATTATTTCTGTTATATTTTAACTTGGACCCAGCGGTAAGCATCCTAATTTCCTTATTTTTAAATCAATTAAATTTTACTGTACAGAATATATTAAGATCTCTGGACATTATACATAAAAATCTGTTACAACTTTGATATATTCAATTTTGTATTTTAGTTACTATTAAAGATTTTAAAATTCGATATTAGTTGACAGAGCTCTGCTGCACACTTTCTTTATGATAAACTTATGATTTTTACGTGTTAAACCAATTCGAATTTAAAATAACACTAAGAATTTTCATTACATTCAAATTTGTGGTTTTGGAATATAAAATTTGTTATGATTTTCGTTAAATTAGAGATAATGGATAGTCGACAGTACTTATGCTGCATAACTGGATTATAAATAATCAGTCAGGGTCACTTATAAAAAAGGAAGCATTACGTTATTAATTATTCGAAACTGACCCTTCCGCCCAAAAATATGGATGATTCCCATGGCTAAAAATAAATCAGAGATACAAAATGAGATATAAAAAAATAAAATGAATGGATGAAAAAAGTAACAAGAAAATTGATAAATAATAAAAATAACAAGATGATTAATGAAAATAAATAATTGAAATAATATGGTGGTAACAAGCTGTATGGCCTACCTGTGGCCACAAGCAGATTAGATATTAGTTGTTATAATTGGCATATCAGTCATGAGAGATGTTAACAACTATCTTTACCTATTTCTAATCTAAACTTAAAAAAAAAATTATTCTAGTTGGCCTCACAACCAGCTCCTTTTCAGATTTTTCATTTATTTTCTAGTTGTATGAGGTTTAAAGTATGTCTGTGAAGATTGTCATGAAATCTTTTATATGAAGTCTAAATGTGATTTTGTTCATGAGTATTTGCAATTAGTTATGTTTTTTTTTTATGATATTAGACTACAGATATATTCAGTTTTCGTTTTTCTTTCCTTAAATTTTACAGTCCTGGACAGAACGTGCTTCTAGATTATAATAAAAAAATCAGCATATTTTACTAAGTTTTTTTTTATCTCTCTAATAACAAAAATATTTATACTGTAATAAAAAATTCACTTGAACAAAACAGCTTATAAGTTCTAATATGCACTAAAAACTCTTTTTTCAGGCATCAAACATTATGTATGAGGAGACTAAAGGAAACAAAGTTAAAGAGTAAGAAAAAAAAGGCAACTTCTTCAAAATTTCCAGAGAAATATATCTCTTAAGTAACCCAATATCAGATCATAGAATAGGGCTGGATGGTAGTTGGTTGTTAAGCTGAAATAACATCGTTAGTGGTACTTGGTTTAGTTCAGGTTCGATAGGTCTCACACCGAAACATCACTAAAACACCAATTTCACTAATTTGGTTTTCGTGGAATTTGTAATTAAAAACTAATTAACTATTATAAATTGTTTTAAACAATTAAATATTTTCTCAAAATCCTTATTTTAGTAATTTATATTTCATAGTCTATCTAAGGTAGAGAAAGTTTGGTAATTGTTCACGATATTTCACTCAATTTCTTATTTTCAGGATCCACAGAGTAAAAAAAAATTACTTGTTTCAAAATTTCTGTTGTTATAGCCATCATATGCTTAAAAAAACTGGTTTCTAAACTGCTGAACAGTTTTCGATAAAACTATAGATGTTGGTATATAATAGTTCTGGGTGGTAAGGAACGTCAAGAGTTTTTATTTAACAAATGGAGTGGAAATGTGGACAGTGACAGAAAAATTACGTCAGATGTTATCTTTGCCTCTTTTAAAAAATAGTTTGTATTAATATTTTAGAAAAAATTTTGATTAGTTACTCGCCAAGATATTATTAATGAAAAACATTTTGAATTTTACCGATAGAGTTGTTTCATTAATCTATTCCGTGGCTTTCAGAGATCAGAGAGATTGGATTGACCGAATTGAAAAACATCTTTAAACTGATATGGAATACGATTCCATTTGAAATGTTTTCTCCTCTCTTAATAGATTAACTGTGAAAATAACCGGATCAGGATATGGCTATAGTTGGCATTTCAGACATGAGTAAGGTCAGATCCCTTAGCCAGCTCCTTTTCAGCAATGCTCTGGCATATGTTTGACTAGAGTGAATTGTAACGAATCTTAATATTTTGTTCTGCAAAGCATTTATATCGGTTTATGTTTATTTTTAGCTGGCTCATAATTTTGTTGTGTTTAGCTTAAGGGGAACAAGTAATTTTTTTTATCACTGGTTTTAAGTCTTATTTAATTTTTTATAATGAAGTTTACCTTCGAAAAAGGCTATAAATCAATTAAAAAGTGTTTCCATAGAATCTGGGAATTGTTGCATTGACATATCTTTTTCGAAGGTAAATTTCACTATAAACCAATTGAATAAGACTTAAACTTACCCAATGATAAAAAATAAAAACGGATTTTACCGATTTACCCATACACTTGTCACGGTAGACAATATATAAAACATGTGAGAAAAATGGGAAGGTTGCAGTGAAAAGTTTTAAAAGAAAAAAGGGTTAACAAATTGTGTGAACACGTTGGCTTAACTGTTGGCCTAGTTTTGTGAATCCTTATTCTGTACATTGAACCCATTGGGATGGGATATTAAAGAACTGAAAACTGATCAAGACTATGAGAATTAATTCCAGCTGAACAGTGAAAGAGGACTATTTCAAGAGTAAATGATAGAGTGAGTTTAGTTATGGTTATTTGTTATAGCTTATTTTAAAGAAATTTTCTCATATATTGACTTATTTGCAGATTTTGTAAATATTACAGCATTGAAATTCTGTATTTATTAAATTGTACAAAGTTAGACAAAATGTTTTTTTTTAATGGGTGAATTATTACTAAATAAAATTTTAAGAATATTTTACATTTATTTAGACAAGTCTGGTTGGAACCGCTCCCCCTCCACTGGGCTAGCACAACAAATCAGATATTTAACCAAAAAGTAGTACGTTACATTGGCGCCCAACGTGGGGCTCGAGAATATTTAAGGGGGGAAAACTGAGGCTTTAAAATGGATGCTACAAAGTTATTAAAGTATAGAAGAAGAACTAGCTAATTCCATGGCGAAATATGCAGCATTGGCCGAACGGATAGGTGAGCTCTCAGTAAATGACTTGATGGAGTTTAGGCGTTTGGACGCACGGCTTTGGCATCTTCATGGTCATTTAGAACGGTTGATTGTCTCATCAGAATTAGAAGAGCGTTGGAAACGGCAGAGGGATCGGGTTACGTTTTTGTTTGCGGAACTGTGGGAGAAAAAACCGACGATCACACTACCAACCGTTACAACAGTCCATTCTACTGTTATGCCTCGGACCGAAGATCCCAAGATATAAAGGCTTATAAATGGGGTTTGCGATTTTTAGGCGATTCGTCGGGCCCATCTTTAGGTGCTTTTTTGGAAGAAATAGAGGAGCAAAGATTGGCAAGAGGGATCAGCCAAGAAGAGTTATTTCGAGTGGCAGGAGATCTTTTAACCGGTTCGGCTCTGGTTTGGTTCCGTACGAACCGACATAGGTTTTCTTATTGGAGTGAGGCAGGCAGTCGGCTTAAACTGGCATTCAGGGACCCTGATTACGACCGCATATTGATGAACGAGATCCTCCGGCGTACGCAGGAAGCTAGTGAGCCACCAGCTGTATTTATCGCAGAGATAAGATCGCTGATGGGACGGCTGTCAACACCAATGACCGAGAGGGAGCAGATGGTCATAATCGAAAGAAATTTAAGACCTGAGTACCTGTCACTTCTAGGCCTAACGCGGTACGAAAATTTATATAAACTCGAAGAAACACTTGGAAAGTTGTCTTTGAGAAGAGAGCTCGCCACTAGATCCAGAGAACCGCCATCCCGCGGACTATTAAAACCTGATTTAGGATACTATGGGAATCGGCACAAAGATATAGCTGCTCTCGATTCAGATACTTCTTTGGAGGAGTCCTCGGCTGCAGAAGTAAATGCAATCAAACAACAAACACGTTCAAATAATCCAGTAAAAGTTTGCAATGCTATCTGTTGGAATTGCAATGAACAAGGTCACCGTTTCCGTGATTGCAAGGAGCCTCGGCATATATTTTGTAATGGCTGCGGCGAAAAAGGAGTCAAAATTTATGAATGAGGACAATGCAGGACTCGTAGGGCTAATAAGCCCATGAGGAAGGGAAACGGCGAGGCAGAGGGGAATTAGTCTTGCCCCACACCTCTCTGCCACCACATCTGGGGTATTCTGATGACGACAAAGAAGAGATGCAGACTACATTCAAGCCAGGTGCAAGGAACTACAAACTTTGCAGACCTGGTTCTCAGGATCAGCGACCTACCTGCTTGTGAAAATCTTTGACCGTTCTATGATGGGATTATTAGATTCAGGGGCTTCCCGAACGATTGTGGGTGGACCTGGATGGGAACTTATCAAAGGCCGACTAGAGATGAGGAAATCGGATGTTAGTGAGATTGTGGTCCCGAATGGTCAAGGATGCTGTGTCTTGGGTGAGATAACCATACCCTTTAAGTTAGAAAATAGAATTAGGGTAATTACAACGTTGGTGGCCCCTGATCTCACTATCCCCTTGATCCTGGGAGTAAATGTTTGGAAGTCGATGGGTGTCGTTCCCAATTTAACCGACAATGTTTGGATGTTCAAGGATCCTGATGATTACGGAAAGTGTCTTGTTGCAAGTTCTCTGATTTCAGAAGAGTCTCTGACGGTCGTCGAAAGGGAACAGCTTCAACAACTTCTCCATCAGTACCTCGATCAGGAAGGACGGAAGATTGGATTTGTCAAGATTTACACCCATAAAATCGATACAGGAGACCATCCACCAATAAAACAACGATATTATCCAGTTTCACCTGCAGTTCTCAGGGAAATGCATCAACAATTGGATGGGTGTCGTCGAGAAAAGTAGCAGTCCATGGTCATCACCTGTTGTGATGGTTAGGAAACCGGACAAGTCATACAGGTTCTCTGTAGACTTCAGGCGCCTCAATGCGGTATCAAAGAAAGACGCGTATCCCTTACCCTATTTGTCCACTATATTAGATCGCCTGAGAAATGCGAAGTATCTAAGTACTCTAGATTTGAAATCAGCGTATTGGCAGATTGGTCTGTCGGAAGAGAGCAAAGAAAAGACAGCTTTCACTGTACCTAGTCGGGGATTGTTCCAATTCAACAGGATGCCCTTTGGCCCACACAACGCACCCGCAACTTGGCAAAGACTGATAGATCAGGTGCTTGGGCCTGAGCTGGAACCATATGTTTTTATTTATTTATACGATGTTGTCGTGGTGACACCAGACTTTTCTTTGCACATCGAGACCCTTAAAAAGGTCTTGGAACGTATCAACAACGCTAGTTTAACTTTGAATCGAGAAAAATGTACGTTCGCTCGAGAGGAGCTAAGGTATCTTGGGTACCTGGTAGATAGAAATGGATTAAGAGTTGACCCGGAAAAAGTAGCCAGTATCCTTAACTACCCCCGCCCGAAGACAATACGTCAAATTCGGGCGTTCACAGGATTAGCTTCTTGGTACAGAAGATTTATTCCAGATTTTGCCTCTAGGATGGCGCCACTAACGCATCTTCTGCGTAAGGGTCAGAAGTTGAGCTGGGGTCAGGAACAAGAGGACGCCTTCTTAGATATTAAAACGAAGTTGGTGGAAGCACCTGTATTAGCATGCCCAGATTTTACGAGGACGTTTATAGTTCAGACAGATGCCTCCTCCGTTGGATTAGGAGCAATTTTTTCTCAAGAGCTTGATGAAGGAGAGAAGGTTATCGCGTATGCTAGCAGAGCCCTAACGCAGACCGAACAAAAATTCTCTGCAGTTGGAATGTTTAGCAGTGATTTGGGCCATCGAAAAGTTTAGACCCTATATCGAAGGCACTAAATTTACGGTGATCACGGATCATCACTCTCTGATGTGGCTTCATCGTCTGCAAGATCCTTCTGGTCGATTAGCTCGATGGGCGCTACGGCTTCAGAATTATGATTACCTCTTTTTTTTTTTTTTTTTTTTTTTTTTTTTTTTTTTTTTTTTTTTTTTTTTTTTTTTTTTTTTTTTTTTTTTTTTTTCATACGTCATACGTATTTCGGGGTATGCGTATGCCACTACCACCAATAAACTATTCAATTATTTAATATCTTATTTTACAATTTTACTTGGGGATAATATATTTCTGGGGGCAATGAATCCTGCTACTATGGTGCAGCCCGGTGCGCGTGCACACCTTAGGGCTGCACCTTATTATCCGCTACTGTGGAGCAGCCCGGTGCGCGGTTGCGTACCTTAGGGCTGCACCTTATCCTCTGCCGGGCGGCATGGCTAGCCCTCCTGGTGCTCTCCATCTGTCCGGATCCGCCCGGATACCGGTCCAGCCCTCCTGGTCTACTGCATCCGTCCGGATCCTGTCTCAAGCTGCATCCATCCGGAAGCTGGTCCAGCCTTCCCGGTCCGCTGCATCCGTCCGGATCCCATCTCCTCCAGGGTGCATCAACCTTCATGAGGCTCGCCGAAGTCGGGTGGTCTGGCCCTTCCCAAGGTAAAGTGCTCAGGGCCCACCACCTCCTTCCACCCGTACACGAAGTCCTTGAAGAAGGGGTACACCTGTTCCTCCATCAGACGGGGGAAGTCCGACTCGGCGAGATCGAAGATCCCGGTACTTCTCGACAACCTGGCTCGGTGTCCTTTGAGAATTATGATTACCGGATACAGCACAGACCAGGGAAAGAACACATGGCAGCTGATGCTTTATCACGTGCAATAGATCAGGTTCCTCTAGACCCCAACCTGCCCTGGCAGCAGTGGTCATTAATGGTGAGGAAGCGGATCCCTGGCACCAGAATATTAAGCGCAGAATCACGGATAAGCCGGAAGAGTTTCCGACTTGGCGGATTGCTGAAGGTCGTCTCATCAAGCATGTGTTTGAGAGGAACCCCTTGAAAGTTGGCGGCAATCAATGGAAACTTGTGGTGCCGAAGAATCAAAGAGAAGCACTTCTCAAACAATTCCACGAGGACCCAACTGCAGGACATATGGGGGTGAACAAGACGAAGAAGAGGATTGCTCTTTATCATTTCTGGCCGAGCCTGATCCGAGAAGTCGCCAGGTTTGTGAAAAATTGTCATATGTGCCAAATTATGAAGCCGGAACAAAAAGCTCCAGCAGGCTTAATGGGAATGACTCCTGTGCCTTCAAAACCCTGGCAGGTAATTTCCACAGACCTCATGGGACCATTTCCACTTTCATCGGAGCAGAATCGGTAGTGGTAGTACTAGTGGTAACTAATTACCTAACCAAATTTACTCTGCTTTTCCCTTTAAGACAGGCGACTGCACAGGCAGTAACAAAACAAGTAGAGAACGACGTGTTCTTAATGTTTGGTGTACCTGAACTAGTATTCTGTGACAATGGCATTCAGTACACTAGCGAAAAATTCAAGAATATGCTGAGCAAATATGGCACTACTTATCGGTATAACCCAACATATCACCCCCAGGCTAACCCTACTGAGAGGGTAAATAGGGTGATCAAGACAATGATTTCGTCTTATGTTAGAGATAAGCATCGATACTGGGATAAACATATCGCGGAGTTCGGCTTTGCTTTGAGGACAGCCAGCCATGAGACAACTGGGTACACTCCAGCCCTTCTAAACTTTGGCCGCTAGCTATTCAGCCACGCCTCCCAATATGTTGTTTGTGATGGACCAGAGACCATAACTAGGATCGATGAGAAGCTCAAAATGATCATGGAAGATGCTCAAAGTCGATTGCGTCAGACCCAAGAAAACAGTGCCCGACATTATAATCTTCGACGGAGACCAGCCCGGTTGATTGAAGGCCAGAAAGTATTGGTGAAGACGCATCCTATATCGGACTTAAGTAAGTACTATACTGCCGAAAAGGGTGTTATCAAAAAGGTTTTGTCGCCTCTAGTGTATGAGGTGGTCGATGAGGAAGAAAGACCATTAGGAAATAGGCATATGCAGGAATTGAAAGTAGATTGTACGGATAGCCTAAACATGGTAGCATAATACCCTCCCACAACCCCAGGAAGAGAGGAGAATGTCACGGTAGAGAATATATAAAACATATGTGAGAAAAATGGGGAGGTTACAGTGAAAAGTTTTAAAAGAAAGAGGGTTAACAAATTGTGTGAATACGTTGGCTTAACTGTTGGCCTAGTTTTGTGCATCCTTATTCTGTACATTGAACCCATTGGAATGGGATATTAAAGAACTGAAAACTGATCAAGACTATGAGAATTAATTCCAGCTGAACAGTGAAAGAAGACTATTTCAAGAGTAAATGATAGAGTGACAGTTATGGTTATTTGTTATAGCTTATTTTAAAGAAATTTTCTCATATATTGACTTATTTGCAGATTGTGTAAATATTACAGCATTGAAATTCTGTATTTATTAAATTGTACAAAGTTAGACTAAATGTTTTTTTTAATGGGTGAATTATTACTAAATAAAATTTTAAGAATATTTTACATTTATTTAGACAAGTCTCGTTGAACCCGCTCTCCCTCCACTGGGCTAGCACAACAAATCAGATATTTAACCAAAAAGTAGTACGTTACACACTACAGAATTTATTAAGGACTAGAACTATTTAAATGACAGTTTCTATAACGGTTTTAATAAGATGACATTTTTAAAGTCGATATTTTCTCAAAAAGTGATTAGTAAATCTAAATTTATTTCATTATTTCTCCAATTTGATTTTAATTGGACGTATGTTGTAATTGTTCAACTACTAAAATTTAATCAATAGATATAATTACATTCTCATTGACAAGAAACAATAATATTAAAATATGGTGGCAATTACAGATTGATGAAAGGATGAAACTGAAGACCAATTAATGAATCATAAAGCGACTAACCTATCGCTTACACTACTGACTAATCAATCAAGTTCCATTCTAATAAATGATAAATCAATCACGTCTAATAATGCAACTAGTTTCTAGTTGCTAAGTTATATCAGTGACTAGTTGCTAAGTGGTATCAGTGACTAGTTGCTAAGTGGTATCAGTGACTAGTTGCTAAGTGATATCAGTGACTAGTTGCTAAGTGATATCAGGCTTTGTGCCCAGACCAGGCTCACTATATTAAGGCAATCACTGTAAGTTTAATGCCTTTCGCATTGTAAAATTCTAAAGCGATTAAGCATATAATTAAGCGCCAATTATATTTACAGGAAACGAAAATTATAAATTTTCATAGCGCAATATCATTAAAAAAGAAAAAAGCAGCAGAGCTCAGTCACTAAAGTCACTTGTATTTTCACTATAATACAAAATTGAAAATAACAAAATGAAGGATTTTTGAGAGAAAAAAATTGAGATCCTCAAAAGGCACTCTAATACCAACTTACTTCATATACGTATTTTCAACCCGCTTACTCAATTTGAAGGGGCTGTAGAAAATCGCAAAACCGCGAAAAAGCAGATAAAGAAACCGATATTTTGACTTAAATTTACCCCCATTTTTATGGTAAGGTCTGTCTAGAAAACAACACTACGAATTTCAACTCATTTGATCCAAAGGGGGCTGGATATGCCCAAATGTAACTGGAGAAATATAGAAATATGTCAGACATCCCGCGTTTTAAGAGGTATGAAACGGATATAAAATACAATTCCAACCCATCTCCGATGACCTTCGATACAGTACAATGGTCTATTACTTTCAGGATTAAAAATAATTTGCTAATATAACAAGGCTAGACCTAATCTATCACATTTTATATGTGATTGTGAAGTAAATCTATGCGTTTTATAGTTCACTTAATTATCTTATTCACTGGCTTATTAAGTTTACTCCACGTTATATAGGCACTCATGTTTTATCACTCGAACCCTTATCTGAGGCAATAATTCGAAGCTCTAAACTAGCGTACTTTATATACAGTACAAGGCTCTTGTAACAGTTGCTATTTTTTTAATTTATACTTTTTGTTTCTTTTTTTATAGTATACCTTTGCAACCCGTGTTAAAACTACATATTCCTTCTCAACTTTTTTTTACTTTAATGGCGCAAAACTGCACTAATTGAAGACTTTTCTGCAAATATATTATAAAAATCGCTTTGGCCATTCGTTAAACTGCTAAAATATATACATATTTAAATACAATATACATCCATACATAAATACAATTGCAATATGAATTAAATATCTGTTTGAAACTAGTATTATAAACACATCAAAGTAAACAAATATACAAAGAAATCGAAAAGAATTATTAATTAAGAAATTAAAGGATGCGGTAAATTCTTAAAGATTTTTTTATTCGAAAATATAAAATGTTATAATATAATAAATAAAAAATATATAATAAGAGGTTATAAATATCCAGAAAGGAATTTCAGAGATACTGATGAAAAATCCGCTGGAACCCGTGGGCGAAATATTAGGAAAAAGAAAACCAGTGATATGACAACCCAAGGAGCTTACACAGCTGTTTTTGTTTAATAAGCACTTTTAGGGGCTTAAAGGGAAAACCCCACGCACTTTTTTGTTACCAGAGTATTAATTATAGGAAAAATATTAATACATTTTTATTTGTATCACTAAAGCAGTTTCAAATCTTTTGTTTAAACATAATTCTTTAGGTATGAGGCACAAATCGTTAATATATAATAAATACTTGTCTAGATTTTTTTACATGCTAATATTAATTATAGAAAAAATATTAATTAATATAAATTTTGTTAAAATATCTTTCAACTTATTAACATGATTAGTGCGATGTTCAAATATTTGTTTAAGTACATGATGTTTAAAACATCATTTACAACAACATTTACATTTAAAAACATTACAACAGCAGTTACATTTAAAACAGCATAGATTTATGCTTCCAACATAAATTTACAATAAGTTCATCTATATTATTATAATCAGGACTATTTGTGAAGATGGAGTTGAATTTTGGGTCTTTACTAAACCATAAAATTCCTTCGAGAAACTTCACTATCGTAAAAAAAAAATGTCAACGTTCTTTATTAAGTCACTGATCAAAATATTCTTGGAGTGTATGCTAAGCAGCAGAACTGGCCGAAATCGATTAATATTATTTCATTATAAATACCAAAACCCACAAATTGTATTCATAAATCTTGCTTCCTAATCGATTCTCAATAGTCTTTGGAAAGATGCTAACAGGTGCTAAAAATGGCTAGTTCCGCCACAATTGTTTTTGTTCCTAAATTATCTGAATCAGCATAAAGTTGTTAATACATTTTTGAACTTCAATATATTTATTTATTTTCTTTAAATGTTGAAGTAATTTTTTCAGTAAGGAAATATTTAGGTTTACTTTATATCAATAGCCAGTGTGATACAATATCTAAAATGTTCTACATCTCTAATAATAATCTCTTGATTACTATAAACGAATTTATAAATGTGTTGGTACCTACTCACCTGAAACAACCTGATAAGTTTGAATCACCAATCCATCATTCAAACCGAGAGATTGATTCAGACAGTAATTTATGAGGATTACTAATATTGTCATACTGATAGTATAAGATGACATAATAACAGTAGCGTATATTATTGTCGAATCCTAGTATTCTGCGGCCCTTTCAATTCATATTTATATTAATTCGATAAATATATTACTATATAATTGCTTACTTGTGTTTGGTGCAAGATGGCGATTAATAGGAAGTAGATTAAAAGATATTTTTCATTTGTGGAATGTAACATGTGGTATCTTTATGGGTGATGTTAATTGTTAAGATATACAAAGTGCTTGGGTTGATTATTTTCTTTCTAACCAAATAAATTTAATGTAACAAAAAGCTAGCATAAACATTTTTGTACTACTCTAGTTTGAAGATTTCTGTATTTATATCCTCTTAGTAATGCAAAGCTTACTAACATTTTTCAATATTTATTTTTAAAGATGTCAGATAGAAAAAAAAAATAATATTTGCATTATAATTTTTTTAGACCTTCTATTTTTCCATCTTGTATTCAGGTAAGATTTATTTATTTATTTATTTATTTCTAGTTAATGTAAATTTAAAACGCTGTAAATTATTAAACAATGGTTTATTAATTCCAAGCAGTTATAAATCAAAAATATAAGTGTGTCCATTAACTTTCCTTACCGTTTTGGGTTACAGTCCAACACAAAATAGTTTAGCTATGTCTTCGCTAATATTAGTCTAATTAAGACTTTTTTTTTAATGTTTAGTATTATGGTGACTTAAATTATCTTTCGAATAAGCATCTCGAATATCCTGGGATCTGTAGTTTTCCAGTTATCAAATAACTAAGCAAAGATGAATCCGTTTCCATTGAAACATGTGCACATATTTCAATATGCTATATCTATGCTAATAGTAATCCGATTTCGATGACTTTTTATTTTTTTTTAAAGCAATCTAATTACCTTTTCGAGTTTCGAGGATCACCCTAGCTCAGGATCATATCTTTGACTTTGACGCAGATCCTTCACTTTGAAATAAACTTCTTGTTCTATAACAAAATTTTGTTTGAGCCTCATAAAACACTATATATAATTAGAGTTTTATTAAAAGAAACAAATGAAAAGGAAACTGGAATCTGTCAAATCATAGTTTATTGTAATGAGTAGACTGTTTTATGTTATTTAATTAAAGGAATAAAACCATTGTATCAGTCTCATTTTTTATTTTTTCTTCATCCTTAACAGAAGCTTTCGGCACTTTGCGCCATATTCATCTAAAAATTAACATACATCGAGTAGAAAAAAACCAAACATACAAGAGTTAGATAGATAAACTTGTCATAAGGAAATCTTAGCTTATTACCGTGTAATTATTGATTCATTCATTATTGAATCTCGTCTAAAATGTTTATAAAACCATTCTTTTTCCTATTCATCGGCGACTTTGGGTTATTAATATTGCCATGGTTAGAGACCTGTGATTATTTAGAATTAGAAATTACAATTGATTTTTTTTTTTTAAATCCTCTGTTGTATAATGATCACAAAACACTATATTTTTCCTCCATCTTCATAAATATCATTTGAAACCTTTAATCCGCCACCATTTTTGAAAAGAAATAACGGATGTAATCACGAGTTACGAGGATGTTCCTGAGGTGACCTGTGACTTTGGTGCCAAATCTCAAAAAAATCGGCCGCGTCAGTCTCTCAGAAAAGCAGCGGACGGAGGAAGGGTCTTTTTTTATTTATCTTTTTTATTCGATTTTTGGATTCTACGTTTCTTGAAACGTAAAACCTCAAATTTTGAGGGGAAGGGTTAATTTTTATTTTTGTTCGATTACAAAGGTTCATTATTGAAAATAAGAAACCAAAATTATGTGTATCGATACATCACAGCTCGAACTAGAATACTACAGACATTTAAAACAATAGAACAATTTTTATTCGTCCAATGATCGATTTAAGAGCTGGTTTGTACGGTGTATTGAAAATAGAAAATCCAAGCTGCAAACAAAGGTGACGAGGGATTGTTGATGACATCCAGTTTTCCTGTCCGATAGACTTTTAATAAAATAATAATAGAACCCGACTAAAGAGCTCTTGAGCTTCGTCGACCAATCGGAGAGCAGAAAACTGGATACTCTACCCCCTCCTCTAAGCATGGGATCGATCACATTATTGTTTTCTTTTTTAGAAGAATGTAGTCTATCTGTTTGCTGTTTTTTTCAAATACATGCATCACGACTTAAATCTATCTTATTGTATTATTAATATGACATATAAGTGGCGTATTGGGAAAGTACGCATTCAAATGTTAAAATGCTAAAATTCAAATGTTAAGAATTCCTTTTTTTTTTCGGACCATAAGATAATTCTCAGATATAAATTGAAAAACATACTTTCTATTGGGTTTGTTGTAAGTTTAAATAATATTTATATGTATATATGTGATGTAATATACGTTTATATAAATAATATTTATATGCCTATAGATATTACCTATTACGGGCCGAATCAGAAACATAAGTGATAGGTATTAAGATCATGAAAACCTTTGTTAACCAGAAATATATTAAATATTGAGAAGAAAATTGTTCGACCAGCGTTGTAAAATATGACTGCCTCCTAGTAGATTTCCCTATGAAGTGAAAATGGAATTGGAGCTGCTGGAAACGAGCGGACCTTCAGTAATTCAGTTCAACTTGGCCGTAGAATCGATCCCGCTCACCTTTTGAGCTTGTTGTCGTCCTTCTTTGTTTACGAGGATTCTATCTTATCACCTCTGTCATTAATCTTCATATTAACTCCTATGGATTTCTGTTATTTCTCTAGCTATGTCGCTTTCATTAGAATAATTTGTTTATACTAAACGATATTGCTACATATGTCCAACTATCGAATATGCAAATATGCGACTTCCATATTAGTCATTTTAGCTTTGAATAAATCGCCCTCTCGAAATATATTGTAAATGAATTTGTCTGAAACGTGAATGAATAGAAGATTTGTCATGCTTTTAGTAAGCAAATGGGTAGGTCAATAGTAGGTAGATCAATAGATAGATGAAAAAGTTTGATTTATGATAATAGTAACTCTGAGATAAAATAACTGGCTACAGTTTCAAAGAAATTTCTTCTTCGGTAACCAAAACTTTATCATGGCCTAATAGAATGCCAGCAAAAAAAAAAAAAAAAAAAAAAAAAAGAATTGAGCCTGCCCAATCACAGTTTCCTCTTTTCTATTTTTCTGTTCCTGTCTTCTTTTGACTTCATCCAGATATCACACAATAACCAAACTCCTGCGATGCTTCCTAAATTTCCACAACCTAGACGTCCTCTCCCGAGAAATATTTTTAACTGACCTTGAAAAACTTAAATTGGAGTGAAATCTATTCCTGTTTTCCCATTGATTCCATGGTTGACAATCCTCACTCCTAATCTTATCACTATCCTTGATATCCATGCCCCACTCAAATCCTGAAAAATCTGCAGGGGAGACGTGAAACAGTCCTTGCGTTTAGGGTACTCCGCAATTTTACACAGACCTTTCAAGCCAGATCTAACTATGCCAGGCAAGCGAAATCCAAGTACTTTCATCCAAGCCCTTTCTTCTGCTTCTGATTATAAACCATAATAACAACTCACTCTCTGCAAATCCTCTTCCTCATTAGTCTTCCCAGATTCACCTGATGAATTAAATTAACACTTTATAACTGCCTCCTTTAACACTTCTCCAACCTCTACTTGCTGTTTTTCTTAGTACCATAATTTAATTCCGATAGTTTTTATTTTTCCTATATAGTTGTTACCTCCATAATGAAATATCACACCAAGTCCACAGGGTGCGATGAAATGCCTGTTAATTGTTAAAATTATGCGTCCCTGAAATCCTACCGATTCTTCTTCTCATACATAATTTTTCCCTCCGAAATTCTGTTTTTCCTACCTAGTGGAAAAATGCCATAGTCCATGCTATTAACTCTCAACCAATATCACTTCCGCCCAATCTCTAACATATCTAACCTGTACAAACCTTTACAAAGAATAATCCAATAATAAATATCAAGTTTTCTTGAAAAGTCCAAACTACTCGATCCTCTCCAATCTGGTTTCTGTCTCGGTTTCTCCACACAATCCGTTCTCGTCAAAATCACCAGTCACATATATATCGCTGAGAACGAAAAAAAAAATAACTGTACTAATAGTCTTTGACTTCTCTAAAGCTTTTAATTCCCTTGGCCATTCTATCCTATTTACCAAATTAAAATCCCTATCCTTTTCCAACAGCTATATTTGCTGGTTTAAATCCTTCCTTTCCGACCGGACTGAAGCGGTTTCCATTCCTGATCAACTCCTATATTCCTTCCTTACACTGTCCTCAGGAGTAGCTCAGGGTTCGATAGAGGAATTGAAAAGGAGTGGGAAAATACTCCTTTTCAATTCCTATATCGGTGATATTCCTAATTTAATCCATCACTGTTTCCACCACCAATCCGCTGACGACTTAAAAATCTGTTTATAATTTTCTCTTTCTGAGCTATTAGTGGCGTTCTCCAGCATTCAGAAATACCTAGAAAAGCCAGTGCCTGAACAAACCTGAATAGATTAAGGCTAAACGCTGTAGAAACTCAGACAATTTTAATATCGCATTCCCTTCCCAGATCCAACGCCATCTTCTCTACTTTAATCCTAAATGATTACCTCATCACTTTCACATCCTCTGATAAAAAATTTGAATATTACTATCGACCAAATCTTTCCTGGAAGTTCCAGATCGCCTAAATTTCCCGACGGTCAATAAATATCCTTATGTTATTCCATCGTTCTCGTCATCTTTATCCACAATCTATCCGTAAATTCCTCGCATCCTCTCTTATCGTCACGCACTTTGACTATGGCATTTCTCAGGTATACGGGGGCCTCTCGAATGTATTTGAGGACAGATTGAAACGAATCACGAACTTTTTTTAAAGATTTGTATTCGGTGCCTCGAGGAGGTATCACGTGTCCTACCTTTTAGGCGAATTAAAGTGGCTCTTCCCCTTCATCCATAGCCTATATTTCCTCATATCTTTCATGGACCTAGCCGTCAACTCCCAGTACCCTTCCTGCATCTACAGCCTCCTGCAATTCAAATCCTCGGTCACAGGAAACCAGATCGCGCCTTTATGACCTCAATACGCCTCCCCATAGAACTAAAACATTCGAAAATTCCTTTCTTGCCCGCTGTATTATCCTCTGAAATTCCTTTCCTTCTAATATCCGCCATGCTTCTTCCCTATTCTCATCAGGAAGCAGAGATAGAAGATACGTGAAAATACGGAGCAGCAGAGCTAGTCGTATAGATAGACTAATGTCGTATTTTCACTGGTATTCAATACAATATTGAAAATATCAAAGTAGCAGGGGTGAGAGAAAAAAGTTTAGATCAACAAAAGACGCTTCTCTATCACCGACTCAATTCACGCTCCAATCTTCGACCCTCTAACTCAATTCGGAGAGCTTGTAGAGTTGCGCAAAACCATAAAAATCGTGAAAACCGCGGGGGTGGGAGTAAAATGTCGAGACCCCCAAAAGGCGCTCAATTTTAGGATTTGGCTTCCATTTGACATCATATCGCTATTTTACCTTGTCTTGCAGGAATTACGTAATTCTAGATAGATTTCTAAGACAATTTACATGCCATTTACGTATAATATGAGTAAAATTGGTAAAATACTGGTCCTTAAGAGTTGATTCGTCATATAGTTGAAAAGCGACGACTGTGTTCTACTAGCTCAAGGATCCGATTTCTAGTCCGGCTTCGTCAGAAAATTCATTTCTTGTGGCATGAGCCGTGGAACGACTCTGGGCCTTGGTGTAAAGCACGATAGTTTGGCTTGTATGTTGTTCACGTCAAATCCTTGTATAACCGTTGAATGAATCTGTACGTTATTTAAATATAGCTAATCCAAGACTAGGGTTTTAATATTTTTTGTTTTTCAATTCCTTTTTCTGGTCCTCTGGTAGTACAGATTATCTAGATCAATTTCTAGCACACGACCTTGCTATACCAGTACTTGGTTATTTTTGAGCTACATTTGGATGCTTGTGATGTATACAGAGTTTTTAATATTCTTTTTTATTAATTGACGATTTTTTTTCTCCTGAACTTTGTTATATAATTCTATCTGCAAATTTGTTTTTATATAAGCCTAGAGGTATTTGTTGGAAAATTAATTCTCTTCATTTATACATTATATATTTAGTATTTGGAATTGCTCCCTGCAGAGGATCAGAGGCGAAGGACTACAAGTGCGGACACGTGCGGACTGATAAAACCCATTCCTCCTCACCCTAACCAATCTCAGGCCATTGATGTCTCTCTTATCTGAAATATATCACTGGCTTCCCTTTTAGTATTCAGCCTCACTACATTTTTAGTATTACATTACCAGTATTCAACTCATCGTTTTATTTGTATATATATATATATATATATATATATATATATATATATATATATATATATATATATATATATATATATATATATAAAAATAATATTTTTTATTTATATAATAATATTAACTATAATAATATTAATTTATTAACATTATTATTTTAATTATTATTAATAAATTATTATTATTATTTAATAATAATAATTTATTAATAATATTTTTAATATATATGTATATATATATATATATATATATATATATATATATATATATATATATATATATATATATTTATATATTTATATATAAGAATTATTCTAATTAGGGATTGATAATTATTTTCCACTTCTATAAATCTGTTTTATTGAAAACTAGTTTCGAATGTTATACATTCATCCGCAGTTCTAAAAACACACAAAAAATTCAAAAATAAGCAATTCAAAATATAGTTGGTATTATTAAACATATTAAATTAGATTAACATAAATCAGTATTATAAAACATTATATTAATCTAATTTAATATGTATAATAATACCAAACTATATTTTGAATTGCTTATTTTTGAATTTTTTGTGTGTTTTAGAACTGAGGATGAATATATAACATTTGAAACTAGTTTTTAATAAAACAAATTTATAGAAGTGGCAAATAATTTATTAATCCCTAATTAGATTGATCCTTCTATACCATCATGCGGATGTCAACTGATTAAGAACTAGTTAATTGACATTTTTTTTTTAAAACTTTATTTCTTTATTTGCACCAATAACAGATGAGAGCGTCAATAAGCAAATATGAGAATATAAAAAGATAGAAGGCATGTTTGGCATGGATAGTATCCAGCTGCACCTCTTTCCAGTCTTGAATTAGTCTCTTTCAGGAAAGGAGATCTCTCATCCAGTTCCTTTTTATTCGTCTCCGATCTCAACATGTAAGCCATAGCCATATAGTTTATTACTGTTGTTATATCCGTGAAGATTATTATGAAAACGAAAATAAATATTATTTTTTGGTTGATAGTTAATTGTTTTAAGAAGGCATGTAGAGTTTTGTTGTTTACGATCCAAGAAGATTCTGTTAATCTTAAAATTTTGGAATGAAAAGGTTGTAGTTTTTGTAAGTGCGTCTTTTTTGCTGAACCGTATGTCTGTGAGGCGTACATCCACAAAGATTTATGTAGATAGGTGCATGTATTTAGTTTGCTGTGTAGGCCTGCATCGGTCTGACATGTCGGTTTTTCTCTGCTGTTTCGTTCATTAAAGATCCAATTTTATCTCTTATGTTTTTTTTATTTATTGATTATTATTTACTATCCTGAGCATATGAAAATTATTTCGGGTGGAATTTTAGATGAGTAATAATTAGATTTTGATTTAATTGTTTACGATTAGTCTATATAGATTAAAATTAAATCAATTAAAGAAAAGGTTAATAAAATAAATTAATGAAATTAATTAAGAAAGTGGATGAAGGTTCGGAATGATGAAAAAACCGGTGTAGGGGAGTTTAGTATTAGTAGGGGAATCGCTCATTGTGCCAAACCAAGGGTTTTGTCTCCACCATTTTCCATCGAACTTATAAGACCAACTTTATTTTTTGGCAAACAATTTTTCGTTTCCTTTTATTTTTTAGAGTTCTGGTAGCCCCCTAAGAGTAATATTAATTATACTGATTAACCAAAATTGCGATAAGTGTGAAGTTGCCCCTCTACCTCGCATCTTTATTCGTTATTTTTTGTGGTTTAAACAAAGAACTATTTCTAAAAATTAAATAGAACTCTATAACTCTTTGGGGTGCTGACAGAAATCTATTTTTTTTTTTTTAAATTGACTTTGGGAGGCCAACCTTTTTTTTGGCAACATTTTTGTTGGTTTTCGGTCTTTTTCTTTAGAGTTCCGGTAGCTCCCCCTCCCTCTCTCCTCTCCTCAGAGTTCTATCTATTATCCGTATTAAGCAAAGTGCTACAGTTGATATCAAAAAAGCTATTGGGCTTCAAAGTTGCGAGAAGTGTGAAGCTGGCTCCCCATATGTTGATTCGCTTTTTTTTGAGCTTTAATCAACAGAACTATATTTTTAAAAATTATAGATAACTCTAGAACTCTTTGGGGAGATATTTGAACTCTAAGAAAAACTAAAAAAAATAGACTTTGGAGGCCAACTTCACAGAGGTGTGGCAGACGTTCATATTTCCAGTCTTTTATGATATTACTTTTGGCCAAGGCGAACAAATACTTTCTTGAAATCAAACACGTTTTTGCCCTCGGCTCCCGGACTATAATATACTTGAAATATAATATTAATAATAAGTTTATTCAAACAGATTTTCAAATTTACAATTTTGTAATATAATTATTTTTTTATTTTTCGTATTGCATTTCACAGTATTAGTTGTAAAATTAATAGAATTTTAAAGACTTAATACAATTACGTTATTATCAGCAGAAAAAAACTATATAATTAATAAAAAATAAATAATTGAAATTATTTGCATGTTTTCATAATTAATACAATTAAACTTTTTGATTTTATTTTGGCAACTATATTATTAGAGTAGTCTAAATACTATCCAAAAAACTTTGATGTGTAAAAAGAGGTAAATATGATAATAAAACCAGAAAGAATACGTCGGTTTTTATATAAACATCACTTCTGAGATTCTCATGCTTAAATCGCTTGGAGAGGGCCGAAAATTGAAAAAAACAAACAAGAAAAACTCGAAGAGGATGGAAGAAAATAAAATACCTCTGAAGAAAATTGAAAATAAAAGGAGCTTTCTCCTAACTAAAAACGATTTAGTTGGGAAATTGACGTCTGAGGGGCGTATATTAAATGTGGCTTTGTGTACCAGAGCGGTCGATCGCAGATACGATCTTGAATTATATGTGTTCGAAAATCAATTTAGATTTTAAAATAAATATTCTATTTGTAATCAATATCTTTATGATGATTGTTCATTTTAATAAATGAGATTCTTATTTAATTCATAATATTAATCAATATAGATATATTGAAAAATTATAGAACCAATGTTATAAAATCCACATTTAAAATATTAATAAATACTTTTTACAAATTCATTATATTATTTTGTAATATTCAACGGAAATGAGTGATCGTATTTTATTATTTTTTATCCTTCATCTATATATATATATATATATATATATATATATATATATATATATATATATATATATATATATATATATATATATATATAGATGATATATATAAATAAATCCAGCCTGCGTATGTTTGTGCTCGCAAAACTCGAAAAGTAGCGGGTCGATTTTGATGCGGTTATCACAATCATTTAGAGAATTTCTACAAGAGGGTTTATATGCATTGAATTTTTCGTAATGTTCCGCTAAAGGAGAGAAATGAGGAAAAACTATTAAAAATATCTGATGTGGACAACAATGACTTCCTTATACGCCTATCAAACTATAAATCGGTGACTCAAAATGTGATCCTGAATTTGGTTACTAGTTTCCAAAGAGCGCAGTATCTCAAAAACAACTCGGCGTCGCGACATCCATCTATTGACACAAACACACACAAAGAGGGAGGAAAACCAGTATTTTACACTAAATTTTAACACTTAAAACAATTAATAAAAATGTTTAATTGGATTGGAAACCAAATTGCGTTTATAACCTTTATTACCGAAACATATGATTTATGTATTTAATTAAAATATAATTTTTGATCTAAGCTTATTATGACCTTCAAGTAAAGTACTGTTTTCCGCTCACCAATTTTAACCAAAATATATTAAATACATTCACATCAATATAAAAGTCCTATTTACCAAATTTGAGATGTTTTACATTATATTTTAATATAATTTTTGATGAAAGTCTAATATGACCTTCAAGTGAAGTACCGCTTCCGGTTTTCCAATTTAGACCAAAATCTAGTATGTTATTTATATGAATATATAAGTTATAAATACTAAATTTGAGAAGTTTTGCAAAGTATTTTAATATAATTTTTGATGGAAATCAATTATGACCTTGAAGTAAAGTACCACTTCCGGTGATTAAGCAATGACCAAAAACGGAGTTTCATAACTAGATTTATAACAATCCTAAATACAAAATTTCAACTTTCTACGGCTAACCGTTTTTGAGTTATGCGAATTACGAACGAACGTACGTACGGACAGACGTCACGACGAAACTAGTCAAAATGGATTCAGGGATGGTCAAAATAGATATTTCCGTTGAAATCTGAAAACCGAAAATTTTTGCGATTACAATACTTCCTTTATTTCGTACAAGGAAGTAAAAATAGGTAATTTTGTAATCGTTGTCATGGCAGTTTCAAACAGGTGAAACTAAGTTCGCTACGAAAACATTTTAACAAGAGCGATATTATTGTGTGAAAACGTCATTGGTTAATAAAATCGGAGGTTAAGGAAAAAATGTATAAGCGTGAATCTTTATTGCTGTTTTGACAAATTTATTATAATTTCGATCCTAAAACGTCTAAATGAGATGAGACGAATTATAAAACATTCAGTCGATTACCTAGAAAATTTTCACCCCTTTGATCTTGGAATATTTGAAGTCAAAATTTTTGTTGGTAGCCGGTTGTTTCGTTGAATGTTCTGGTCTTAGCCACCGCTAAGAGTTCTAATAATTGAAGCATAGAAATGCAAACCTAAGTGTCTTTAAAAAATGTTATGAGAATTCAAGTTTCAACTTGAAAAGTATTAAAGAAATATGACAATTAAAAAAACACATTTTTTTTTTATAACATATATTTATGTAAGTAATAAAGTCACATTTAAAATAGTACTAGCTTTACAATTTTTGTAAAAAAAAAATATATTTTTTTTCCTTTCCTTTCATTTCATATAGCCACGATAAAGCAAGCCTCAAATTGAATATCGCGCTTCCTCGGTGAATCTATGTTCACTATAATATTTTTATTTACTTTCCCATTCATTTCATAGAGCAATAAGTATGATCAATGTGCAATGTATAAATAATGTATTAAAATAAAAAAAATTCAAATTTGAGCTTTTCCTTTTTTTTTTTTAATTTGTTCGTAAAAGTTTTGTACAAACTTTACAGTGTGATGATGAATGATGATTAGGTATGATAAGAACAATAGTTCTGACTATTGTTGCTCACATTCTCTTGTAAAAGTTAAACATAAAAAAAAAAATTGAAATTTGAGAGGGTATTTCACTCGCAATTCTTTTCACGGGCAACGCCGTTTGGGTACAGCTAGTTATAATATATTTATTTTTTCTTAAATGACAATGATTGGAAGCATTATACAGCCTGTGATGGAACGGGATTGGAGGATTTCTATCATTTTTCATGAATCTTTCCTCCATACCCAGATAATATAATGGACCCGATAAATACCACAATTGAATAACACCAGCTCAAATTATTAATATAAAATCCTGACAGCTCCCACAGAAATGGATCTTAAATTGTTAATTGTATATACCACCCATAACTTCAAACTTAGACCTAAATTTAACTTAAACCTGTCTTTTGCAAATGATGTGCAGTTTCAACTAAATGGTTGTTAACTTAAATATTCTTATCTTAAGAGAAAGTATTATTATGCAACGATTATTACAAGCCAATCTTTTTAAAAAATGCATTAATGTTAATAATTATGAAAAATATAAGTGGCACGCCCAGTTTCTTTATCATTATTATTTTATATTATTAATTTTCTATTTAAAACAGTTGTTTGCATATCTGTATCTAGTGTATGGCATTTATTATACCTGCTAACTCTATTTATTAGGTGATATCTCCAAAAACAAATAAAATTATTATTATTATTATTAGTTTATTCTTTTAAATAACTAAAAAAAGTGGCAATGATAAAGTCACGTTTTTAGGAAAAACATTTGATAACAGTCACTCCTGAGTCAAAATTTTACAAATAAATGAATAAAAGGCATAAGAAACTCTGAGGTTGAATGCCAACACCATCAAAAATCGTTGCCTATATGAACCATACAGCACAATCCTCTCGTCTACACCTCGAGCATTTATCCATCGTTTCAAATTAACTATTTACTGATTCGTTCTTTAACTAGTCTAACAATTTCTCTCGACAGATGCTATTATTTAATTAATACATTTTGTTTACTGTGTTATTCGCGCGCAGGTCACTCATGTCCGCGTCCTATTACCACCTTACTTCTCCTGTCGCGACATGTCGTTTTATCTGATAAGGGTTATATATTCTACGCTATACTTTATTATATTTGTAGTATGTGTGTACACATATATATGTATATATATATATATATATATATATATATATATATATATATATATATATTTATATATAATAGAATATATTTATATATATACAAGCATTTTCCGCTTTTAACGTTATTCCTATTTCCTTCGGAATTTTCGTTTATTAGATATTGTCGACTCCTTATTCGTATTTATTTTGAAACCTAATTCTACTTCTGACTTCCGTCAACGTTTTTTTATTAATTTATTATCTTCCGCATTTAACCCAACATTACCATAAACAAGCCCGAATACTCTACTGTCCAGTATTAAATCTCTCTTTCGGTAATTAGTAGATTACCTTCCCCAATGAGATTGAAGATCACATTTTTTTTTGGATAATTCAAGCATACCTGTGTTTTTCTAAATATCAAATTATTTTGAAAGATTCATTCGACTCCATGATAGAATTCTTATTACAATATAAAAATAAGTTTTGGTATTTATAATGTTACACATGAATAATTATTTTAAATAAGATAATTATCATTCTATATAATAAATTAGGTGATTTATGTTTGATTCTGGATTTATTAGCTTTGATCCCAAAAACTCCCTTAAAATAATGTAAGTTTCTTTTTCATATTACTTGTTTATGCGCTCTTGTACATATACACGTATATCATGAATGAAGGCGAGGATGAGATGTATTCTAGAATCTGCGAAGAAGTATGGAACCAGAGGTCGCTGAACGATAAGAAGTTCGTAGGGGGCTAGTAGCAGGGAATAGAGCCTATAAATTTACATGTAAATGGCTTGATCAAGATAACTCCATCATACTCCATCATTGATGCTGTCGTATTCTGCAGGGTACTCCATCACCTAGCCATGTTGAAGAAAATAGTGCCTCCTAAATTAGCTATCAATTGCCTTTGATTTTATTTCAGGAACTTTGTGTCTAATGATTTAGTAAGGTGACATGCTTTTTTTTATTATTTATTCAATCTGTTTGGCGAAAAACTGCTAATTGATTATCATCGCCCATTTGCTGTGTTTGAATTAGACTATTGAATCCTATTTCTTTTAATTTTTATGATCACTGCGTCAGCTAGTGATCGAGGAATTCCGAAGTCCGCCATTTTTTTCATGTATTTAGGACAGATACTTTGCTGCTAATTCATTTGCCATTAGATAGTATGGATAAGGCAGTGTGTCCTTGTCGGAGTCGAGCAGTGATCACTTCCTTTCTTCTTGATTGTTTAGAGTATCAAGTCCAATTCCTCACAATTGGTTTGATCAATCTTAGTTTATTCGACGTCTGTTCGTTCCACAAACCTTGCTATTTCGTTCTTATGATTTCTTCGATAGAGCGAACAATTTCAGCACTAGAAACGTACGAACTTTTGACATTGTTTCGGGAGTGAGCTTATCAGCCATCTCATTACCTGTTCTGTCAATATGGCTTGGCATCCATAGAAAGATAATTGTTTTGCTTGAAGTTTTTCGTGAGTGCAGGAGTTGATATATTTCTATGATGAGTGGTTTTTTGGGGTATGGATTATTGATACATTGGAGGGCGCTAAGAGAATCTGAGCAAATTATTATATTATCGTCGCTGGTTGAAATTCCTAACATCTGATCTTTTATTATGGCTGTCGATTCGGAGCACAGGCTATTTAATTTAAACTTTTGTACGATGTAACTGTGAATTGTTGCGCAGTAGTTGAATTTGCTGTTTTGGCCCCATCGATGAAGCTAACAAGACTGTTTTTGTATTGATTTAATGTAGGAGTTAAAGTATGTTTTATCTCAGGACTTGAAGTGTATTACTTCGACATGATTTTTATTTACAGTTTTATTCCACAATGGGGCATTTTTCATAATTTCTAAAAAAAAACTGTGACTATTAATATTAATAGGAAAATGACACAAATTTATTTATTAATGATAAATCACTTCTGCAACGAGTACAAGATTCGATATCTGCATACCTGCTTATACATACATACATCAATATAATTTCTATGATCTAGTTGATGAAACGACAGGTAACCATTAATCAATACTTCATTCTAAAGTTAACCCTGTAGAATATATATAATATCTGGGGACCAATACAATATACCTATACACACACATAATAATAATAATAATAATAATAAACTCTTAATTTATTTTGGGACAAGTCCCTTTAGAATAACAATTACAGGCAATGATAGGTGGGCTTCAGAGCCTTAGAGTAGTTGATATAGGAACATATGCGTTAACAGATAATTAAAAATAAAAGAAAATAAAAATAAAGAACAGTCAATAAATAAATACAAATGAAAATTATAACAAGTCATAATGCAATAACTACTAGCATATGAAATAGGTATTAATACTCTAATTGATTATGTCTTAAAACAAAAACCACACGAAATTCGTATGTTAATAAGATATGACAAAATTATAAATGAAGGAACATATTCACAAATGTTGATTGACATAATAGAAAATCTATTTACAATGTTTTTTAACTGGATAGAAAATAAGTGATTGAACAAGCGGGATTTGAAGGTGATAAGAGTATTGGAGCGACGAATGGAAGGAGGAATGGAATTCCATAAGGATGAGGATCGGACAAGAAAAGATCTGTCGAAAGCTGCGGATCGGTGGGCCGCTGTATATAAATCTGAAGGCCGAGAACGGGTATGACGAGAATGAACAGAGGATTTGAATTGGAGGAGATCGAAAATATAGGATGGACGGTGGGATTGGATAACTTGGTAGAGGAAAGATGCAAGGATATACTTACGACGGTAGGAAGGATAAAGCCACTTCAACTCTTCGTAATATCGGGAGACAGAGGCGTCCCTCGGGATCCCGAAGATGAATCGTACAAAGCAATTTATCAAACGTTTTATTTTTGCCTCGAGGTCCCCAGAGACACCTCCGTACACCGCACAACAGTAATCAAAGTGGGGGAATATTAAGGAAGTAACTAGGAGTCTACGGGTCTCAAGTGGAAATAGGTGACGGAGGTAATTTAGTCGCTTTAAAGTGTAAAAGGTACGACGGAAAATATCGGAAACATGATTTTTCCATGAAAGAGTTTGAACAAAGGTGATTCCAAGGTTTTTTATGGTTGGATAGAATTTTATGGGATTATTATTTAGGAACAAGTTTGGGATATGAGGAACAGTTTTAAGGAGGTGATGGGAACCTATTACAATTGCCTTTGTCTTCTCTGTATTCAACTTCAGCTTGTTGGCAACAGCCCAGTGACTTATTCGATTCAAGTCCTCTTGAAGTCTTTTGGTGGCTAATAATAGTTCGGAAGGCGGGAAGGACAGGTATATTTGGAAATCGTCTGCATAGATATGGTATTGGGAGTGACGGATAAGAAGGGGAAGGTCATTAATATAAATAGCAAACAGAGTAGGAGACAATGAGGAGCCCTGAGGGACACCAGAGGAGAGGGATCGTGTCTTGGATGGAGGTTGTCCTGGAACGACTACATACTGCGACCGATCTGAGAGGAAGGATTGGAACCAGCGTAAAACACTGTTGGATAAAGGTAGACTTTGTAATTTGTTAAGGAGGATGTTATGGTCAACTGTGTCAAAAGCTTTGGAGAAATCTAAAAGGATGAGGATAGTTAGGTTTTGGTGTTCAATGGCGGTTTGGAGGTCGTGGGTTATTTTCAGGAGAGCGGACTGTGTTGAGTAACAAGGTCGAAAGCCAGATTGGAGAGGGTTAATGAGGGAACGTTCTTCTAGGAAGTTTGAAAGTTGAATTTGTACAAGGCGCTCCAGTGGTTTTGAGAGGTTAGAGAGGAGAGAAATAGGACGGAAATCATGGGGTGAGGCGGGATTTGTAATTTTATTTAATGGTCTGACTAGAGCAATTTTCCAAGAAGAGGGTGAATATGGAATTTTGTAGAGAAAAGTTGTAAATATGATAGAGATGGGGTATGAGGATTGGGAGGCAGGATTTTATTAGCTTTACTGGGATATCGTGAGGACCATAATCATTGGTGTGGAATTTTAGGATAGTGGAAAGTAATTCGTCATATGACACGTGGGAGAAAAAGAAGTTTTCTGGGTTGAAGCTATGATGTTCAATATCAGCAGTAGGTGAAGGGCTAGAAGCAGAGGATAAGAAATGGTCATTGAGAACATCTGGGGTAACTGGGAAAGAACTCAGGTTATTGGATTCTGGTACGGATAGTTTTCGAAGGATTTTTCATTTGGATTTGGAATCAGGAGCATTGGAAAGGGCAGAATGGATATAGAGGGATTTGGCACGTCGGACTGCGGATTGGGTTTCGTTGCGAAGCTGTTTGAAAGACGCAAAATCAGCTGAAAAACGAGTGCGACGAAATTTGCGTCTTGCTGCTTCTCTTCTTCTTATCTGGGGTTAGCCAAGGAGCAGTAGGACGGCGTAAGGTTCGGGTTTTAAGGGGAGCATGAATGTCTAATACGGATTGTAGGTAGGAGAATAGGGAACGAGGTAAAGATTGAGGGAAAACATTAGGTCCGTAAGATAGGATTTATCACTGGATTCTGATAGCATATTAATGTTAAAATCACCAGAGATAATGATATTGGAATAGGTATAAACCAGTTGGACAAGGGAGGACTCGAAGGTGTTGTCGAATATATATATATGGGCAATAGAAAATATATATATTTTCTTATTTTAAGATATTTTAATCAATTAGTTAACCTGGGAAAAAAAATACAATATTTATATGTTGTACTGTCATGTAATTGGTAATAGTTTTACGACTTTATTAAATACACGAAAATATCGAGACAGCGTGACAACTATAACAAATTATTATTAATATGAAGATAAAATCCATTTATACCAGTTATTGATATGCTAATATACAATAGTTCCAAGTCCGTTTTTCTTAGTTTTGGGCAATTCCAAAAAAACAAAGCTTCAAAAATATGTTTCTATATCAATTGGATTAATTCAATATTATTTCTTTTATTATTGAAAAATAATTGAATCGATCATTTGGGAAAGGGCACATGTCCACGATTTCCTTTTGTGGACATGTGCCATTTTCCAAATGACCGATTCAATTATTTTAATTATACTAATAACTTTTGAAATAATTTCGACATATTCTTTCGACATTTTTTTCGTTTATTAGATAATTGATATTAAGTGCTAATTTTAAATAGTTTAGATTTTTGAAATAAAATTGTTGTTTATTTATTTTTAAATATTTATTGTTTTTTATTTATTTGGTTGGTAAGGAGAGGGGAGGGGGGATTTCATAGCTTTGGTGATAGTTCATTAGGTTTGCGAAGTTGCTAATGTCAAATTTACTACCGAAATTTTGTTCGGCCAGGAGCATTTCTACTTGATTATTAGTTTTCAAAAAACTTCGGTATAGGAATCGTTTACTATGTTTTCAAGGTCGCTATTTCCGAATTCACTATCGGATTTACGATCGCGCATGCGCATTTTGGTTTTCCGTTGATATTGAAGTTTTCATTGATAAAGAGATCGTTTATTATGTGTTCAAGAGCTCTGATTCCATTTCTTGAATTGGATTTTTGATCGCGCATGCGCATTTTGCATTTTCGTTACTGTTGCAGTTTTTTATGACATAGGGATCGTTCATTAGGTCTTCAAGGATTCTGATTCCATTTCTTGAATTTGATTTTGGATCGCGCATACGTATTTTGCATTTCCGTTGCTGTTGGAGTTTTTTTATGACATACGGATCGTTTATTATGTTTTCAAGGGCTCTGATTCCATTTCTTGAATTGGATTTTGGATTGCGCATGCGCATTTTGGTTTTCCGTTGATATTGAATTTTTCGTTGATAAAGGGATCGTTTATTATAGCTTCGAAGATTCTGATTCCGTTTTTTAATTGATTTTTTATCGAGCATGCGCATTTCTATTTACTGTCCTTATTGAACTTTTCTTCGAATATAAGAGCCGTTTATTAGATTTTCATAGGTTCTGATTCAGTTTTTCGAATTGGATATTTTATCGAACATGCTCATTTCGGATAACCATTGACTGGCCTTTCTTTTGGTAAAGTTATTGTTTATTAGGTTTTATAGGACGATATACTAAAAAAAAATGTCAAATATAATTGTTATTTGAAATGTGCATGCTCGATAAAAAATAAAATTTGAAAAATACTATCAGAATCAGCGAAAATCTAATTAACGATTAGTTTAACAGAGAAAATTTCAACCGTATCAGTAAATCGAAAAGCGTTGATGCAACCAAAAGTCCAATTAAAAAATATCGAATCAGATCCCTCAAAGACTAAGAAACAATACCCGTACCAAACGAATGTCAACTGTAATAGTTAGGATCGTTTATTAGGTTTTGGAGGGTTCTAATTCGATATTTTTTAATTGGACTTTTGATTGCATCAGCGCTTTTCAGGTGACATCTAATTTGGAAAGGGTTATAATTGAAATGGAAAAGGTTACATTTGAAATGGAAAAAGTTACAATGAAAATGGAAAAGGTGACAATTGATTTGGAAAAGGTTACAATTGACTTGGAAATGCTATATCCACGCAGTTTCACTCTTCTCTCAAAAAGCTGAGTACGAGTATCTTTTCGCAACTTTCAGTCTTTCGTCCTATTGTTCTCCAGCAATGCGAAGTGCAGCGGGGGATATCTGGCTGTAGTCGAGCGTCATTGCCTCCAGCATTATATCGGTGATGGTCTAGTTACAAAGTTTGTTCCAGATGTCGCTCTTCACTTATCAATAATCGGTATCGCGGAAAATTGAAATAGGTACGTAGTTTCATAGAGGTAGAAGCAATTTCATTATCTATTGTCATGGTTTCAGATATATCGGTACTGTTTGTGACAGGAGCGTAGTTGTCATGCTAGTTTTAATCTGAATTGTTAGTTATCTACTGAATCATGAAGTGTTCATGGATTATGGCTGTGTTTTGATTGCTATCTTTGGTTCCTCTGTTAACCAATTCCAACCGGACCCTTCTATATTCTTCGTTTCTCCATCATAGTCAAGTTGGCCAGTTAATCAATGGCGTAATTAAGTCAACTGGCATCCGGGGTAAACTTCAAGTTTGCCACCTCCCGGTACCGGAATTAGGTGGCAAAGGGTGCACTTGTCACAAACGGCAGAAATTAGAGTGCGGTAAATTTCGAGTGAGTTTTTATTTTCTAGTTTAATAAAAAATATTTGCTTCTTCTTTTTGATAATTTTGACCTCAATTCAGTAAATAAAACGAGTTACTGTTATGTGATGGCGATATTTATTTCGAAATATATTATCTAAAGCACAAGATAAGTGGTTGACTTTTTGGAGGGGGAGGGGGGTGAAAGAAGGGGCGGCAAAATTGAGCTTGCCACCTTGGAAAATTGTTTATTTTCGGCTCTGCCGCCCCCTCGCAAAAATATCATTTTCGGCTCTGCCGCCCTCTGTCACAATTTCAGGTTTCTGCTTCTAGGGAAATGTGATACCGTCAAAGTATCGATACCGGCACTCATTCAAGCACTTAAATCAAATATTCGAAGCCTTTAAGGAATATTTAAGCAGTGGTATCGATACCAAAACTACTTAGTATTGAAAAGAACGTATCGATACATTTATAGTATCGATCGGTATAGTTTCTACCTGCTTATTATACGCATATTTCATGATTGCTAATTTAAATGTATGTTCTACTTTAATCCAATAAAATAAATATTCTTTTCGGAGCCTAAAATAGAAGGAAAAAACATTTTTTTAATTTTTCTTGGCATTATGCTCCTCACCCTTCGCCCTACTCTAGCTAGACCCCTGCTGTTAATATAAAGCTAAAAAAATGAGAGATCTTCATAATACTAAGTCCTGCAATAATAATACAGCCGAAGTTAATGCCCCAGGATGAGGTCACTTCAGAGCGGCCTGCTCCAATTTTATTGTCGGCCATTGTTATATCGTGAAAGAGCTTTAATTTTCTTTAAAATTTAACTACCTTGGTATTGATTATGCTCGCCGAAAAATCTATATCCTATAATTCGTAATTATATAATTATTTTAATAAGATGTAGTCAGGCTAGTGCTGTTTCCTTTTGCTAACTTTTGAGATTTATGACCCATTTCTTTCCGTTCTCGAATACAATTTTTTTTTAATTCTAACTGATTTCGTTTCCTCCTAAATTTTTAATTTGAATGCAGATATAATTATTTATTATATTTATGCTTCAACATTAATCAAATTAATTGCTTTTATTATGACAGACAATTAGATCAAATTATTTTATTGATTACTGTAATTCTTTGGAAACAATCTGTTCCAGAGTAATAATTAATTTCCATTTATATTCGAAAATTTGTAGCGTCTCCAATCCCGTCAATGGTATATATAAAAAAAATTCAAAATCCCATTAAACAGTATAAATAATTACCTACCTAATATTAATACATTAAAATGTTTTTTGGACTATTATTCTATAAATCTTGATTTTCAATATAATTTCTTTTTAATTTGAATATGATTTGATATACTGATTTAGATATAATTTCTCTTTAGCATCAAATGTCGAATATAATAATAATAATTACTATTATTATTAGATTGATAATTGTTAGATTTGTATATACAGAGTGGGGCAGAAATAACATTTTTATGGATAGGTTTTGTAATAGAATATTTTTTATAACTAATTTTTAGCAAGTTCTGCTCTTACACACTCTTGTTCACTGAGAACATTTTAAACAGATCATCAATTATCTGCTTGGAAAATGTATTGGCTGGAAAATATATAGCTTGTTCTTTATTTATCAAGTATTTACCATATTTTACTTAGGGGACATATGATTAACTTTCCGAGGTGTTGTTTCTTGGCAAAACCAGTAAAAAAATTAATTTTTATTTTCTTCTGATACATCAGTAAAGCAACTACCAGAAATCTACTCTTGTGTCGATTGACGAACTCAGGTCAATGTGAATTATACATGTGGCACTAAGCTTCTAGCCTGGTGCAGAATATCACGCCGGTGACCCAGTTCAAGTTCTTCAGTAAACCTCATTATGCACAGGAAACACTTCAGGCGACGAACTAGGGCAGTGATTGCAACCACAACGCCAACGATTTGAATCGCGAATGGTTTCTCTTTGAGATTTCTATTTGTAAACAGATCAGAAAAGTAATGATTGAATTCTTAAAAGCTTTTAATTTATTCCCTAGTTTAGTGGTCTGTTGGCTTTTACTATCTTTAGATAATTTCTTGCTAAATAATGCCTGCTCCACTTCAGTCCATCATAGTTTTAAGATGGGATTCACCCTCGGGTCCATTAAAAACTTGAGACCGATAAAATGAGTTCACACCTGTACGACCGCGACATCTATCGTTAGATAAATATATCAAGAGACATCGCCTGCTTGTTTCTTCCATCAGTATCGTACGATACTCAAAGTAATGAGCAATTATTCAGTTGGCGAAATAGCCGCTCTAAACTGAGTGCTCTCCAGAGCGAATCTCAGCTCAGCTGTGAATAAGGCTCTTCCAAATGAGCAGTCCTGGACCAGAGGTGACAGCATCAGCAGAAATAGGCGAGTGTTATGTGGCAGGGACACACGCACTAAGAACGCCAATGCTCTATGACGAGGCCGTGAAATGCCGAGTAAGTGCCACCAACAAATAAACACTGCCCCGTACTCCTTTCGATAGATAGCCAAAAGGCTAGGTGAAGGAACATCGAAAATAAACCAGAGGTAGTTAGTAACCGGGATGAGCGTTGGGCTAACACCCCAACCTAATGGAATTCTTGCGTGTCTGGAAGTACCTGAATTGGTTGAGGTGGTGTAGGCCGCTGGTGGTTATATCTTGAGCTACGCTGAATTCTGAGGTGTTTCAGTGTTTGGCACCCTGTGCAGTTGACCGCGACAATTGGCAACATGTAGCAGGCGTTTCTCTTGTTTTTGGTGCATGAGTTGCTGTCCATACCTTACATACCTTGCTGGATAGTTGTAATAAGTTCTAGCATGACCGTATTGTTGGCATCGTAAACATTCTTATTATTATTAGAGGGATTATTTTCTTCTTCCGTGGTTCTTTGATTATTACATGTGATTAATGAATAGAATTTATGCTATATACCTCTTCTTTAAAAGTCTATTTTATGATGTCTACAAAGAATATAGGGAGTGGCTTCTTAAATCTTAAAATAACGTTCTTTAGGTTTGTAGCTTCGTAACTTCTCTCCTTTTAGTTCCTCTTTAATAATATTAACTGGTGTGGTGTGATAGAGGCGCTTAATAGGCTTGTATTCAAATTCCTATAGGTTTCAGTGTATCTGGGTAGATAGTCACACCTTTCAGTTTTGCTTCAATTGCAAATGTTTTTGTCCGACTTTTTCTTCTAAAAATGAAATTAGCCTCCACGTCATTAATAAAAAGTGGAGTCGTTTTGTAATTTTGCGTTGGTCTTGTTGTATTTTCAGATTGTTCGTTAGAGATTGAGGTTAGGGCCTGAAAACTATTATGTATTTGTATTACCTGCTCGACGTTTCTGACTTGTGAGGTCCTCATCGATTGGATTACTGGCAGTTTTTTACAGCCAGTAACTAACTCCCAGGAACCAACGTTATGACTGTCTTCACTATTATTTAAATTTTCTGAGTGTATATCACTTACCGTCTGCGAAGTTCTAGACGGCTCTCCCATGGCTGGCAATCCGCAATTCTTGCTTGAATCTTAAATACAATCTCTACGGTTAAATTACAACCTTTTTTAAATAAATATAAAGGATTGTTTAACTAGCAATTGAATATTTTTTTAGAGCACTATAAAACTAACCTTTTCCACTTATACTTTCATCAGCCGTCAGTCAATTAATAAACTTACCATATATTTATTGCTGCTTCCAAAACTTTTTATGTTGCCAAAAATATAAAGGATCAATTTTTTTTAAATTATTTATTTTCAATCCTTTATTTTACAATTATTATAATAAAAATTGTGGGTGTCTAGTACTTGGCCAACGTTGTATGCTCATTTTAGTTCTGTGTTTTAATTTCTGGTTTAGCTTTGAACAGATCTATTAGAGTTTTACATTACTGTGTTTTATTTTATTTTTTAAATTATTAGTATTGCTTCATTGTGCATCTAATTTAAATACTCGAACTCCGTTGTTCGTTCAATGGCCCAATTATTTTTTTAGAACCAGGAAATCCACTTCAGCTATTCTTTTCCTCGCAACCAAATATAATTTTTCATTTTTGATATAAATATATCTATCTTCTTAGAAAAAACATCTTCCGTCATCCATATCTCCACTTGCGCAAAATATGCAATTTGGATCGTCAGCTTCTCCATTAGGATGAAGATGCTTAGGAAGGTAATCTTGACCAGTTAGTATCCACAAGCAGACCACTCTGAGGTTCATTGGAAGTCATCCAGATGCATCCTTCAAAATCTCCTACCAATCTCCTGCTGATTTGTTACTATACTCCTTTTATTCAGTCAGTGACCGTTGTTTTTATTGCTCTTTTTCAACCTGCAGAGTCAATGGACGGTTAGACTGGTCCATTTTTGTCCCTTCTTTGGCGAGTCGGTTAGCCTCCTCATTTCCGTATATTCCAAAGTGACTCGGAATCCATTGAAAAGATACAGTCCTTCTCTCATTTATTATTTGGTTAACAAGGTTAACATTCCATTGAAAATAAATGCATTTTACCTTAATTGTATGAAAATTATGTATCTGCTTATAACTTGGAAGCACTGTTTTAACTTGAAGTGGTGCCAGAGCCTCTAATAAAACTGGAAGAAATATCAAAGAAAGGATTAAAATTCCGTATTTATCTAGTTTACTGAAAGGAATACATAATCTATAAGGGTGGAAGATGTCTCTCGCTTAGAATTAAAAAAGTAATTAATAAGGAATGCGGCGGTAAAGGGAATTTTATGACCTATTGTATTTATCATACTATGTTCCTCATTTGCTTGTTTCAGGGCATTCAATAATTGAGTAAACTGAAAAAAATCACGCCACTGTCGCCTCCCTCTCACCACCACTACTACTTTCTCCCTCCGTCTCTCCTCTTGCACAGCTGTTTCCAAACTCCTCCACGAGGGTATTTGTTTTTATTGTCGCCTTTGTATGGACCAGGTTAATCAATTTGTCCCATTTTAGTAGTGAGAACAAACAATCTGTCCGATATTATATTTTTAATCTGAATATACTTCGAAAAATGCTCCAAATATTTTTAGATTTTGGACCAGCCTAATCTTATACTCTTTAATCTGTGTTTTTTATGTTTGTTGCATTGTCATATTGCTTTACCGAAAGACCAAAGAAAAGATTTATAAATGTCAAAGAGGCACACTTTTCCGCTGTTCGCCACCTGACGTGAAAAATCCAGTTACTCCACTGTTTGGAACTAACAAGCGGAGTGTAAGATGTGTTCGTCACTGAATTTGATCAAAATTTGTCGGGTGATTCTTCACTGAAAAAAAGTTTACCCATATCACACCGTTTTGTCCAATGGGCTCTAGGAGCTGAGAAAAAAAAATAAAGTATGCTGAAAATGCTTTATTTTATATCTCGTGTTTGAAAAATGATATCGACATGGTTTTTCCAGCAATTTTTTTACTGTATATTAAAGAAAAAATAGCTGGAAAACCCATGTTGATATCATTTGTTAAACTCTAGATATAAAATAGAGCATTTTCAGTATGCTTATTTTTTTTCTCAGGTCCTAGGGCCAATTGGACAAAACGGTAGAATATGTGCCTTTTTTCAATGTAGAACCACCCAACAAATTTTGATAAAAATCGGTGACGAACACATCGTGCGCTCCACTCCCCTTGTAAGTGTGATTACTATTTATCTAAATCATATCAATGAGGATCCTCAATTATAATTATTCAATTATCCTCAATTTTTTTATCATTCATAGTAAATATTTCTTACAACAGTTACGTAGTTTTATTAATTGATTTTGTTAATAAGGATTAATTATTGTAATATTTTTAATATTATTATTTTTTATTAAATGAGGTATACTTTAATTAAATGTGACCCATATTTCAAAAAATGTTTCTTAGCATTTAATATCTAACAGAAATATTAACGTGTTTAAAGAAATAGGCTTGTAATTATAAATGCATAGCACCTCTCTCGGTTGCTTATAAGATAAGGACTAATATTCTGCTTAACCTCTAATGCGCTTATTATGAAAATATAATAGGCAATTACTAAGCCGGATTCAGGCAAGGAAGAAGCACGCTAGACCAGCAGATACTCGAAAAACCATTGTACACCATATTTGTCGATTTAATAGCAAGATTTGTCGATTTCAAGATGCTGCAGAGCTACATGCAACATCTTTGTCTGAAATCCATCCATATAGAGGATATGTATATCGGAGAGATTGTTGTATCTTAGATCACAATGTACTTTTATATATTTTTTAAATAAACAACAGAAAGAGTCACTCCTGATAGCCCAATTATTCCCACCTATTATGAATTTTTTGAGAATTTAAGTATTAAATAGTTATGGAAAAAAATTATATTTATATTTATATGTGATCTGTGGTAGAAGACCATATGTACAATTGTTCATTAACATCTTGTACCTAAGGTAATTAAAAACAATTTTTTTATTAAAAAAATTGTATTTTATCGTTTATTACAAAAATAAATAAGATTTTATTTAAGTATAACCGATTATTTATTTGTATGCATATGTACAAAAAGTAACAATATGATTCCATTCGTGGTTGCTAGTTTTGTCACGATACCATCCGCTACAATATCAAGTATAAGTTCTTTGGATTCATTCTCGGATTTACTGCAATTTCCAATTCGTTTTTAGAATTCAATCTAGTATTCAAAATTATTTTGATTTTCAGAAATAATTTTTTCTACATAGTCAAATGTCGCTCTTTCAAAATTTATTTCATCTTGCTTTTCATTTAATTTCTGGATTATAATGTCCAAGAGTTCTGTTACATCACCTTATCTTCTGAAACAAAATCCACGTCTTCATTTCGGATCCACTGTCAAAATCTACCTTTTCAACGGAACACCCTTTTTTAGTGTAGCTATTTCAACATTTAAAATCCTACAAGCTTATCTAATTCTCTTCTTTGGGAGTTCTGTAACGGCTTCAACTGCTTTTTTCATTTACTCAGGATCAATAGGATTTCGTTTTTTCCCACTTTTATAATGTTTAACTAATAATGAAATAGTTGTAACATCATAATCATCGATCAGTAGTACAAGACGTTGTTTTGATCCAAAGTACATGACTACGGATTTACAAATTGAACATCCTCAATATTCTAGACAACGTTTAAAACCGGAATATGGTATAACAAAGTACTTATCAACAAGCCGTGATGCAAGTAGAACGTGATTTAAATTACAAAATACGAATCGTCAGTTTAGAAAAATAATATATTAATACAATAAAAAAACCTGTACCACTACAACCCATGAAGATTCTTTCTTGGGTTCAGTACTTGGTAAGGACCGTACTGTTTCTAGGCCAACGGTTGTTCAAGGAGATGATTTGGCCGAGATCGCGCCAGGTTTTTCTCCTAATTAAGGGTACCAGTGGAGGGTCTCCCGATCCCAAAGGCTCGATCCACGGCTGATAACAGGATAAATAATTATCTGGTAAGTGCCATCGTGTTGCCTACTCGTGTTGCTGGTAGATCGTCTATAGTGTCTATTGGCTTAGCCTGATATTTAAGGGCTGGTTGTTCTTTGGAATGGCAGGGGTTTAACTATTAAAATTGTTGATGCTAGAAATGTTTAGGTGTCCCTCTTTCATTCTTTATGTGCGGTATATTATTAAATATTTCAATTTCTTAGCTAGAAATGCATGAATATAACCTGCCGTATTAAAGATATTCAATATTATAATACTCGTACTCCTTCAAGTTAAGCCAAGTTGAAATCAGTGATGAATACTTGGTTAACTTTGAAGTTTGACCGAATCGCTACTGGAACAATAAACTCCATGATAAATGATTCTTCTGAAAACTTTAATAAATTTTGAAAAGCTGATTCACTTAGCCGGATTGGGAAGTTGCAAGCTGAGTTGTTGAGTAGAATACTCATTTTTCATCGACCAATTTAAAAGCGAAGAACATTAGGGTTGTGATACCGTCTGTTGTTGATGGAGCTCTTAATCGGTAACTGTAACTGGACAACTTTATATTCAACTTCTTTGTCAACTAACGAGTCCAGGAAGAAAGTGTCAACCTTACCGAGATTGGCCTAAAGCTAAAAAAAAATGTTAGGTTGATTTATATGCACATTGATTATATTCGTTTTGAAATAGGTCTCTGCAAAAATCCATAGGTCTAAAATATGTTGGAGGGCATTGTAAATCGGCAAAGATAAATGAAATTCCATGATTATTATAGTTACAGTAAATTAAAAATTCGGCTCTATTTAATTTTATAATACTTGTTTATCTCTGTAATTTGATTTTCCTTATCCATTTCTAATCAGTCAAATGTAAGCCCTCTATTTCTTTTATATTACTCTTTATCGACATTTTATTTTTATTTTACATGGTGCGTACTGATATTCTCTTTGTTTATATATTTCTCATCTTTGTTATGGTTTACCTTTGTAGCCTTGAAAAAGACCGACAAATTTATTGAATATGGTCAGTAAATTCCCAGAGGTCCGGAAAAAAAAAATGGTTACTTGACCACTTCGAAAATAATTTATATTTTGTAGGTCCTTAATATTCTGTTCGTACGAAACCATCTTAATTGTATCCGATTTCCAAATGGTGGTAATTTTAGTTTCAGGCCACACACCATTTTTTGAGATTTCTGACTTTTGCGGTTTTTTAAATTATTCAATACTGGATTGTCATTGGCCTTTCAACAGTACATTCTGGCCTTCAGATCAAATGCATTTTACCTACCTAATATGTTACCTGCTGTTTATGTACTAGAAGTCGCCGAAGTATTCAAATGAGAATGAACAAAATTTAAATTTCGCAGCGTAATTTCTTAAAGAAGGGACAATTTCTCGACCTAAGATTTTTTTTTGTGGGTGTTTACAAATACATGAGAAGACTTACTTGATTCACAATAATAGTAATTTACAGTCAATTTAAAGTCACCACCTCTTAAAATTTCACTGTTATTCTAATTTTCTAGCCACAATATATCAGTTTGGGGGACAGAAAAAAAAATTGATAATGAAAAGTCTCTGTGGCATCAAACTTCATGATAAATTTTGAATTTGAGATCAACTATAAAAAAAAAATTATTTTTGCAAAAAAACATGCTGTCTCTACACATCCCGGTGTAGTGACCATAAAGGTTTAAAAATATCTAATCATATCAAATCAAGAAAAATATTTTAATAAGAATAGGCAATATTCCATGAATTATATAGAATTAAATTTTTTCATTCTCATTCGATAACATTGGGAACATATAGTACATATTGTACCCTAAATAACAATTCAACCACCGCTTGGCTTGTAGGACTTGACCGCTTCCTCAATGGTCTCCCTCTTGTGGCCCCTTCGAGGCTGGGCGCGCCCCACAAACAACATACAGCTCCTGAAATGTTATGTTTGAGTCCCAACCGACTCAATTATATAATGTCCGCCTACAAACCAAATCGAATGAATTAAAAATAATGAAGTGTAACTTATATTTATTTTTTCAGGAGTAAAAATATTTGACTATATCCCTTCATAATATTTTACTTGAAGGCAATTTTCAAATAATTAGCTAAAATCAACTGACCCACCACTTTTTTTTGTTTTATTTATTTTTTTAAATTTATTTTATTTATTTTTTCTGGCGCAACAAAACTAAGTTTTTTGAATAATAGGCATTATTCATACAAAAGTAATGCCAGTAGGAATCTATATACTTTTTTTCCTTAATCGCGTATTTTAAAAAATGCATGAACAGAGGACTGATAAAAACAAGCAGATGGAATGACAAAGATTAACAAACAAAAAAAGTTTAGAAATCGTTTTATTTTTCTAACCATTACTTATTATTATTATTTAATCCTTTTCAGTATCAACAATACACAGTATAAAATATCGCCCCTTAATTAATTCTTGATACTTCATAATCCCACGACGGTGAATCGGTGCCTGTGTTGATTAGCACCGGAGACTGATGAACCGAGAACTGGTGAAGTGAAGGACAGGGTAACGACAAAATAAAGGTTTCAACAATTTTTTTTACGATGTAAAAACTATGAAAAGTCAAAAAACTTCGGTTCCATATATTAAATAACCTGTCTGAATTGAATATATTTTTTGAATGACGTGTTTATTTTGTTGTTTTTTTTTTTTTTTTAAATTTATTTAGATAATATCAACGTGTTTTGAACATAATCAGTAAGTACACGCGAGATTTATAGTAAGCCCACTGGGACAACAATATTACAAATTATTTGAAAAATACCCTCAACAGATGAAATGAGAATAATACTAAAAATAAAGACAAAAAATGTATAATGGTTGATTTTTTTTTGGGGGATATCATTCATAAGCCATAAGTCTTACAAGTGAAATATAGTCAATTTTATTGATATATTATAGGTCAGATACTTTTATAAAGTAATTTTCTTATGTAAAATAAAGAACTATTCTATACTAAGAGTTATGTGATAAAATATTGTAATGAAGTACTGAATAAAAATTGGTCCATACAAAACATAGATTTGGCGTGTGGAGACGGTAAAAATATTAAATTAAATAATAAAAGAAATTTAAAGCGAGATTAATCAAGCAAAAAATTAATCATAAGTAGAAAAGATTTTGGTGATGAAAATATGAGAGGGTAGACTTTTAATGTAACAGAGGATACTTCTTACTCCTAAAACAATTATTTAAAACGTGTCTTCAGAAAATCATTCTGCGAACAAACTTTTGACAATAAGCATTTCGACGTCTTTTTGGAAACGAATGTATAAGTGTTTAATTTACCCTATAAATAGATCTTAAACACTCAGCCAGCACCTCAATTACTTTAGAGGAGGGCAGCCGAATAGGAGCCAGAATAATTTATCATTATTATAGAGTGGTAGTGCCCTAAAGTCAGGGTCTAAGGGTCCATTGTTGCTATTTGAAGAGACTAGTGGTCTTCTCCCTTGCAATTCTATGCTATAGAAATAATCTCCGATTTATTTGCAATAAATATACACTTTTATTATTTATTTCTTTATTTTATCGTGATAATCGAATATTTCTAGATATTTCGGAAAGTTTAGAGTAGAAGAAAGAACATCAATACACAATTCTCAGTAATATTTTATAAAATATCAAACATCTAATTTGACGTTTTTCATGAAATTTGTAAAAAGATGAACATAAAAACTATAAATAAAAAATAAAACAATTAATATTACAACATGTCAGATCAACTTTAAGATTTGTCCACGGTGCGAACGAAATAATTAGAGCTGTATGTTTAAAGATTATTGCATGAAGGTATGAAAGAGTAAGAAATTGATTATTTTATTACAGCTTTGTTCTTCTAAATTATTATCGAAACTCAAATTGAAACCAAGTGAACCCAGAAAGCTTCTATAATAATAATTTTGAGCACGAGCCAGGAATTTGATTGAGTTTGTACAAAAAAGGTTCATAAAGCTTTTCGTATTGAAAATTAATGTTATCCATATTAAAACATATAGCATCTGTCGTAGAATAAAGGTAAAACTCAAAATATTTGAATACTTTTGAATACATCTTTATTAAAACTTATTGAACATTGGTAGTACCCTATGAATGGGTATTCTAGGTTCGATATTTGAAAATTAGCTCCAGTTCGAAACCATTTCAATCTGCCTACGATTACTTGCATCCAGATCCAATTAAGAAATCTCTTTTTTGGCCTGACAAGGTCTTTTCTAAATATACACAAGTCGATAAACTGCTATCGATTCTAACATCACGCGATCTAATTGTAAGTAGGCTACGGCGATACCAAATGGTTCTAGGTTGTCGAAGTCTCAGTAATAGTGTTGATGAAATGCATTCATTGTTTGTGTTAAATTCATCAACTGGTTGTTCGTTTTCACTCCGCAGTGTTACGTTGAGATAGTAATAATCCTATTCCTCGCAATCCAGCTTTGTATTGAATATGTAATGTCTGTATTGTATGTGAACAGCTAATGTCTAGTTTCCAAGTGCAGAACATTCCTCTAATTGTTTCGCAACTGTAATGTGCATTTTGCATGAAACTGCAATCGCATATAAATATTGCTGGAGATATTTGTCCTAACTTCGTTTCCTGTAATCACCCTCACGCAGGTGACTGCTTTGCCATACTTTCAAGTTATCCGCATTGCTTTCCTATGCGAGTAGCATACTTTTGTGCTTTCTTTGTTAAGCGACAACAAAGAAGAAAGTGAATTTCAATTCGAAATGTACACACACACACACACACACACAAACATATATATATATATATATATATATATATATATATATATATATATATATATATATATATAAGTTAAGTGACAGCGGGTTAAAACAGATAAAAAAAAGAATAAGGTTAAAGAAACAACACGTTCAGAGACAAAATCAAGACTGCTTTATTCCTCTTAGTAATCCTACTTATATACATTCCGTTCTTGTTTACATAAAAGATTTGGTATTAAATACAATAATACTATGCTTCAGACTATAACTCTCTCCCACCAGTTTACGGACATTCTTCGTAAACTCCTTATATACACACACAAAAAAAATTATAAAACAATTCTCGTTTGTCTTGTCATAAATACAAAAATAAAAAAGAAATATATATATGTATACATACAAAAACAACAAAAAAAAACTACTTACAGCTATCTGTAACTTAAAAGAACAAAAAGAAACCTCTCGTGGCACACTTACCGCACTCTCGCGCACTTATGGTCACAAAGCAAAATCATAATAATACTACGAAACAAAACACAAAACAAAAAAAAATGTTGAACAATTTGTTATATACAAAGTTTATGTAATGAGAGGAGGATACTCCAGCTTACAAAGGTGTTTCTATCGCTGGTAGCTTTAATTGTTCGATATGAACTGTTCTACGCTTTAGGAGTTTTTTAACACTCTCAATGGTGACAATATTGTGCTCTCTAATTACCACCACCCTGAATGGCCCCTCGTAACGCAGTAACTCTTTACCCCTATTAGTGCCTAGCCTCCTGTACACTATCGTCCCTATTTTCACCTCTCCCATCATATCCCTAAGATTGAGATTGTCTCGAGCGACCCTCTTGCTCTTTTCTTTCTCTATCTTTTCCTGGACTTTCAGCCACAATTTCTTCCGCTCAATCGTGTTATTGACCACTTCCTCCTCGTCCGCTGTCGTGCCCCGATAGTCCCGCCGATGACCGCGAAGCCCAAAAAGTATCTCGAATGGGGAAAAACCCGTTACTGTGTGGATAGAATGGTTGTATGCCACAATAGCCTTTGCCATCGCCACGTCCGGTTCTAGCCCCTTATCCGTTTGGTACACCCTCAGGTGGTCGCTTAATGTGCTATGTAGCCTTTCAAAATTTCCCCTGCTCTTGGGATGACCGGGAGTGTTGAGATGCCACACCACGTCCAACAGCTTCATCTCCGCTCTGATGCTGGCGTTATCGAACTCCCGCCCTCCATCGGACGAGATCCGATCTGGAACTCCGTAGAACTGGAACCACAATTTTAGGGCCTCTAACACTGCCTCTGACGATCTTTCCTGAATCTGGTATGTCATCGCTATTTTGCTGAAGAGATCAATCATGGTTACCCACTTATAACCCCTCCAGGTAAAAGTATCAATCTGGAGATCGCTCAGCGGAGTATTGGCGGTGGGTGTCTCCTCTTGTCTTCCTCTTGGTGGGTGTCTGTCGTATTTCGTGCTGAGACAGACTTCGCAACCCCTTATGGTTTCGTCAATCGTTTTTTTCATCCCCCACCAAAAGTACCTTCTTCGCAACGCCTGCAATGTTTCGTGCACCCCGCGGTGGTTCGTTTTACCCTGATGATAGGCGAGCGTCACCTCTTTCTGCTGTTCGACATCTCTGAGCGTTTCGACCATAAATTTACATCGAACGAACGTCCTATCCACCCCTATTCGCTCGGATCGCCATATTCGTTTGATCTTTTCCCAAATCGTGTTATTCCCGACATATAGATGATGGGTTTTACCAGGTTTGGATGCATCCTTCAGAGCTCTGCAGATTTGGTCGTCCCTAGCTCCCGGCTGCGACCAAATGATCGTGATGCGACTATTTCCATACCGGGTATACTCGATTTTCATCAACCCTGAGGTCCTGGTTTTCCAGATTATTTGTCGATGCTTGTCGTTGACAATTTCTTCTAATTCTTCCATGTCCGTCGGTCTCTCGTCGCTTGGGTTCTCATCTTCTGAAAGATCCTGTCTGTCGTCCGTCGTGCCATGCTCACCCTCCCCTTCCGGTGTCCACTCTCGCAGAAACTGCCTCACGTCCCTGGATGATTCCCCTTCCTCTTCCTCTATCACGTTGACCATTAACGCTCGGGACAGCCAATCCGCCACCACATTCTCTATCCCCGGTATGTACACGATGTCCATGTTGTACTGACTTAGGAATTCTTTCCACCGAGTAACCCTCGCGGAGGATTCTTTTAACTTCCCAATCCATTGCAGTGGCCTATGATCCGTATGTACTCGGAATCTTCTCCCGAATACGTAGGGTCTGAAGTGGTCAATGGCCCACACTATCCCCAACAGTTCTCTTTCGAGGGCGCTGTACCTGGTTTCTGTCTCCGTAAGGCGCCTACTGGCGTATGCTATGGGACGTTCCCCCCCTTTTCCGTCTTGAGATAATACCGCCCCCAGCGCGTACTCGCTCGCATCTGTTGTGATGGTAAATAACTTCTCGAAATCAGGGAACGCGAGTACTGGCTCCATCTGTAACTTCTCCATACACTTCCGGATGTTATCTTCTATCACAGGCGTAACTATTATTTTCCGCCCTCTCTTCAGTAGATTATTGAGGGGAACTAAATATTCTGCCATTTCCGGTACGAACCGTCTGTTGTAGTTCAGCGTCCCCAATAACCTCCTAATACCTTTTACGTCCCGGGGCACTGCTATCTTCCGTATGGCCTCAACTTTGTTCGCATCAGGTCTGACTCCCTCTTTTGAAATGGTGTGTCCTAAAAAATTGATTTGCCCCTGACCCAATAGTGACTTCTCCTTGGATAATTTTAGTCCGAATTGTCGCATCCTATTAAACACGCTTTGCAAATGTTCTATGTGCTCGCTTTCGGTTTTACTAAAAACTAAGAGATCATCCATATAGATCTGGCACACCGCTTCATCTATACCCCTTAAGAACTCATCCATGAGGCGCTGGAACGTAATGGGAGCGTTTTTTAATCCGAACGGCATCCTAGTGAATTCATAGTGACCTCTTTCAAACGTGAATGCCGTCTTGGGTTGATCCGTCGGATGCATTTTTATTTGGTGGTACCCAGCCTTTAAATCCAATGTACTAAATATAGTTGCCCCGCTGAGCCTGTCTAAAATGTCTTCGAATCGGGGAATCGGGTATTTCTCATCGATAGTGTTCTCATTTAGTTTTCGGTAATCTATCACTACCCTGTATTTTTCCTCGCCCGGTGCGCTCTTTTTCCTCACTGCCCACAACGGACTGTTATAGGGGGATGTGCTGTCTATAATTATTCCCTGTTTCTTTAGGCTCTCTATCTCTCCCCGGATATGGTGATGTAACGCTTGAGGATATCTCCTTTCCTTGACGTAGATCACTCTTTCTTGTTTTAGCGGGATTTCATGCACTGTCTTCCCCGTTGCTCCCAGTATGTCGCCCTCCCTGAAGAAGACATCCTCGTATTCAGTTGTCAACGTTTGTCTCCAGTCTTCCGTTCGATTTATCGCGCCTACCCGTGCCTTCTGGTCCCTTATGAGGCTTTGACATTTAAACCTTTCTCCCCCTATCCTCACGTTCCATTTTCCCTTGTTATTCTTAATCGTCGCGCCTACCTTTCCTAACAGATCACACCCTATAATGACCTGGTAGTCTCGCGGCATACCCCCTACAATATGTACTCTTAAATTAGATCCCCTAGATCCCCATCTATCTAACCCTATCTCTGCTTCCCCCTCTACTTCACATGGGCCACCCAGGGTGATTAATTTACAGCAACATACCTGGATCTGGAGTGTCCTTTCTCCGCCATTCAGCTTTTCTAGCGCTTCCCGGCACATGATTGTGTTGGAGCTCTCGGTGTCAACCAGACATCTCACTCCGCCCTCCACCTTGATTATAGGCAGACCGCTGTGCTTTCCTCTCACGTTGTAACTTACCAACCTGCGGTCGCCTCTCTGCCGCCACTCCTCTCAGACATCCTCTCGGTGCTTTCTTCCTCCCGCAACTCGCCTCCAACTGCTCCTCCCGCTCCTCTGTCCGCTTTTCTTGTCCGGATCGTCTACTTCCTCTTCTGATTCAGAATTCTCGGATGTTCCAGTTGAATCAGCTGATGATCCGCTGAGTCTCCGTGAGATACTTCTCCTCCGAACCCTTTGGGCGTTTACCTCCATTGGTTCCGGCTGTGCTGTCTCTCTCCTCCTGTAGATGTAGGGGCACTGCCTGGCGATGTGCCCTTCGATTCCGCACTCGAAACATCTGGTGCGTGGGCATTGCGCTACCAGGTGTCCTGTTCTCCCACAACCGTGGCACTTCCGATCTTCTTTCCTACCGCCGTTCCTTGGTCGTGATGGTCCTGGTCTTCTTTCCCCCAGTGCAGCCCTCTCTCTTCCACTATCTCCAAAATCTCTCTTCTTCCAGTTGGTCTGTGCAGTTCTGGGTCGTCTATATACCATTCTGCTCCACCCGGTCTCTTCGACTTCCATCCGGGCTTCCTCATCTCTCGCGCTCATATCTACCATTTCTTGAGCGCATTCAACGAAGGTCCGCTCTCTAGGTAGGCCTTCTGTCTTCCCTATCTCTTTGGCCAATTGCACCTTAAGTATCGTCGACAGGAAGGCCATCCTGGCTTCTACTTCTTCCACGCTCCATGTCTCCTGCATTTTCTCTGTAATCCTATTGTACCGGGCTAAGAGTGTCCCTGCATATTGCCCGCTCGACTGTCGTGGCTGTTTGATTTCGCGGAACATTTGGAAGATGTCTTCTTCCGGAGTCCACCTGCCTCCTCCGAACGCCTTCTTCAACCTCTCTTTAACTATCGTCCACGGTGTTTCTTCGTCTGCCTGTATCTGATTCAAGATACTTCTTTTTATCCTGCATATTGGGGCTGCCTTCAACGCCTCTGCGTCTTCACGGCCCAACAGGTTTTCCGACGCCTTCGCTTCTATTCTCGTTATTGAGCGATCTCCTCCTTTTAAAAAATGATTGAGCTCACCTGTTTCTCCGGTGAATCTTTCCAGGTCCGATACCGCCTTCCTCAGGTCCTGTGACGTTGCTGTTTTAATTTTCAACAACTCTAGTGCGTTCGCATGCGCTGCCGCCAAGGTGGTCTCCGGTAGAGGTGGGATCTCCGGCATTGGTGGGTTCTCCGGCATTGGTGGAACATTCGCTTGTATATTTAACACTGGTGGCCTCAGTATTTCATTGTTCGCCATATCTTCACTCTTTCTCAATCACGCAACCGAAATTTAAAAAAAATAAATCAAAAATCGGGTTTCGGAAAGTTTAAGCTCCGACCGTACTTCGTCCCGGGTTTCGGCACCAGTTAAGTGACAGCGGGTTAAAACAGATAAAAAAAAGAATAAGGTTAAAGAAACAACACGTTCAGAGACAAAATCAAGACTGCTTTATTCCTCTTAGTAATCCTACTTATATACATTCCGTTCTTGTTTACATAAAAGATTTGGTATTAAATACAATAATACTATGCTTCAGACTATAACTTATATATATATATATATATATATATATATATATATATATATATATATATATATATATGTATATATATAACAAAACAGAACAATCAAAACATTTATTTGAAAAATTTTACCAATTGCATATCGCTACCTTGGTTTGACAAGTTTGTCAAATATATATATATATATATATATATATATATATATATATATATATATATATATATATATATGTATATATATATAACAAAACAGAACAATCAAAACATTTATTTGAAAAATTTTACCAATTGCATATCGCTACCTTGGTTTGACAAGTTTGTAACTGATATTTTTTGGCTAACATAACATCATTGGTTATTCTGGTTTCGACATATTTTATATAAAATCAAAGGTATGATTTTTTTTTTAATTATACCAACTTCAAAAGTAATATTAAAACCAACTAAAATAATTAGGAAAAAAATTATAATTTTTATTTATTTTATTTTCAAACTCGTTCTTCCTAAAATTAAGGTTAGAGCAGCTGGAACTTTGTCAAACCAAGGTAGCGAGCGATATGTGGTTGCAGAGTTTTTACATACCTTCGTTTGTAATGTATATGTATGTAATAAGGACATGTATTAAGAATATTTTTACATACAAATGAATTTATTTTTATTTTTGCACAAAGTAGTTTCTAATGGGTTTTTGTATATGATTCATTACCAAAGCCATGTTCACGACAAGAAAGAGAAAGTTTAACTGAAATTGAAATGAATATTTAGCTCTATGTTAGGAAAGAGTTTCAGAGAATCTGACTCCTATGGATACCGTAATGACTTCCCAGAATTTCCATTGCTTTGTGAAACATTTTTGTTTAAATTTAATTGTTATCCATTTTTATGAATGTAAACTAAAAGTTCTTTTTTATGGTAATTAAATTTTATAATTTTTCGATATATAGAAAGTTCGATATATAGAAATTTTATTTGATATACAGAATATTTTTTTTCTAATAAAAGATACAAGATTCCTAAAAAATATTCCATTCATAGAGATTTTTGATAATTCGTAGAGAAGTTTGATATAGAAAGATTTGACTGTTTCTTTCTTCCTCATTCTCTGTGTTTTTCTCGCCGATTAGTACCTGACTATCATCATTCAAGAATTTTTGCTTATTTATTCCTTTTCCATCCTCTCTAGTGTGCAGGGTTAGCTTTAGAGCCTATAATTGACGGTGACACTTCATGATATTAGTTGTTTTTTTTTTTCCAAAGTTATTTGTAGAGTCTGGTCTATTCGATCTATTTGTTGAACTGAGTAATTCATTGATTGAAGAAATAATGTCCAGTTCTGCAAAAACTAAAATTAAATTGAGGTTATGAGGGATTGTGTTAGATTTTGAACAAGAATAATGCCTATTCACCATTTTTTTATTGTTACTGATAATTATTGAAGAAAATTTGTGTAGTTTAATTATTGAAGGGATAATCATATTTTGATTTCCTCTGTAATTTGGAATGAATCAATATTTATGTCTTTCCATTTCGCCTGGGATATATATATTTTGCTAATTAATACTCGTTGATTATCGACTTACTGTTGCAAAAGTAATATATAATATCAACAATAGTTAAGGAAAAATTATTTTTTTTCCTGACGTTCTGGGAAAAATAATTTTATTTTTCGTTTAATTTTATTCAAAATAACAATAATTTTAACAATACCAATAAGTAATTTACATGATCAAATTAATTAAAATTACGCACATTAAAAAAAAAAAAAAAAAAAAAAAAAATCCGTTCCGATAATCGAACGTTCGGATAATCGACGCTCCACTGTATATATATATATATATATATATATATATATATATATATATATATATATATATATATATATATATACAGTGGAGCGTCGATTATCCGAACGTTCGATTATCGGAACGGATTTTTTTTTTTTTTTTTTTTTTTAATGTGCGTAATTTTAATTAATTTGGTCATGTAAATTACTTATTGGTATTGTTAAAATTATTGTTATTTTGAATAAAATTAAACGAAAAATAAAATTATTTTTCCCAGAACGTCAGGAAAAAAAATATATATTATATTATATATAAGGCTTGTGATATCAACAGAGGCGAACTTGCATGTGCTACCCTCATTCTTTCATTTATGTACCTACGATGGTAACTTACTGTTAGTTCGTTTTAAATATATACATGTTTTTCTTCTTATATGGCGCTACTTCTCGCGTGGGGACAGAGGCAGGTATTTCTTCTGAGGATAAATGTTGCGTGTTTCGATTTTTCATAATTTAGTCGAATTTTACATGGTTTGTACAAGTTGTGTAAGGTGATGGAAATTTAGTGAGACCTTTATAGGACTTGATGTTTTGTGAGTATTGTTGTATTGTCAGCGATTTTTATAAATTCATTTATTACGTATTTTAGGAGATTAGTAACCTTAAAACATTAAGGAGTTTATTCTGCCTTCATAAGGTAAAAGACTCGAACTCCAAATAATGTTTTTAAATAAATTTTTGTATTGTACCCGAATTGCTCTAAAAACTTAACCTTTTTATGACATTAGAAAGCCCTAAAACAATTTATTAGAGTCTAACCATTGTATTTACGGCTTTCTATTGTCATAAAAAAGTGTAGTTTTTAGAGCAATTTGTGTCCTATTCAAAGATGTATTTAAAAAAAATGATTTCTAGCTAGGGCCTTTTAGCTCATCACGGCTGTATTGTCATTGTATTTGATTATATTTGTGCAACTGTTGTGGGTTGTAATATTTTTCCCATGATTTTTGCTGAAACGTAAACTAATAAATAACTATTATGTTTTGTATTTTTTCCCAGTGATTAAAACCCTCCCATCCGTCACACAATGAAACGTAGAAGCCGTTGGCTTTCGACTTCATTCTCAGTCACATCTGTTCATTTCTTATGCCCTCTTACTTTTAATATTTCTACTCGGATGTGTTATGAGGAATTTCATTTGAGAAAGCGAAAGATACAGGCTTTTACAGGAGAAAATTTCTTTAAAGATCCGCTCTCCTATAAAGAGAACCATGAAATATTTGCCTGCAGGAATAAAAGAACTGGAGGTAATAAAATGTGCTGTAGGGGTTGTGGCTGGCTCCGGTATTATTGTCAAAGGAACGTAACATGCCTCCGTTTAAATATTAACTGTCAACCTAACGAGGACAAAAAAAAAAAAAAAAAAATAAAAAATTCCCTTTTAAAGACAAAAAGTTTTCAAATTAACATTTTCCTTTTCAAAGAAGTCTTTTCATGGAAATGGGACCATTAACCTTAGACAATGTGGCTTTCTTACTTATCTAGAAGAACTTTTACTTTCAAACTTATAAAAAAACATTACACAGGAAATAAGTTTTCTCTGTTGCAAACTGAATATCATCATATATTTTGCTTCAATTATCATGTTGAAACTGAAAGAAGTACCTTAATATTGAACCGTGAGCCTGATTCTTGTTTTCAGAAAATTGTATAATTAAATTTGAATATTTTAATTATATGTTATCTTAATTAAATAATATCTTACTTGTTATATAACAAAATCTTGAAATTTAAAAAAGTTTTCATTTGATTTCTATAGAAATTCCATTTAGTTTCCCAGGAAGCCTGATCACCTATTTTATGGAAACTTTATCGCAGTTTCCATTAAATAGGTAATATAAAAGTATAAATTATGAACTACAACAGTCACTTAAGTTTATGATTTTTTCGTCACTCTCCATTAACTTCGATGACTTTATTTGATATATTATAATTTCTTTAAAATTGTTTGCTTTAATATTATTTTTTTCGTTCAATAGTTTATAGATCTATATTACGACATTTATTTTCTGAAATTTGTTCTCATCCAGCGAAAATATTTTCTTTAGTTCTTCTTCTTCTTCGATCTTCCCATTCAAATTGCCAAGTCAGGGAATGACAGAATAAAGTCGGCGGTATTCCTGAGATCCTCCAGGTCGCCGTAGAGCTTGGTCACCAAGGCAGTAGGTTGAGGCCACCTCTGCCTCCGTTGCTCCTCCATAATTATGCATGACTGTAGAATGTGCTCTGTAGTCTGTTCGCCTCTTCCACATTCACACAAAGGAGTTGGACCAATTTTAATTTTTTTGTGGAGATGCGAGTTAAGCCGATTATGACCAGTTGTGAGACGGAAAAGTAAAACCTGTTCTTTTCTGGAAAGCAAGTAGTAAGGATCCTGGGGTTTAAAGTCTGGATGTTGATTGTTCCACCTCTGCTGAATTGATGCTTTATTTATAGTTTTAACTTCCTCTAGTCGAGATATGGAGGTGATTTGAGGAAGTTTGGAACCTTCCTTGGCAAGTTTATCAGCCAGCTCGTTTCCCTGTATTCCACAGTCCCCAGGAATCCACTGCAGGGTGACTTGTTCATATACAGTTGTAAGGCATTCCAACTCAGAGGCAAGCAATATCAGCCCCGCTTTCCATTTGGACTTCAGGTTTAAAAGAACCGCTGCTCCATCGGTCAGAAAAACAATTTTTGATTTATGGCTCCTCTTGAGGTCTATTAAAATTCTCGTGGCTCCCAGTAACGAATCTTGCTCGGCTCTGTAGTTTGTAGAGCTGAACCCCGTAGTAATCGCCTTCTCCAGCACATGACCATTTGGAAATTCCATGTGAATGCCTCCGCCTCCATTTCTAGTAGCATTTTCGGCTGAACCATCCGTATAGATTCTGGTCCACAAGTTTTTTGGGTAGGTTGAGTTCACATATTCAAGTTCTCGAGCTCCAATTTTCAATTGATCCCGGTCGCTTTTCTTTCTAATACCTGGAATAGTTGGAAAGATTGAGGGTCTGCAAGGAGACGACCATGGTGGGGAATCGTCTGTTGCCTTCTTTATTTCGGGTTGAATTTCTGCCAACTGAAGTTATGCTTTTATTGAACGTGTTTTGTGTAGGAATCTTTGTCTTTTTATACGGTTTCGTTTCCTTTGACATACACGATCCTTCAGTGGGTGGTTAGGAATGCATTTTGCTTTTGAGTCTAAATTAAGCATTTTTATGTCCCTCCTGTCTTCCAGTCTGTGCAGGCCCGTAATGGACTCCATTTTATTTATCGGAGTAGATTTTAGACCTCCAGTAATTATCTTAAGTCCCTGATTTTGGACTACAGAAGCCTTTTGGAAATTGGAGCTCGCTGCAACTCCCCAACTGGTTATCCCATACTCTAACGTGGGCCTAACATATCCAGTGTAAAGAGATTTCAGGGTCTTATGATCTGCTCCCCAATTTGAGCCACATAATATCCTCATAAGGTTGGTTCTTTTTGTTGCCTTTACAATACATTTATCAATATATGTTATATATAGGCCTTTCCATGTTAATCTTGGGTCTAAGTTGATTCCGAGGTAGTTGGGTTTGTCTTCCTTCGTAATCAATCTTGCACCCAGCTGTAGATGTATGGATTCAGGGGCATTTTTTGATAGGCTGAAGATGGTGTACTTTGTTTTCCCAGTGTTTATCTTTAGTCCTCATTTTTTAGTCCATAAGAAGAGGCTATCAAGTGCGTCTTGCATCCGATATTTAGCAGCTATAACTGATGAAGTCTTGCACCAAAGGGCTATATCATCAGCATAAAACGAGGCGCTAACATTATTTGGAAGATTATTCAATACATCATTAATAAATATGATGAATAACGTTGGGGATAGAACTCCACCTTGGGGAACTCTTTAGTTATTTTCTTTAGTTAATTATCAACTTCTTTCGTTGTTTGTATTTATCCATTTTTTATTACTACCAACAATGAGAGGGGTTAATTATTTCAAATTAACAAAATTAAAGGTATATTTGATGAAACCATTTTGAAAATTTGGCGTTCAAGCCCTGCCAGATTATTTCAATGAAGATGTGGCTTATCTGATATTAAAGAGCATTTAATTATACATTGATTAATTTACTCTTTTTCGAGAAAATTATAAAAAAGAGTAAATTCATTGATATTAAGTAGGCCTTACACGACCTTCGTCGGGATGTGATAGTAAATTGAAATTTAATTTGAAAAATTAAAGTCGGGTTCAGTGGAAGAATGGTAAATTTTATTGATATCAATTTTTTAAAATAAAATTAATTAATTTTTATAGCGATTGAAAGATTCAAACCATTCTTAGTCTACCCGATTTGCTTTAACTGCGGTGTTCCAACGTGCTTTAGAACCAACATTATCCGCAAAAAACTCAATTTTGTTTTTATTTTGTAATCAAATTTTTGTATACAAACTTTCTAGACAGTACAATAGCTGTTTATATTTAACGAAAGAAGACATTTCCCTCTTTCCAATGAGTCCAAGAAAACTGAAATTGGATATACTGCAGACGAGAAACAGAGCTTCAAATCGAAACCTAATTTTGTGGCTTACAAATTTTGAGCTCCCTCAAAACTGAAATTTTTTTTTTGTTATCGATGATATTTTCAACATAAAGGTTTTTTTGTGCTTAATCCAAATGTGTCATAATTTTTGGTGTAAACAAATCTATAAGGCTAGTTTACCCAATAATCTTAATATTTGTTTCCATTTTTTATTTGATCAAAATGCATTTATTTTTCAGATTTTATATTTTTACTTTAATATAAACCGAAAAATAAATGTTATAGTGGAAAAACCAAGTCGATATCACTTTCTAAACTCGAGATAAAAAATAAAGTAGTTTCAGTGTGTTTTATTTTTTTTCTCGACTCCTAGATACCATTGGAGCGAACGCCGACACATGTGTCCACATTTTTGGATGTAGAATCACCACAAAAAGTTTGGTTGGAATCACTAATCCATTGTAAGTACAGAATCCAAGATTCTCTTTATTGCAGTGGCCATAGTCGCCAGTGATCAGCACTAATTTATGTTTTCATAAATCTCTTAAATTCTTCCACTTCAAGTAAATGTAAATGTGATATTGCTTATATTATACATTTTATTTATATATGTATATAAAGGTCTTTTTAGATCGTACTTTACGTGGGCGTTCCTTTTTCCTTCTTGTTCCTATTTTGTTATCAAGTAGCATTTATTTTGGATTTCAGTCCTAACTGATTCGCTGCGCATGGCCAAGCCACCTGATCCCACGTTACTTGAATCTTAGTATATTTTAGTTTACCAGTATGGTGTATATTTCATTATTGCTTCTTTTCTTTTTTTTTCCATTCACCACCTGCCCTTACCCATGAATTCTTTTTATATAGTTCATCTTCTCGCACTCTGAAAGAAACTGTGACCCCATTATTTTATTTGAAATTTAAATAGATGCGATTTTCTGCAATGATTTTTTACTCCACCTTTTCACTATATGCATCAGCTCCAAAGTAGGTGAAAGTTTTTACATTTTCAAATTTACTTTCATCAATGGTCAGGCCAATCAGTTTCCTCCTTTCCTGGGACTCTTAGGTATTTTGTCTTGTTTTTATTAACCTGAATCCTGATGTCTTCTCTTGATTTTTTCAGTTCACTAAAAGATCTTTTTAGTGTTTCTTCGGTTCTTGCCACTATTACCACGTCATCGACAAAAGCCTGCAACTTATTCTTTCTGTACTGAACAATGAATCCATTTTTTACTACAATCGACTTATGCAGAGCCAGAATGAAAAAGAGCAATGATATGCCATCTTCCAACCGCACACCACAGTCTATTGGTAATGATCTATCCGATTGATTTCTCTTTATGGATTTGGCTTGGGCATGGCTAAATGTCATTTGCACCAGATATATAATATGCAAACAACAAAAAGAACTGAGGTAACTCTTAAGGATAAGTTAACTATTATATATCAACAACTCTGTATCTATATATAGCAGGTAGGAAAGATAATAAAGTTAGTTCGTTTCTAGAAGTTGTGTCGTTAACTTGGCCCAAAATCCCCTTTTTTATTGTAGACAGTCAGTCTAATTGTAACTTATATATATATATATATATATATATATATATATATATATATATATATGCTTTATATGTATATAAAGCATTCAAGAAGCTCCTCTGCCTAGGAATGCGCTCGGAGTCAGACGGTTTTTGGGCATGATAAATTATTATAGAAAATTAATCCCCGGTATAGCAGAGCTGACCCTCCCGTTAATCGAAATATTGAAAAAAGGGAAACGGTTTCAACTCGGGCCCGACCAGTTAGCAAGTATTAAAAAATGCCAGGAGATTTTGACCACTCGACCGTTACTAGTTTTCTCCGACTTTCACAGAACGTTTTAAATTACCACGGATGCAAGCGAGGTCGCTGTTGGAGCCGTCCTATCCCAGAACTTTGAGGAAGGTGAAAGACCCACAACCCACAACATACGCAGGCCGGAAGTTGAATGATGCCGAAAGGCGATACATTCGCAATCGAACGCGAGCTTTTAGCGGTAGTGTGGGCCGTGGAACATTTTTTTTCTTACGTATACGGAAGAACATTTGAGTTGCTAACCGATCACAAGCCTTTAGTATACCTAGGCACACTTAAAGAATCTTCTGCGAGGGTGTCGCGTTGGAAGGAACGACTTGCGGCGTATAATTTCCAAACAATCCACAAGAAAGGCGTCGAAAACGCGGTAGCTGCCTGGTTATCGCGAGATTTAGTTACGAACGCAATTAAGGAAGGAAGCACCTCGGCGGAACCATTCGTATTACGCTATTTACGCGAATGGACGGAAAGCGGACCCAAAATCCCGTTAGTCCAGAGGGAACCGGAGGAAAACAAGACTCCGACGGACAGACTCCAGGAGCTACCTGAAATCGACGAAATTATAAACGATAAAAAGCTACAGATCATTATAAAATCGAAGCAGGGCCCGGGAACGGAAACTCGGGCGAGCGTGTACGAGGGGTTATCAACCATATAATTCGGACTCCCGCATCAATAGATGAAAATGATATAGAACGCATATTTGTGGAATTCATCAATCCCGGACGAAGCTGTTACGTATGTGGGAAATCGAATTATAACGGAGAGATTAAAGAGATTATGGAGACAGGAAAGGATGGGTGGGCTATTCCTTAATTCGGTGTCTGCGTCAAGTGGAAACAATTACCGACCCAGCGGTCCAATAGAAACTCGTTACCGACCACCATACTGGCAAAACGAACCATCGCGGAATTGAGGAGACCCTACGCGCTCTGAAATTATTACACTTTTGGAAATATGCCGCCCGGACCGTACGCGATTGTATCGCGCGGTGCGAAATATGCCAGCAAGCGAAGTATGATCGCCAACAACCTGTGGCAGAGCAAGTAGCCACGGCCACCGCGACGGAACCCTTACGGTCTGTGCAAATAGACATTTACTCGAATGAAGGGCAATCGTGGGTGACAGCGATAGATACTTTCAGTAAAATTGCAATGGGCTACCCAATTGAAGCGAAAATACCCAGGGCACTGTGGGAAGGAATATTACAATGGTGCGCGACCTACGGAGTACCGGATGAAATCATATCATATTGTGGTAGAGAATTCGATAATTCTATAATTCGCAACGAGAGTAAAACGTTAGGCATCGCATGGTTGAATACACCCAATCACATCAAAGGTAGAGGCGCTGTGGAACGGCTTCATAACACCTTAGGGGAGCATCTTCGTCTACTCAAGCTTGGACGTAACCTTGGCCCATACGACGCTATGCCACGCGCGGTGATTGCACACGATTCATGCAGCGACGGGGTCATCTCCGGTGGAAATCGGACAAACGACGCGACAGAGGAGACATCACAACTAATAACGCCGAGCTAAGGGCGAAACTATACAAGGCGAGAGTTGAGCGCCATGAAACATGGACAAGAATCAGAGAAAAATTAATCCGCGAGAAACAGACTCGGGTGGATAAGGCAAATAACCGGCCGGTAGTTTATAAAAAGGGTCCATTACCTTTAGGGACAATTGTTTATAGGCAATTGAGGATCGCAAGAAACAATACGGCCGCGTGTTATGAGGGTCCTTATAAAGTCAAAACGATAAGGGAAAATAATTTGTTCACTATCAGAGATGTGAACTATCCATTTCGATGGCGTACGGTTCACCTTGAAGAACTACGCGTACCAAGGATAGCGTCAGAACTCGAGCCTGGCAGCTGCGCTCAGCAGGACACATCATAACGAAACGAATGTTTTACTTTATGTTTTTACTTTTTATTTTTCTAATATAGTTGTATAATAAAGAAAAGACAAATCACCAATCAAACAATGTAAATAGTGGTACAGATTTTTTTATTTTTTTTGTTTGCCGTTACTATAATGTAGCTATAGAGTAGTTTGTAACTAGAGTAAGCATAGAAACATTCTGTTATATAGTTATAGTTAAGCCAAGCAGATATTATAATTTAGTTTATGAGTTCCTCCTAAGATACGATAAGATGCAAACAACAACATGAACTGTATAACTCTTTAGGATAAATTAACTATTGTGTATCAACATCTCTGTATCTATATATACCAGGTAGAAAAGATAATAAAGTCAGTTCGATTCTAGAATTTGTGTCGTTAACTTGGCCCAAAACCCCTTTTTTTAAAGTAGACAGTCAGTCTAATTGTAACATATATATATATATATATATATATATATATATATATATATATATATATATATATATATATATATATACATTTAATTATTTATATTTTTATTTAATAATTTCATTAAAATGAACATAACTTTGATACTCTGCCACAATAGACCCGTATTTAACAAGTTAACAATACATTGTTCAACATTATACATAAGAATGTTTAATAAGTATTCTTAATAAAAAATTATATAAAACACTTTCTCATTTGCATCTTCTATATAATTTGACTGATCATATAGCATAATAATATATATTACTCATTAAATAATTAAAACATATAAATTTTAAAAGTTTAGTTTATTATTTAATTCTGATGTCTAAAAAAGAAAATATCAAGATATAATCAATTTTTTTTATTCAATTTATTTTGGAGGACAACAACCGTTCATTCCAAAAAATGTTTCGGCTAAATACATCATTTACATCAGTATTATCAGAAACTCGTTTATTTATTTTTTTTTTTTATTACAGTAAAATTTTACTGACAGTTTTTGCTGTAAACGTTCATTCTATAATATTATCAGCAGGTACTGCCTTATTACCATATCAGATGTTTAAACTTGAATTATAATACGCTTAATAATAGCGTTATTAGCATATCAGATGTTTAATCTTGAATCATAATACGCTTAATAGTAAAGGTTAGAGGCCAGGCCTACCGGAGACCGAGCAACTTGGCGTGTCTCACGAAAATACTGTGGCCTAGAGCTCCAGTAACAGGCTAGCCTTCAATCGATATTTGATGAGATTGTCTTCATAATATCGTGTTAAAATCGATTGTTGGTGAAAAACAAAAGTCATCGATTTGCGAATTTAAAAGATCACACCCATAAAATATTGTTGTTTTCCCTATAGTTTTCACCAAATGTCACACTTTCATCTGGAATCATAAACATAATATAAGAGACCGTATTCATTATTTTTTTTGTTATTAAAAACATATCTATAATAAATAGTAATTATTAATAAATAATAATTAGTAATCTTAAATGATCGCTTATATTATTTTATTATCTTTTCCTTAATTTCATTAAATTTTTAGTTATTATTATTATTTTTGAAAAATGGTTAACTATTGTCACTTCGTCCCATTGTTATCATTTGTGATCCATCGTAATGATCATGGCTTGTTAAATTTTCTAAACATATTTTAAGTTTCTATTGATGCCTACAAAATCTTTTGAGTAGCATCTCTTATTTCTAGATTTGGGTATGACCCGACATTTCTAAATGTCTCATTCCATGCTTTATGGCTAAGTTGTTTCCTCCCTTTTTTCAGATTTGATGATTAAATTTCATTTCTGATTAAGATGTATTGCAGTACGGCTCTAGGTCTAGATTTAATTGACTTCATCTTCAATCTTAGCTTTGAATTCCTCATTTCCAAATGTTCATGTTGGGTTAAATTATCGCCAATCAATTTTGGTTTATTATTTTCAATTATAAACGTTTGTGGTAGACCAAGAATATTTTTTAACCCCTCCATCCCTCAAAATTTGAGAAAACACGTTTCAAGACACGGACAATTCAAAAATTGAACAGAAAAAATAATCCATCTGTACCCCTTTCCAGAGTTCTGTGCCGATTTTGATGGGATGATCTTCGGAGCTTGGCATTACTATCCTTCATTTTGTTTCGAAAGAGTGACTGATTAGAGATTTCATATGCTTACATCTCGGCCATTTATGAAGATAGAGGATAAATATTAAGTATTTTGGAATCATCATATTAAAGCCTAAAAAATATATATATATATATATAGCAGTTATATATATACATATATATATATATATATATATATATATATATATATATATATATATATATATATATATATATAACTACATCCAAACACGTTTCCGTGGTAAATTATGCTCTAAGAAATCACTGGAAGAATTGAGCAGCATTATAAAAAAAGCTATATAATATAAAATGACAAAAATGGTACTAAATGCATCATTCGACCAATAAAGAAGCCATTCTAAGAATTTGCTGAAATCAACCAAGCTTTACTTAATATAATCAACCAAGCTCCAGGTTTTAATTTAGTTTTAAAGACATTTTGAAATTATTTAGTTTTAGCAGAACGCATCTAACCCACTTGGTAGTTTTATGCTCACCATGTTTACTTTAATTCACCTAAAAAGTAAAAAAAATCACTTAAAAAATCAAATTTGTAAATAAATTTCTTTTTGACTTTAGTTGAATTTAATTTCATGTGAAAGAATTCATTTCCATCTATCTCACATCGATGATTTTGAGGATTGGTAGGTTCTGCGTATGGCTGCCCAATTAAAAATTTAATGAAATGCCATTTTCAACGACTGGTGGTCTAATGATCGGAATATTGAATAGTTGAGGTCTGATGCTAATATAATATGGAAAGAAGAAATACCACAGTGTTTATTTATGAAACATTTTTGATGTAAATATAAAATAAACATTTTACAACTGGGAAGGTGTTCACATAACTTGATTAAATTCTTTCTAAGCCTGTAATCCAATTAGAATGGATTTAATCTCATTGCCACGATGCTATAATACTGATGTTGATATTCTGTATTCAGCTTCAGAGCTGCTTATCCTAGAGCAGTGCATTGAATACTAATTATAATTATCATATCTACCTATAATACAAGTGATAGTGCTATACAATTCAAATACCACTCACTGTACATATATTATTCAAGGGAGTTAAAAAACTTTTTTCATAATGTTTTACTGAAAAATATTCATCATACATCATTTGCAATTTTTAAATATAAAGTATAAAATTCAATTTTTATTTATTTAATTTTCTTTTAAACAAAATTAATATATATCCCTTGTCTAAATAAAACTCTTACTAATTTTACTTTGAAAAATTAAATATTTACTCAATTTAATTTTTGACCCTCTACCTTAGACCACCGTTATGGAATTTTCCCAATCTATTTTGAATGCAGGTATAAACTTACTCTTTAGAAATATGCCGCTGCTTTACTAAAACTATCGAATTATCACCTCCTAAAATTAAATTCCGGTTTGATGATTCGTCCAGGCTCAAGTAACGTTGTGTGATTATTACAGGTTTTCAGTTAGTGAAACTCTTTTTACATCTTGAAAACTCATTTGAACAAGTGATTATTTATTTTTTATTAAATGTACAGGATCGATTTCGATTTTGTTATATTTACTTTGTATTAGATGGATCCCAAGTAGGGTTGGAACATCGAAAGTAAAATATCAATATTTTGCGATATCTCGAAAGCAAATATCGGGATCCACCTATAATCGCTAGAAAAATATAGATGTATTGAAAGAAAATAAATGAAAAAGCAAAGAAAAGTGCATCAAACGAGTATGTTAAACTGTGAGTAAGGTTATAAAATAATATAATTATTATTTCTAAAACAATATTTTTATTAGTTATGAACCGTTATAAAAAAAAAGATAGAAAAAATTATACTTTGGCTAAATATTATAACACATTTTTATCTTGAAGACTTTTAGCCATATTTCATATATTATATTCTTCTACAAGTTTTTCAATAATAAAACCTTCAAACTTCTAAAAAAATTATTTATCTCCTAACGTTTCCGACTACATTGGGCATTCTCAAAACATTCATCAACCTTTCTTTTGTACAATATCAATTACCTTTTAGATTTGCTCTGTTTTTTTTTTCTTACATTACTATATTTCTTAGTTTTAGGTAAAAAATAAATAAACATTGTAAGATACACATTTATTATTTATTTATAATAACTAGGACCGTTGGTTAAAAGTAATTTGATTAAAAAGATGGATAACTAATTTCTACGTCTTTTGATGAAGACGGTTTGGGATTAGGATTGGAAACCGGATATACCGGATTTGAAAAACCGATATCTTAACCTCCGACATACCGTTCGTTATATTTTCGAATTCGTCTTATTTTGGTTTTCCAAGTTAATATCATATAATTCGAATTTCCAAATACAAAACGTGTTAACTGTTTTTAAGAGGAGAGAGGAGTCGTTAACGAGTGAGAGGGAAATAGTTTCTATGAATTTCGGTAGGTTTACTCTTTTTTATCTATTCAACTCTCTTTAAAAAAACTAAAACATGGATTGATCAGAAAAAATTAAGTTCGCTCATGACTTCCAAGTCCGTGACCCGCGCAAACCCAAAAGACTGAACCACGTGGAAAATATTCAACAAATAGGTATAACCAAAATAAGACGAATTCGAAAATATAACGAACGGTATGTCGGAGGTTAAGATATCGGTTTTTCAAATCCGGTATATCCGGTTTCCAATCCTAATCCCAAACCGTCTTCATCAAAAGACGTAGAAATTAGTTATCCATCTTTTTAATCAAATTACTTTTAACCAACGGTCCTAGTTATTATAAATAAATAATAAATGTGTATCTTACAATGTTTATTTATTTTTTACCTAAAACTAAGAAATATAGTAATGTAAGAAAAAAAAAACAGAGCAAATCTAAAAGGTAATTGATATTGTACAAAAGAAAGGTTGATGTTTCAGGCAGAGGGTTAAACTAAAAAGTAGTGATTTTCGATGTGAATTAAAAATTCTAGTAAACAAACAATCAGGAGGGGTTCTTATCCGACCCGAAGTACTAGGTTAGTTTATAAATACAACTCTCCGGAATAAACCTCGCCCATAAAATTAGAAAAGAGGAATGTCCATCTTATCTCGTCGTTGATTTCAGGTGGTACAAGAACTAGCAAGCAAAAGTCATGGAATTAAATCATCTTTTTAACACGTTCAGTGAGGGATAACATTTAAAAAAAATTATATTATTATAAATATAATAATAATAAATATGTTTTATGCATATTATGTATAACTATAATTAACTTTTGTATATTGTATATACTGAAGAATTTATACAGCTAAATTAAGCCGGATAACACAACCTGCAGCCTGTATTATATTTGAGGGGATTGCAAGACGTTGGCCGAACCGATGCAAAAGTTTTCGGAATGGATAACGGAAGAATCCCTAAAAGGAGAGCACTAAATTGACGCCCACCAAGCTTCCTAGGGGTTGACCGAAGCGTAGGTTCCCATTTGAGGATATGTTTTTTTTTTTTTGGAATTCAGTGTTAAGAAGTATTATCAGCATCCAACTCTTTGTTTATTTATAGTTATTTAACAATACATTTTTTATTTATTTTTAACAGAGTAATACTAATTTTAAGAGAAAATACACCCTTTCTAAATCTGATACACTGTGCAGTCGGCTTACGTTAACTTATTCTGATTAGAAAACTGCTAATTGAGTATCTATTAAACATTTTTAAAAATCTATCAGTTATGAAATATTTTGTGCAAGGCTATATTCGGAAAATGGCTTAGTTTTTGAAATAGAACAAGTTAGAGTGCTAAAACGATGGAATCCCTTTGAAGAATATTACTACTTTGTTTTGTGAGATTTCGATTTAATAATTGAAAACAATTATTTTTTCTAGAAAAATGTTTGATCTGCAGAATTCTAAATTTTTTGTTTGGTAAGGTCTAAATGGATTGAAAATCCAATATAAAAGAAAAAGAATAATACTCTAGTTTGACAGTTAAATAATACAATTGAGTTGAAAAAGTCATTAGTGCTGACTCCGCGAGAGAACTAAGAGCTGAGATGAGATCTGAGCTCGGCTGGGGAAAGTGAAGATGATCCGCTGATGAGATCCAAAAGAGATAGCAATTGAGAGAGGCTGATTCAGCGTTCTCGCTCTCTATCTTACTATCTCAATTGCTAGCTATGGCAGAGTCCTTACTCTATCTGTATTGATACTCAACTAATGAAATAAAATATCATCTGAATACCTTTAATAATGTAATATCAAAAGATTGAAAAGATTTATTATTAGTCCATATTTATATTAAAAGCGAAGTAGAAGAAAGGGGTAATTTTATACTATTACAAATATTACACCTAAACTTACGGAAAATGATTGAGAAAAAATTAAAATACGACCTTGTATGTCATCAGTCTTATGCCAAAAGCTGAATAACGTTTTATTAGTAGGGAATCTATATAATATAATCCTTAGATGCGTTTGACCGTGTCCATCGCTGAGTATTGGAGGCTCTCTATAGCCTGCCCCTTGTCTATTTCTAAATATTTTTATAGATAATTAATGAGCATCTGATTGTGAATATAGAGAATATGAGTATACAGTTTTATTGCGAGGGGCTTGAATAAATAAGACTGAATTAAGAGTAAATTTAGGCGAAATAAATAAATATTATGATTTATATTTTTCTCAGTGATTGCAACGATCCTTGGCATGGGATCCCATCCTCTAGTACATTAGAAGTTCATTCAGGTTTAAAACAAATCGATGCTCTTTCCCCATTTTTATTGAATTCAGCACTAGAATATGTCATTAGAGAGGTAACTCGTACTGAAAAAGGTTTAACTTTAGGCGGTAAAATAGCTGTTCTTGAGTACGTTGAAGCGTTGGTACTGTTTGGAGAAGATGAATGAAGAGTAGGTTCTAGAAATAAATACGAAACAAAACAAATAATATGGCTAGTAATAGAAATGACGATGGTTATGGAAAAATAGATGTAAGTGGGAAAATATTAGGAAGCTTAAAGAAATTTAAGTAACTTGAGGGTCTACAGTTACTAGGAAAAACGAAATTCAATAGAATACAAAGGCGATATTATACAGTTGCAGAATTACTTAGTTCATGTCTTCTTTCCAGAAACTTAGAAGTTAGAATTTATAAAACTATTATGATTGCTACTCTTCTTTAGGGATGGCAAAACATCATGCATAGCCACTTTGCATTAGGAAAAGAATAACGCCTTGAAGTATTGCGAAGAATATTTGGCCCAAAGACAGATGAGTTAACTGGAGAGTATAGAAGATTACACAATGCCGAATTGCGTCAACTGCACCTGCTAAGTACTCTTATAATTGAGAAATCATCGCAGTAACTTCGCGACGGTTGAAATGGATATGTAATGTTTTGGGACTAAGAAGTGACAAAGAAGTCATTAAAAAGGTAATATGTGTTGAACCGAAGCACTGTATGGCGAAAACACCAAATTAAGTAATACTTCTTAATTCGGGAGTAATACTTCTTGTCTTGATTATTGTATAGGCAAGAAGATACCTCATCCAGCTTCTTTTCAACCTCATGCGAATGTTGTCAGGCATGTTGTTTGTCGCCATGTCTTGTGTAAGTGAGTGAAGGTGTCCATGTAAGTTATCATGAAATCGTTTTTAATGAGTCCGTATGTGTTCGTTAATTGTTGGCATATCTAGGTCTATATGTAAGGTAATGTAGCTGATGTATCACGGGGTTTTGGTTATAGTCCTAAGAATTTCTACTGAAAAAAGTGATCTTTATGGATGTGTCTTTTTGACTGTCCCTTATATCTGTGAAGCGTAGGTCCAGATGGGCTTTAGCAAGAAGTGTAAGTGTTCAATCTCTGTCTATTTTTCAATTTAGAACGTCGTGAAAGAAGTGAGTATAATAGTTATATTCTTTGGTTTAGCGTTCTTTGTTTGTTCTTGATGTTTGGGCCCCATGTCATTCTTCTTTCAAATGTCAGGCCAAGGTATCGAATTTTTTCTGTCTGCGGAATTAGTACATGGCAGGAGGTCAGGTTTCTTTTCGAAGAGTAAAAGTAATCTGTTGGGATTTGCCTTGGTTAAATCGAATTTTCCAACGTTTGCACCAATCATGAAGTTGTTTTAGACGATGTTAAATCTGTGAGGCCTGTGTTGGACTTTGACGCTTTGTTAAAATTGTTGTATCGTCTGCATACGTTGCTGTCAGAGTTTCGGAGCTGTTTGGAATATCGTGTGTATATATGACGTAGAGCAGTGGGCTGGTATAAATCTGAATAATATAACTGAAAAATATTCTTGTTTCAAACAAATTGATTCAAAATTTATGTAGCTTGGCAATTTCAATCCTATCATCATATCGTATTGTTATTGCATATTATTTGTTTATTAAGTAATTTTCATTCTTCGCCACGTAACCAATTATGTAGAAAGTGGAATAGTAAATAGGAACATTCATTAACTGATGAATGGATTTATATACCAGTCTCTTTTTATGAGTTGAGAGTTGGTCTCTCTTTGGTTTTAATTTTATATTTTGGTGCTTTGCTACTACATTCCATGCAAGATTTACTCGGTCTTTCTCGTTTGTTGACAGCACTAATCGACAATCCTAAGTCACTATGTACATCTAATAAAACGCCCACAAACTAACACTTCCTAATATCTATAGGTAAACAAATTTTTTTTTTTATCAATAATGCATTTCTTTCATTTTTTCTCAACATTATGAACAGCTTACTGGTCTGAAAATGTTTAAAACATCATCCTCTTGCAGGTCTAGGTATAAAAACTGAACCACTAATCTTAAAAAAGGTTCACTATTCATCATATCACTCAATATGGTATACGAATTTCTCGATACATTCTATAACCCATATTCTAGATCGAGGGTGCCCAACCCAAGGCACGCATGCCAGAATGTGGGCACGCTGGAGGCTCGGGATTGGCAAGCGGTCGGTCTGTAACTAGGTATTTAAATTTTGTATTCATAATTTCGTTATTTATAAAGGCTGGAATGACTTCGAGTTAGTGATAATTAACGATTAGCAAGTTTTTTGGACATGATTGCTCCTAACATAAATTTTTATTAGATAAATAGGGTCTTTTCCGTTTCGAGTACCGCAGTTACTACCTAACCGGTGATTTCTGTGATAATGTCTATTATTTTGCATGCTTGATTTTAAACATCTGTTGGTATTATCAACTAACCTCTTTACCTGTTTTGTTTACACTTCAAGCTCTAAATTCGGGTAAAATAAATTTCTCTACACTTGTTACTGATTTTAATACCGAGTATAATTGTGTTCGTTATTATACGGATCAGAGTGTCATACCTTATAGAATACTGTGCCCTAATGGTAGCCTCTCCATCAAAGGAGTTTCGTGTGTAATTTGGATATATAGAAGAAGAAGATGTAATACTACTATACCTCTATGAACTGGAACGTGGTTTCAAGGCTATAAGTTACCATTTAAGACGTCATTGTGGTCTATATATTCTTGCGCAAACGAGTATTGAACAATTAAGTGGTTCGAAAAGGAGTTACAAATGAAACCTTAAGATTTGGATCTAGAAGTCTTTTTATATTTCATTTATTATATTTATATTCATATTTATTTTATGGTTTAACAATGTAAATAAATGTTTATTTTTGTTGCTCACTGCATACATTATTAATAACCTAAACTTTAGCATCATATGTTAAACTAGTGATCACATAAATCACCGGTTAGTAACTGCGGTACTCGAAACGGAAAAGACCCGATAAATAATAGTTATTAACTCTTTCCATTATGTTGGTATTATTCTCAAAAGAAAATGTATATATATATATATTTAAAATATGCGCCTATACTGTAGTATAGAAATAATAATTGTGATAGTTGAGGAGGGAGTAGGATGCAGTTGTGGCAGTCCTCAACATGGAGAGCCCATGGTTGTGGCATGCCTCGACATGGAGCATTATAGCCCATTATAACCCATGGAGTTTTATAACCCATGTTTGTGGCAAGCGTTATAAAAAGGTTAGGCATTCCTGCTCTAGATAATGAGACAAGGAACTAATCGTTAGTCATTATGTTGACAACATTGATGTATTATCTCGAAAAATGTTTTTGTTTAATTAAGAATTTAGTCTGGTTTTTATTATCGTACATTTTTTAAACCCATTTCACCTTATTCCTGAAGCAGCAGAATGGTTCCTCCCCATTCTCTACAAATTAGTGGGGGCCAAAGCCAGAATGTGAAGCCCATGCACGCAGCGGACATTTCAATATCTATGGCCTTGGAATACCCTCGGGTAATGTAAGGAATTATTGTTAATATTGTATATTGTTCATATTGTATGTGAAAGAGGCTTGAAATAAACGAAGGATAAGAGAAAAAAAGTACATTGTTTTGTTAACGTTTGGATTTAAATGAAGTCCAATGTTGAGTCCGGATGATTGAGGTATTTAATTCAGATGTAGTTTAACAACATAAATTTATACTACGGAGAGTGTAAAAAAAGAGAAAGAAATATTTTTGGATTTAAGATGTTTAGTATCTTGATTAAAATTCATTGTTTATTTTACTTCTATTTAACTACACTTACACTATTATTTTTTTTCCCAAGCAATTTCCCTAAAAGCAAGGAACATGTACATATTTCAAGCATCTAAGATTCAGAATAATAATGTAGTTAACATTTCAATGCTGTTACAAGTAATCTCTATGAGAGTACGTTGTGATGGCAACTTGTAGGCTGCTTTTCCACTAGAAAGAAAAAAATATACAGATATTATGGACTGAACATGAATTCTACAACTCCTCGCGTGTACATCTCAGTTACAAAAAAAAAATTCACCTTCAAAATTAGTGGTTTTTCCACCTCAGGTCTTTCTCCATGTGCAGTGGGTAAACATCCAACGGATAGACCGAGGCGCAGGAGGAAGGATCGAGTCTTCAGATCTTGCTAACTTGGGTTTTGGCGCAAGGCAGGTGAGGGAGGTTTGCAAGGGACGATTGGTGGTATCGGCGTCGAATCTTTGGGTTCGATGACCCATAATTTATTTATTTAACTTATTATTTTGCTAAATAGGTCGCAATAAATGTAAATAAAGTAAATTATTTAATAATTTCAAATTATTTTACTTGTTTTAAATAAATGTAAAAGACATGGTGGTTCAGCGTTATAAACTTTGTTCGAGTTAATTCATTTCTAAGATCTGCCTTAACTTGAGAATTTAAAAATTGAAACTTATTATCTAACGTTAAACTCGTGTAACTTATATCGACTAATTCAATCATCTACCATTTTTTTAACCCGGCAGTGGAAACATGAATGATTCTGACATCATTGCAAACAGTGAGTCCAATTGACCAGTTAATAAGTAGGGACTGTAATGAAACACTGTTTACTCATAAAATTATTTAATTTTTTTTTTACTTATGTAAATAAATCTCAGTTGGAGTATAAATTGCATAATTTATGGAATGTTACATTTTAAAATTATTTTTAATTACTAAGAAAGTGAACACAAGAAAAAATAATATCACTAACTTAATCGCAACAATATTGACCAAATATACCTGCATGGCTCAAAGAAACATAATAGCAGACTTTCTTACAATAATGTTTTAACTTATTGTTCTTGAAATCAATGCAGCTACCTCCTATTTTGGGAGTAAAGAGGAGAGGGAGGTCCAGTTGATCTCTCTTAGGATGTTTGTAATTGCCAATTTTTGTGGCAGTAGGATGTTTCATAGCATCATTAAAAAAAGTTATTACTTACTGATAGTTTATTGTTATTAGTTTAATAGCTAATAGTTTCAAGGTCAACTAGATCAGCTTCACCAATTCAGAATCTGAACTGCGTAAACATCTTTATTCAAATGTTGGATCTTCAATTCCATTATCACTAAATTAGCAATCATTACTTTCTAAAAGCTCGGATCTGGTAAATTAAAAAAGAATGTTCAGATTAATTGGCAAAAAAAAGTCACATTAATGAGAACGTTGGGTCTGATTGACCAATGAACAACTTTCAGGAGGTATCAAACACCACATTTCAAAGAATTTCCCAAACTAATGAATGACAGCTGTTCAACAAGTTTCAGTTTGATGGTAGACCGTTAGATAAGTAAGGAACTAATTTCGTTATGTAACGAGAGCTCTCCAAACATATCCAGATAATCCCATCGTTCTATATATGGCATCAGATAGACCCCACGTTTCCACTACTGGGATAATGATGCAACATATTAGCTAATCATAGCTAAGCATCGGACACATAGCCAACTTAATATATATATATATATATATATATATATATATATATATATATATATATATATATATATATATATAACATATATTTTTTCTATGAAAGATGATAATACCAATGAAGTATAGTTGCAAAAAACATTTTGTTATTAGCCTAAGATGGTGGTCCCAGATTCCTGTTATTCGGTCCTAGATTTCTGTTACTAAGGACAGAAGGAGGACATAGGGTCAGGATATATAGACCCTCTGCGATGGCCCAAGGCACTAGATCAGCCCTGTCGAGTGGCCTGTCCCTGGTCCCCTGTAATAATGGACACATTATACCCACCATTGCCTCCATATCATGGCCCATTTTCTATTTCCTCTCTGCTTCAATTAACACTCTAGTTATTCTGTGAATGTCCAGAATAATGTTTTACTCTGTTTAAAGAAAGAGTACCTGCACATATAACATATAACATATAATTGATATATATTGTTTCATAGGAATGTATGTTTACTCTTCGTATATGTGCGGTAAGTATCCTCCCACTTGATGATATTTAAAAAACCTTTATTTTCACATTTATCTATTTTTCACTCTGTATTAAATTACAACTATTTAAAATTACAAATTAATATAAAAATGAATTCATTTTTAAATTTAGCTATTTGAAAAAACTAATAAATGAATAACAGAACATATATATGGCCAGAAGACTGAGACTAATATATATATATATATATATATATATATATATATATATATATATATATATATATATATATTGCTACTTCACCCCTCCTCCTCTTATGATTATTAATTTATTTAAATGCGCTTTGCGTTAGGATATGAAGATTCTGAAGGCCAGAGTGAGAATGTATTTTTTTTTTTTTTATTGCTGTTTGTCAGACAAAGAAGTTGTAACAAAATATTTTATTAAATAATTTCTCATTACCTTTTACTTCTTTGTCTTCAATGATTTATATTTGAGGAGAGCTGAAACAATGATGGAATAATGCTATACTTTTCTAATTAAATGTTTGATTTATTTTTAAATTCACAATATATATCTCTAATCAACATACTATACTTATCGATTAGACTTTTATTATTTAACAATCAATCTATACTGATTATGGCTATTATAATAATTAATTAATTATACTTGGTTAATCTTCTTCTGTGTTTTGAAGTACCGGATACTGCAAAATGATTTCAGTTGGAAGTATAGTTGGTTGTAGAGTAGAGTTAAGTGCAGCAGTAGAAGAGAATGCGGTGAAGTCGTAAAAAGGCTGATGAAATAAGAAGAATGAATGGGGCAAACCTAAAGATGTTGTTCTTATAAACACTCCTCGTTTCCATTCTTAATTTTGATTGGCTGTCTTATCTTGGGATTATAACCGGTGAAGTCGCGATCTAACGCCGGATGCATTGAATTATATTTCCATTCGTAGCTTGTTTGGCTGAATGTTGTTGAAGGTATTCGACAGTGCTACCCTCTGAAGGACAAAGTCCATCAACTACGGAAAAGTAGATGCGGCTATCTAACGGTAAACATTTTCAACTATGCCCTTCAGGCCGTTTCTTGGTATATCAAAAGATGGCAGCACTATTTCTTATCGCGCTCTTCATGGCTTACCGATACGATAATTCCGTCTATGAAATTTTGTTTCCTGATTAGCGCCCTAAATGAAATAACAGCTTCTGTTCACTCCACTTTTATTTTTAACTATTTGATTCTATAGTATCAAAATTTTAATATTTAACGAATAAACAAATAAACAAGCAACTATAAATTAATGCTTATTATGGTATGGTTAATACTTATTTTGTTTGTTTTTTAAACAACTTGTTATCAAACATAACATACCAGAAGATATACATACATATATATATATATATATATATATATATATATAAGTTAATGTCCGGTGGACAACAATATAGACCTTAATACCATCTCGGAATGTAAATAAGATACAAATCCTATATATAGAGGATTATTGAGAAGAATAAATCAGTTTTAGTTCAGATCTCGAGTGTGTCATTTCAAGCTCCCTTTTCCTTCTTTTGTTTATTTCATTTGTTTTTTTTTCTTTTCGAGCGGAGGGAGCTTAACTGGTGCCGAAACCGCGGGACTTTGAGTAACATAGTAGTGAACCCGTTTTTTTCTCGTTAATGCGGCGGTGCCAGAAGAGTGCTGAGACCAGCGACATTAAACGTGGCATCAGGAATTCCATCATTACCACAAGAAACCATGGCAGAAGCTCACGCGAACGCACTGGCATGGATGAAAATACGGGCAGCGGCGACACAAGATATGAGAAGAGCGATCTCGGACTTGGAAAGGTTCACCGGGGAAACCGGCGAATTAAATCATTTCCTGAAGGGTGGTGATCGGCTGATGGCAGAGATCGAGAGGAAGGTAGCGGAGAACCTGATAAACCAGGGAGACGCAGAATCATTAAAAGCGGCGCTAATATGTAGAGTCAGAAGAATTATTCTGAATCTAATTCAGGCAGATGAAGACACCCCGTGGAATGTAATAAAGGAACGCCTGAAGAAAGCTTTCGGAGGTAGCCGCTGGACCCCGGAGGAGGACATTTTCTACATGTATAGAGAGACGAAGCGGGTCTATCAGTCAAACGGACAGTACGCCGGGAGACTGTTGGCCCAGTATAATAAAATTACTGAAAAAATGAGAGAGACCGCTAGCGCGGTAGAAGTGGAAGCCAGGATGGCGTTTCTTTCGACAATACTGAAGGTGCAGTTAGCGAAGGAAACCGGGAAGAAGGACGGTCTACCAAGAGATCGCACTTTCGTAGAAAGCGCTCAAGAAATGATAGACACGAGCGCTAGGGAAGAGGATGTCAGGAGCGGAGAGGAAGAAGCGGGCTGGAGCCGGATAACATATAGGAGACCCAGAACCACACCAGTCACGTGGGGAAAAGGGAAACCCGAATACGGCGCAAAGGAACGAGCAATTGCCGGAGAAAGTAGACAAGCAAGGCCGAGGAACTTCGGCAGACGCGAAGACCGAAAATGCCATGGGTGTGGAAAGACGGGACATTTGGTAGCACAATGTCCTCGTACCAGATGCTTTGAATGTGGAACGGAGGGGCACATCGCCAGACAATGTCCCTACATGAGTCGGAGAAACCAACCACCAGAGCCGATGGAGGTAAACGCTCAGAGAGTGTGGAGAAGATATAGACCGCAGTCCGAGTCAGCCGCATCATCAGAGACATCTGAAACAGAGGAAGAAGCTCGGGAACCAGAGAACAGAGAAGACGAGAGGAGCAGGAGCATCCGAAGGAGCGGGAATCGTCGAGCAGCTGCGGAGAAGAGCGAAAGAGACGAAATCTGAGGAGAGTGGCAGCGGAGAGGCAACCGCGTGATAGTCAGCAACAGCGTGAAGAAGGAGTGTAGCGGTCTGCCTATAATTAGAGCCCAATGTGGAGGAAGTTATCTAGTGGATACGGGTAGTTCAAATACTATAGTAGGTAAGAGTGCACTACAGAGGATGTACAGCAGAGAGAAGATGCCCCAGATCAAGGTATGTTCATGTAAATTAATCACCCTAGGTGGTCCCTGTAGAGTCGAGGGAGAGGCCATTATAGGCCTGGGCAGATGGGGAAGGAAGGCGGATAAATTGAGAGTACACGTGGTAGAGGAGATACCCAGAGAATACGAAGGGATTATCGGGTGCGATTTACTGGGGAAGGTAGGAGCGAAAGTTAAGAACATTGGAGGACGGTGGGACATTCGCATAGGAGGAATGAAGTACCAATGTCAGAGATCACTAAGGGACGAGGAGGCGCGAGTGGGAGCAATTAGGCAGGTAGGGGACTGGAGAAATGATTTAAAGCGGGAATACGGGGACATTTTTTTTAAGGAGGGCAGCATACTCGGGGTAACCGGGAAAACCGTGCATGAGATCCCACAAAGAAACGATAGGGTTAGCTACGTCAAAGAGCGGCGATACCCGCAGGCGCTTCGCCAGCACATCCGGCAGGAATTAGAGGACCTTAAAAAGCAGGGTATTATTGTTGATAGCACCCTATAATAGCCCCCTATGGGCGGTAAAGAAAAAGTGCACGGCCGGTCAGGAGAAATATAGGGTCGTAGTCGACTACAGAAAACTTAACGAGAATACGGTGGACGAAAGCTATCCCATTCCAAGATTCGAGGATATTTTAGATAGGTTAAGCAGGGCGACGATATTCACTACCCTGGGCCTGAAGGCGGGATATCATCAGATAAGAATGCACCCCAGAGACCAACATAAGACAGCCTTTACCTTCGAGAGGGGTCACTACGAATTCACACGGATGCCGTTCGGTCTCAAAAACGTCCCCATCACGTTTCAGCGCCTTATGGACGAGTTCCTGAGGGGAGTGGACGAATCGATATGTCAGGCATATATGGATGATTTGTTGGTATTAAGCAAAACCGAGGCACAGCACGTGGATCATCTACGACGAGTTTTCGACCAGGCGAGAAAGTTTGGACTAAAGTTGTCTCAAGAAAAATCGCAGCTGGGCCGAGACCAGATCAATTTCTTGGGACACACCATATCCAAGGAAGGGGTGAAACCGGACAGTTCCAAGGTGGAAGCGATTCGGCAGAAGGCCATCCCACGGGACGTAAAAGGGATTCGAAGTTTATTAGGGACGCTGAACTATTATAGGAGATTCGTCCCGGAGATGGCAGAACACCTCGTCCCCCTCAACAACCTGCTTAAGAAAGGCCAGAAAGTAGTTGTGACGCCGCCAATGGAACTTAATATCAGGAAGTGCATGATGCGACTACAAGAGGAACCCGTGTTGGCATTTCCCGACTTCCAAAAGGAATTCATCATAACGACAGACGCGAGCGACTACGCCTTGGGGGCGGTACTGTCACAGGAAGGCGACACGGGCGAACGACCGGTAGCGTACGCCAGTAGGCGCCTCACAGATGCGGAGACAAGATATAGCGCATTGGAAAGAGAATTATTAGGCATAGTGTGGGCCGTAGACCATTTTAGGGCATATGTGTTTGGCCGAAAATTCACGGTACGTACTGACCACAGACCCCTACAATGGGTTGGAAAGTTAAAGGAATCGTCTTCACGGATTACACGATGGAAGGAACTTCTCGGCCAATACAATATGGAAGTAGAGTACAAGCCCGGAAAGGAGAACATCGTGGCAGACTGGCTTTCCCGAGCGCTGAGGGTGAACGCAATAGAAGAAGACGACTCCCCTCGTCCATGGACGTCCGACAGTTTCTACGCGAATGGACACCGGAAGGGGAGGGAGAGCAGAACGAACCAGGGATGAGAGACGCAGAACAGTCATCGGAAGATAGTTCTACGGAAGAAAGACTCGCAGAGTTAGAGGAAAAGGACGAGATAATAAACGACAAGAGCCGGCAGATTATCTGGAAGACGAGATCCGCGGGACTGATGAAAATGGATTTCAGTACGTACGAAAAGCGAAAAATTATCACCATATGGTCACAGCCAGGGGCGAGAGCAGAACATATTAGCAGGGCACTCAACGACGCGTCTAAGCCGGGAGAAACACATTACCTGTATGTAGGGAATGAGACCATCTGGGAGAAGATTAAAAGGCTATGGCAGACTGAACAGATCGGAGTAGATAGAACGTTCATCCGATGCAAACGAGTGGTACAAACGGTACGGGAAGAATCGCAGCAGAAAGAGGTGACACTCGCGTATCACCAAGGTAAAACTAACCACCGAGGCGAGCACGAGACGTTACATGCATTGAAACGCAAATACTTCTGGAGCGGCATGAAAAAGACCATTAAAGAGGTGATCGGAGGATGCGAAATATGCCACGCTACGAAATATGATCGGCATCCGCCGAGAGTGCAGCAGGAGGAGACCCCTACGGCGAGTATACCATTGAGCGATCTACAAGTCGATACCTTCACCTGGAGAGGGCACAAGTGGGTCACTATGATCGACCTATTTAGGAAAGTGGCCATGGCTTACCCGGTACGCGAACGGTCATCGGAGGCAATGCTAGGAGCCCTTCGGAGGTGGTTCCAGTTCTATGGGGTACCGGATCGAATCTCGTCCGACTGTGGAAAAGAATTCGATAACACCATCATTAGAAAGGAAATGAAGGCCTTGGACGTGAAATGGCATCTGAATACTCCAGGACATCCCAAGAGCAGAGGAGGCATCGAGAGGCTACACAGAACGCTGGGAGAACATCTATGAGTGTACCATGCGGATAGAGATCTAGAACCAGAAGAGGCGATGCCGAAGGCAGTGGCAGCGTATAACCATTCGATCCACACGGTAACTGGATTCGCCCCATTTGAAATGCTCTTCGGGCTCCGCGGTCGACGAAGGGATCCCGGCGAAACGGTGACAGACGAGGAGATGTCCGAAGCATTAGTAAATAATCGCATAGCGCTAACGAAGTTGTGGGAAAAAGGACACAAAGTAGAAGAGTGGCCCGGGAGAATAGGAAGATTAAGGATATAACTGGGAGCATAAGGATAGGGACCATAGTATATCGAAAAATAGGGTCTAACAGGAGTAAGGAGTTACAAATGTATGAGGGACCATTTAGGGTGATTGTCATTAGGGAACATAATGTAGTCACGATCCAAAGCGTGAGAGAACCTAGAATGCGCCGGACTGTTCATATTGAGCAACTAAAGCTTCCCATACAAAGTCAGGACAGCCCTGAGCAGGCTGGAGCATCCTCATCTCCGTAAACAAACACCGCCTTATAACCAGGCCTAATTAGAGTATTTTTGTAGTTTTTATTTTGCAGCTGACGAAGGATTGTGTATATTTTGTAAGTGAAAAGTGGAAATTTCAGTTCTTGTGTAGTTGTAAGGTTTCTTTTTGGTTATGTGTATTCTTGTTTTGTTTTTTTTACTATTTTTGATCTGTTGCTATGTTATGTTATTAGGTATTAAGAAATATTGTATGAGGTATTATATAATAGCTATATTTATATTAGTTTACGACGGATAGTCATAAACTGGGAGGTGGGAGTTAATGTCCGGTGGACAACAATATAGACCTTAATACCATCTCGGAATGTAAATAAGATACAAATCCTATATATAGAGGATTATTGAGAAGAATAAATCAGTTTTAGTTCAGATCTCGAGTGTGTCATTTCAAGCTCCCTTTTCCTTCTTTTGTTTATTTCATTTGTTTTTTTTATTATTTTCGAGCGGAGGGAGCTTAACTTATATATATATATATATATATATATATATATATATATATATATATATATATATATATATATATATACAAGCATTTGTCCACTAAATACAAGTTCGACATTGGTAAGGTGCGCTCACAAGAACAGAAATAAGGTTAATCAGAGAAGAATATGTCACCTCTCGCACATACGAATGTACCATACCTGACGATGAAGAAATAAAGTTACAAATAAAGGAACTTTTACAAGCAGGGATTATTGAAGAGTCAGATTCTCTATTTGCTTACAATCTCCTGTTACACTTGCTTATAAGAAAGAAGAGAAAAGAAAAACCCGACCATGTATAGATTTTCGAAAACATAACAAGTTTGTTGTTCCAGAATGTTTTCCATTTCCTACTATACAAGATGTTATCGATAAACTTGCCTATTTTGAATAGTTTACAGTTATGGATATAAACACCGCGTTTTGATATACACCACTCAGAGAACAAGAAATGAAGAAATTACAACTTTCGTCACAGAATATGGGAAGTTCATGTTCAGAGTTCTCCCATTAGGTCTTAAGAATGCTTCGGCTATCTTCCTTAGGATTTTGGCAAATATTATTCGGCGAAATAACTTTGACGATTTCTTTATAAATTATAGTTATCGATGATATTTTAATTTTTTCTTGGAATTGGGAAGATCACGTTCAATACATTGAGAAGTTTGTAAGTGTAACTAGCACTGAGGGTTTCAAATTGAAGCTCGTCAAATGTTCGTTTAGGGCTATATCTGTAACATATTTAGGACACAGAATTTCCAAGAATCAGGTCTCACTTGCTCAAGATAATTTAGTCTCGGCCATCAGATAAGTCTGGCGTGCGAAGTTTATCTTCGGTTCGATAAACTTTTATTTGAAGTACCTCTCTAGATCAGCTGTCAGAAACTGGAACTACTGCATCGATTATTGATGAAGGATGTAAAATTCTAATGGTCAGACGAATGCGAATCAATCTTCAATATTACCAAGAGCTATTTATACACTTCACCGATCCTGGCTATTTATGGTATTCATAAATCTTTCTTCATAGAAGCTGATGCCAGCTACAGAGGAATGGGTAAAACACCGAAGCAGCCTCAAGAAGATGAAGTATTACACCCCGTCGCGTATTATTAACGCAAGCTCTCAGAAAGAGAGAAACGTCTTGATGGCATTCATTTGGAATACAAAGCAATCTAGGATGAAATTAAGTTTTGGCAGTATTATCTGATTGAACGTCACTTCATGGTCTGCAGTGATCACCAACCATTGGAAAATTTTAAGACAAAAATCTAAATCTAATGAAATTCTTGGTGGTCTAATTCTCTATCTATATCTAACTTTAATGTTATTTGCCAACAAGGAAAGGAAAATATTCCTGCGGATCTCCAATCCAGAAATCCAGTCCATTTGTAATCATGTCCCATGATAGTGTTGGAAGTTTCCGAGATAGTCGATCCACCAGAAGATATATGCACATCCTTGTCGACTGTGTCACCACATATGCTTGGATCTCGACACCGAAAGATCAGAGTGCCAAAGATTTTATCAACTCGCTGAAGCTAATCATAAAGATATATAATGTTTCAATTTTACTAGCTCACCAATATGCAGGATATAAACTCAACGGATTGTCTCAACTTTTTGGAAAAATCTCGGATTCAGATCGTTTTCACGTGCATTGACCATCCTGAATCTAATGGACTAAACGAGCGGCTAAATCAAACATTGATGCATCGCCTACAATGCAAGATGAACGTATCCGCTAGCAAAGCCTGGTCGACTCCGGCACAATAATGCGTTAAGGAGTATAATGTTCCATCCATAGCTCCTCCTATTTTGCACCATCATATCTACTTCTTGGTCAAAGACCGTTTACTCCGCATCAAGTGATTTTAGAGGGAGGGGAGGTGTAAGGCTCCATAGCTACCTTACCCAGATGTTCCAAATCTTCTCCTTATTTTATTCTGGTTTATCAATTATTATTGTTTTCTTCTCACAGTAAATGCATGAAATTTAATTCTTTATGTTTTACTGAATAAATCACGTTCTAACGATCTTAGATCTATTTAAAGTAGGTAGTTTTAGAAACAACAAAAATAATGTTGGTAATTTTAATAAAAGCCATCTTAAAACCCTAGGGATATTGGGTTCAGAGCACGTTAAATATTAAAGCCAAGTTCAGGTAATAAAGCTATTCAAGACAGTTATTAAATTATATGTAGTGAGGAAGGAAGGCCACAAATCAGTCAAGGCGACCTCTGCGGGGCTTGTGGTTCCTTTAACAATTTGAATTTCTATCTTCTCGAGATATATTTGCTTTCCAAGGCCTGCCTCGACATAACTCAATATTTCTCTTATTTCCTTCGCGCCTGTCTCTACTAAAAATAAAATAAAATAATACAGTGCCTATCCCCCCTTCTCAAAGAATATTATGCTCATCTATAAAATGACTGGATTACAGTTACTGATAGACACTTCTCCTGTTATTTATTTAATTTAAATTGTTTACTAAATATTAATAATAATAAAAAAAATTCTAACCCAAAGATTCAACACCGCCTACAACATTTAAATACATACTTTTGTCAAATGCTATCGCCTCAATTATTCTTATCGTGTGCTGTTCAGACAATACGGCATTGTGAAGCCGAAATTCTGTCAATTCTCGGCTAACTCTTCTTCTAACTCTTCTTCTTTGGTCCAGATATTCCAGCCAAAACTTCATTCAAAATACTTTAATGCGTTATTATTCCAGTAATGTTTATGTTTATGGCTAATCTTTGGTGTTCGCACAAGTTACAGTCATGTACATCAAAGGCACGATTGAATAAAATACTCTGTAATACAAGGAGAAACATGACCGTCTTAAGAAGATAAAATCTTAACAAAAGGAGTTGGTGTGCTTCATCTCTAAGATAGACCTTTAAATGAATCAAACCCATCGGGTGTCGTACATTTTAATTGGTTAATTTTGATTTTTTACTTCCTTGTACGAAGTAAAGGAAGTATTGTAATCGCGAAAATTTTCGGTTTTCAGATTTCGACGGAAATATCCATTTTGACCATCGCTGAATCTATTTTGGTTTCGTCGTGGCGTCTGTATGTACATACGTTCGTATGTTCGTATCTCGCATAACTCAAAAACGATTAGCTGTAGAAAGTTGTAATTTTGTATTTAGGATTGCTTTAAAATCTAGTTGTGAACCTCCCTTTTTGGTCACTGCTTGATTACCGAAAGTGGTACTTTACTTGAAGGTCATTATTGATTTCCATCAAAAATTATATTAAAACACTATACAAAACTACTCAAATTTAGTATTTATAATTTATATATTGATTTAAATAACATACTAGATTTTGATCTAAATTGGAAAACCGGAAGCGGTACTTTACTTGAAGGTCATAGACTTTCATCAAAAATTATATTAAAATATAATATAAATTATCTATAATTTGGTAAATAGGACTTTATATCGATATGAATGTATTTACTATATTTTGTTTAAAATTGGTGAGCCGAAAAGGGTACTTTACTTGAAGGTCATAATAAGCTTACATCAAAAATTATATTTAAATTAAATACATAAATCATATGTTTCGGTAATAAAGGTTACAAACGCAATTTGGTTTCCAATCCAATTAAAAAATTTTATTACTTGTTTTAAGTGTTAAAATTGAAAGTAAAATACTGATTTTCCTCCCCATTTGTGAGATCAACAAGTCTGCAGCAGGAGAATAAGATATTAGTTAAGTGGGCTTTTCCGCTTAAAATGTCGAAACTGTCAATATCCAATGCTTTATCCAGTGATATTGACAGTTTTATTGTTGTCACGGAAAATGAAGAAATAAACATTCCATACATATATTATGCTGTTTCGCATGGAATATGTACACTTTGTTAGTACATTTCTCTTGCATAGGATCACTACGCAAGGGATAAAGAAAAAATAATACCGTTAGCACAAATTAAGTTTGCTTGTATTCAACCATCCTCTGAATCTCAAAATCCGTATCTATAAGTTGAGAACTGAGGCAGTCCTTTGATCCTCTGGATTCCCCGCGATGCTTTTACTTGAATTACATCTGTCAGACGATTCCGTGTTGTGTAGCCCTCCATATCTTGAGTCAACAAATCCTTCTTCACCCTAAGTAAGCTAAAGCAAAAAATTACTTTCTCAAGCCAAAACGAGTTGTTCTACCTACCAAGCGACCACGTTTCTCATCCATAAAGATTTGAGATTTTTGTTTATCAAAAGTTAATATATCTACTTCTCAAAACGAAAGATTTATTTGATTGGTTAATATTCTACACCCAAAAATTAATCAGTTTATTTCAAATATTAAATTTTCCCCTGTCAAATAGGTGTTACAAATTAAAAAATTTAATATTTACAAACGAAAACTTGTCTTATCTCCAAGAGATGTCACACTAATAATTTTTTGTAATCATTATCTTAAAAAGATATAATACTTTTCTAAAATCTTATTTTCATTTTTTTTAATAGTAACGAATTGAATCATTTTTAAAACTAATAATCATATCCTATTTATGTTTCCTCTTGAACTTCATTCCATGATACCAGATATGTAAAATTCTAAGATCCCAGATACGTTAACTTCTTTCCTTATTTCTATCATAATATCTTTATCTTCAAAATCAGCACCGTTTTCGCTGCATTCGTTTTATTCATATCTATTTCATGAACACACTTTTTCGCCATAAGGGTTTTTGTAATTAAACTAATATTTTTCTCATTTTTTCTCAGCAAAATTTTTTGTCCGATGATTTTTCATCGGTTAGACAAACAGGGATATATTACCGCCTGGAGTTAAATATTTTTCGTTAAGAATTATCTCGCCAGTAACGCTTTTCAGTAATAAATTCTAAATTCTGCTAAGGAGTTTTCAATAAAAGATTTTTTTATGATTGTATATTAATGAAAATTTAAGGGTATCATTTTTGGCTTTTAACATTTGGCATAAAAAAAACTCAAAATACTACTGAATTTAAAAAGGTTGTATATACCAATCTTGCCAAGGTTGCTGTTAATATTGAATAAAAGAGTGCCAATTGCTAGCACAATTTTGATTGTTTTTACGCCGAGATGTAAGTTGTAAATAATTAAATAAACTAACCAGTAAAGTAAATCCTCTAGTACAGATTTGTTATCAAATGTTTTTCCCCATTATTTTTTTTTGACGAGGAACATTAACTCCATCTCCGATAAATTATTTAACTAAAATATCCCGAAACACTTATTTCCTATAATTTAAAATATTTCTAAGGATAAAAATTAATATATTTAAAAAAATGTGACTAATTGCGTGTTTCATTATATTTCACACTTCATATCTTCTTGTACAAAAGCAAGATATTAATATTTCGATGATAAATCTTAGCCATATTGAATATATATATATATATATATATATATATATATATATATATATATATATATATATATATATATATATATATATATATATTTCATTTATCTTATCCAATTGGATTTTATCAAGGCAAACAGATTATTTATACAGTAAACAAGGCCTTGAAGAAATAGGAAAAATAATGGACAAAGCCATGATGAATTCCTAGGACACATTGTTTGTCCTGAGGAGAGATTAGTCGTTCTGAGATGGATCTCTAAGATTGACGATGCTCCTGCCCCTAGATCCATTTGTCTCACATCTATCACACTATCGAGAGCTCTTACTTTCTACTCACTACTGTCTTATTATTTATGGTTCAAGGATTTTTTATTCAAGATTCGTTGTTACGATTTAAAAATGTTGTACTCTACTACCAAAGAAAGCTTATCTCTTATCGAAATGCTAATATGGTTTCTGAGACTATTAGAATAGTATACGAAAAGATAAAGTGTGTGTGCGGTAGTTAATAGAACTAATAACATTTTATTTAAATATTCAATTATAGTATGATACTTAGCAATGCTTTTAATTTGGCACAATTTGGAAATTTATCACATACAAATGGATGTCACAGCAAAAATAGAAGAAAACTTTACAGATAATGAATTTCGGTCGGAGTTAAAAAATAAAAGCGGCAGCTATCTAAGAGATACTTCGCCTTATTGCATGGGCAGTACGCAATGATTTGAGGCTGAATGTTAAAAAAATCCAGGCCATCCTTTTCGGATCCAACCATCTTCTCAATTCCCTTACTTATTATCTCTTACTTTATCTCAACCGCCTAACTATACACTTCCATACCACTGTCAGAAACTTGGGAGTAATTTTTGATCAACACCTGTCCTGGAACAATCACACTTCCCAAATCATCCGAAAGTCCATTGCTATCCTTAAACAATTCCTAAGATTTTGATATTCTATACCTCCTAAAACCCGTCAGCTCCTTGTATCCTCCCTCATTTTCCTCCAATTCGACCTTGTGTATAGCGTACTGTCTGCCAGGCTTGAGATGTAACTGAAGAGACTAATGAATTGCTTCATTAGATTCATCTTCGGAATCCCCAGGCGCTCCCATGTCTCCAGTTGGTACGCCGAATATTCTATGTATGTATGTATGTATGTCTTCTATGTATCTCTTTCCGAGCCTTCACACCTAAAAAGCCTCCTAATATTCTTGATTTTTTCACCCCATGTTCCTCAGTACACTCTTTAGATACCAGATCCCAGATACAAACTTGCATCACAGAACTGCCTCTTTCAAAAGACCCTTTACCTTTCGAGCTACTTCATTTTGGAATTCCGTACCAAACTCCATTCGAAAATCCTCATACTTAAACTCCTTCAAGCATTATTATTTATATGTGTGTGTGTGTGTATATATATAATAATAATAATAATAATAATAATAATAATAAACTCTTTATTTATTCTGGGACAAGTCCCTTTAGAATAACAATTACAGCCAATGATAGGTGGGCTTCAGAGCCTTAGAGTTGTTGATATAGGAACATATGCGTTAACAGATAATTAAAAATAAAAAAATAATAAAAATAAAGAATAGTCAATAAATAAATACAAATGAAAATTATAACAAGTCATAATGCAATAACTACTAGCATATGAAATAGGTATTAATATTCTAATTGATTACGTCTTAAAACAAAAACCACACGAAATTCGTATGTTCGTATAAGATATGACAAAATTATAAATGAAGGAACATATTCACAAATGTTGATTGACATAATAGAAAATCTATTTACAATGTTTTTTGGAACTGGATAGAAAATAAGTGATTGAACAAGCGGGATTTGAAGGTGATAAGAGTATTGGAGCGACGAATGGAAGGAGGAATGGAATTCCATAAGGATGAATATCGGACAAGAAAAGATCTGTCGAAAGCTGCGGATCGGTGGGCCGCTGTATATAAATCTGAAGGCCGAGAACGGGTATGACGAGAATGAACAGAGGATTTGAATTGGAGGAGATTGAAAATATAGGATGGACGGCGGGATTGGATAACTTGGTAGAGGAAAGATGCAAGGATATACTTACGACGGTAGGAAGGATAAAGCCACTTCAACTCTTCGTAATATCGGGAGACAGAGGCGTCCCTCGGGATCCCGAAGATGAATCGTACAAAGCAATTTATCAAACGTTTTATTTTTGCCTCGAGGTCACCAGAGACGCCTCCGTACACCGCATAACAGTAATCAAAGTGGGGTAATATTAAGGAAGTAACTAGGAGTCTACGGGTCTCAAGTGGAAATAGGTGACGGAGGTAATTTAGTCGCTTTAAAGTGTAAAAGGTACGACGGAAAATATCGGAAACATGATTTTTCCAGGAAAGAGTTTGGTCAAAGGTGATTCCAAGGTTTTTTATGGTTGGATAGAATTTAATGGGATTATTATTTAGGAACAAGTTTGGGATATGAGGAACAGTTTTAAGGAGGTGATGGGAACCTATTACAATTGCCTTTGTCTTCTCTGTATTCAACTTCAGCTTGTTGGCAACAGCCCAGTGACTTATTCGATTCAAGTCCTCTTGAAGTCTTTTGGTGGCTAATAATAGTTCGGAAGGCGGGAAGGACAGGTATATTTGGAAATCGTCTGCATAGATACGGTATTGGGAGTGACGGATAAGAAGAGGAAGGTCATTAATATAAATAGCAAACAGAGTAGGAGACAATGAGGAGCCCTGAGGGACACCAGAGGAGAGGGATCGTGTCTTGGATGGAGGTTGTCCTGGAACGACTACATACTGCGACCGATCTGAGAGGAAGGATTGGAACCAGCGCAAAACACTGTTGGATAAAGGTAGACTTTGTAATTTGTTAAGGAGGATGTTATGGTCAACTGTGTCAAAAGCTTTGGAGAAATCTAAAAGCATGAGGATAGTTAGGTTTTGGTGTTCAATGGCGGTTTGGAGGTCGTGGGTTATTTTCAGGAGAGCGGACTGTGTTGAGTAACAAGGTCGAAAGCCAGATTGGTGAGGGTTAATGAGGGAACCTTCTTCTAGGAAGTTTGAAAGTTGAATTTGTACAAGGCGCTCTAGTGGTTTTGAGAGGTTAGAGAGGAGAGAAATAGGACGGAAATCATGGGGTGAGGCGGGATTTGTAATTTTATTTAATGGTCGGACTAGAGCAATTTTCCAAGAAGAGGGGAATATGGAATTTTGTAGAGAAAAGTTGTAAATATGATAGAGATGGGGTATAAGGATTGGGAGGCAGGATTTTATTAGCTTTACTGGAATATAGTCAGGACCATAATCATTGATGTGGGATTTTAGGATAGTGGAAAGTAATTCGTCATATGACACGTGGGAGAAAAAGAAGTTTTCTGGGTTGAAGCTATGATGTTCAATATCAGCAGTAGGTGAAGGGCTAGAAGCAGAGGATAAGAAATGGTCATTGAGATCATCTGGGGTAACTGGGAAAGAACTCAGGTTATTGGATTCTAGTACGGATAGTTTTCGAAGGATTTTCCATTTGGATTTGGAATCAGGAGCATTGGAAAGGGCAGAATGGATATAGAGGATGGATATGGAGAGAATGGATATAAATTTTGGACGTCGGACTGCGGATTGGGTTTCGTTGCGAAGCTGTTTGAAAGACGCAAAATCGGCTGAAAAACGAGTGCGACGAAATTTGCGTCTTGCTGCTTCTCTTCTTCTTATCATTAGCTTTATTTCTGGGGTTAGCCAAGGAGCAGTAGGACGGCGTAAGGTTCGGATTTTAAGGGGAGCATGAATGTCTAATACGGATTGTAGGTTTGAGGTAAGGGTGGAAACCATGGGATCTATAGAATTATAGGAACATATGATGTCCCAGCGAAAAGTATCCAGGTCAGGTTGAAGGGATTCATATGAAAGGAGGTCTAAACTACGATATGAAACAACTTTTGGAGTAAAGGATTTTACGGGTAGGTCGTATGTAATCTGGATAAGATCGTGTGATGAAAGAAAAGGAACAGGATGCTGGGAAGAAGAGAGGATTTTCATGGAAGAATCAGAAATGTGAAGGTCTAACCAGGTATCAGAAAATTGTGTGTGGTGGGTATGAGAATAGGGAACGAGGTAAAGATTGAGGGAAAACATTAGGTCCGTAAGATAGGATTTATCACTGGATTCTGATAGCATATTAATGTTAAAATCACCAGAGATAATGATATTGGAATAGGTAGAAACCAGTTGGACAAGGGAGGACTCGAAGGTGTTGTCGAATGGGACACGAGGAGGTCGGTAAACAATGGCATATAACAGAGGAGAAGAGATGCTTGAAATTTCGACAAACATGTATTCTAGGTGAGGAAAGGAAGGAGAAATGGATAGAAGTAGAATTTTGGCCTTAAGGCTGTCGTGAACATATAGCCCGACACCACCTCCCGTGCGATCAGGTCTATCATGTCTTAGGAAAGAGTAATTAGGAGGAAGGGATATATACTTGGGAGGAAGGGATATAAGGTTTTAGCCAGGTTTCTGATACAGCTTTTATGTGATAAAAATTATCAAGGAAATATTGTTGAAATTCATCATAGTGGGCAATTAGGGATTGTGCATTAACGTGACAGGAATTCAGGATATTAGTCAAAACTGTGGGTGTGGAGGAGTGGAATAGCAGGAAAATGGATCGAGGTTGAGGAATAGGATATAACAACTTTTTATGCAGTATTCAATTTTAAGATTTGATTGAATGTGAATATTAACAATTATATATGTATATATTATAACAATTATATGAATATTAACAATTGAAACAAAGATACTAATGGAATTCTAATATGAATTAAATATAAAAATAAATTTTTAACGAAAATAAAATTATATGAAAAGAAAAAAATATGAGTAACATTGATTAAAAAAAGAAAAAGTAAATAGAAAAAGACTATAAGCAAACCAAAAATAGCATTTCATCTGTGACAATAAAGTAACAATACATGTAGTAAATAAAAATAAATAAAATATCTTCAATATGAAAAAGTAAAATATCCTCCATATGTAAAAATAAAGTATCTTTAATTTAAAAAATAAAATATCTTCAATGTAAATTATTAAAATGTCTTCAATATAAAAAAATAGAATTATTTCGATATAGAAAAATAAAATATTTGTATCATTGAGAAGGTGACGCGCATACCAGGGTCAGTTGAAGACGTCCAAGTCGCTAGGCTTACCTATAATCACCGCCGTGTGGCCATCGGATTGCCTGCACCTGACTCTTCCTCCACTGAACCAAACATATTTAATTTTCGATGTCACCTTTTTCTGTCTCGCCAGCCAGTAAAGGTGCTTGTTAGTAGGGGTCATCGCTTCACTGATGTAGACGCGGTGCGACTCGTTATCAGTCCAGCCTAGGTGACGAGTAGAGAAGTCCCTTTTGGTTTTTCTCTGTCGCACGAGCTCGTCTCTCATGGTCTGTCTCACAAACCGTGCGATTATAGGGCCAGGGGTGCCTTCTTGTTTGGGCCTGAGCCGTACGACGTGGTCCAAATCCTCCGGGCTCAACTTGACGCCCAGGCCTGCACCGACGCTGATTATTGTGCCTACAATAGTTTCTCCCGACTTCTCCGGGATACCTCTTATTTCTATTGTATTTCTAAGTTGATTTTGCTCAGCGTGATTTAGATGGCCCTCTAGATCTGAAATTTTCGATTTTAAGAAGTTGTTTTCAAAGGTTAATTTTTCCACTAGGCATTTTTGTTCCTCTAAAAGTGTTTCTATTTTTTCTAATTTTTCCATATTTTCGTAGGAAAGCTCTGACTGCTTCTGAAGCGTTTGTTTTATTTCTTTCAGCTCATCTATCGGCTGAAGCTTCGTCTTCATTTCTTTTACCTCCTCCGTGAGAGTCCTTAATAGGTCAATCATTGAACTGCTTTCTTTGGTAGGCGGTATCCGTGATGCAGTTTCGCAATCGGCACACGTCCAGTTTTTCGAGCTGTCAAAGTTTGTAGATTCAGCTTTAACGCATTTTATATGAAAAAAATTTTGACAGATGACGCAGGCTAATCTCGCTTTGTCATCTCAGCCAGCTGACTTATTACAAATTTTACAACTAACCATTTTAGTAAATAGGTAACTTTAAAGGGCGTATGAAATTAATAATAATAATAATATAAACCTGAATATTTATACAGCGACTGAGAGGATTAAGCTTGCCAAACAAACTGTCCCCCACTGCTTCAACTGACGAAGTAATCCTTAAGTAATAATTTTCTTAATGTTTTATCACTTTTTCTAATAATTATCACTTAAATAGAGCATTAATAGTTCACACATGAGAACATTCAATAACTACGTAAATTTTCTACCGGAATGTAGGTGAATAACTATTGAAATAGAACAATAATATAGAGACAGGCAACTGAGCACTTGACAGGACCAGAGAAACTCTAAGACTGACATATATATATATATATATATATATATATATATATATATATATATATATATATATATATATATATATATGTAAATGATTTCTATATTTTTGTGTGGTTCAGTGAAATATTTAAAATAATTTGTTCTGGTAAATCCCAAAACAAATTATTTTAAATATTTCACTGAACCACACAAAAATATAGAAATCATTTACATTAAAGACATTTTTTATAGTATGTGAAAAGAGTTTGGGAATCCTAGTTGCTTTGACAAGCAGGACGTTATAGAATGCTTACCTTACTCAACCTTAAAAGTGACCAAGATCATAAACAGTTCGTTTTAAAAATTATCCTTGATTAAAAATGTTTTATTTGCAAATTTTAAAATTTTCTTTTAAAAAATAGATATAGTGTTTTGTAAAATGTTTTTATCAGAATTCGATCGTATTTTTGTGAATTTAAATACAGTTGTCAAAAAAGAAAACAGATTTTAACAGAAGTTAAATAGAGTTAAATTAATATTAGTAATAGTTAGCTACTAATAGATTCGGTTAATGAGCTAATAAAATAGTCATCGTTGAATTGTGCATTTATTTAAAGAAAATATCACTGACAAACTGAAAGTATTTATTACTTATTCTCCTCTGAATATTTTAACAATTGTAACAGATGCAACTAGAAAATCACAGCACGAATTTTTGAACTCAAAATAATCGATCTAAGAGCCGTGAAAATCAAATATTAACTCACTTGATGGAAGTGATAAACTATACGAACAAGTACCAACAGTAATCAGACAAATTCTGTTTCTATTTTATTCTATTTATTTTTCTATTTTCTACTTCAATTTAATTTAAAATCTTATGTCATCTAGATTTATCATATTACTTTGGTTTCCATATTGGATCTTATGAAATTTCATTTGTAATTTATTAACTGTTTTGTTGTGCTAAGTTAAGGTGCATTTAGACGACCGGATCAGATCAGACCAGACCAGACCAGACCGGAGAAAATGGGTCGTGTCAACGCTCACGTACTACCATATATGGGTATGGCTACTTGCTAGGGTCCAGATCATACCGGATCTGAGAAAACGTGTAGTGAGCTAAAGTTAGGCGTGGCCACTAGTTTCCCCCACCTTCTGACACAGCGGTCATAAGCTCCGCCCCTTCCATCTGACAAAAAATGTATTATAACCCATCGAATTTCTTTGAGGTATAAATTATTTCGCTTATAATTTATTAATTTTAATGATTTTGATTTATTAATTATTAATTTTAACAGTTAGGCTTTAATACCCGAACTTGGCTCTCGCTTTAGAGGTCTACTAGTATACTCGAATGAGAACTCTCGCATTACATATCGATCCTTCTTCCAATAATCCTTAATACATTTGAAGTACCTATAAGTGATATTAGGGAAACATGTTTATTCGTATAAACAATCTAGGTAGGTAATATTACCAAGAATATTTATTTAACACACACACTTGGTGAAGCTACATAGTTTATAATGATTGCATTGAAATAACAGTTTACTTTATAAATAATTAGTAATCTCTTCATTTTAATAGTTAGGTAAGCATAAGACTCAGCTAAAACATTTTCTGTTTGTAGTACCTGTTAATATTTAACAGTGCCCCGTTAGTGGTAGGCATGGGAAAGAATATATAATCCCCTCTATCAAGAATATATAATCATCTCTATCAGCAACCAAAAAAACACATTTTATTACAAAATAACGTTTTCACATAGTCTCGACTTGCTTCCATTGTTGTCATGACAACGGCACGTACGCAAGCTGGCGTAGAGCCCGTGCGTGCCTATACCGTATTTTATCTCAAAAACGGTAGGTTTTAGGGCTTTAATACGCTGGACTAATACGTTCCATAGGATCCCCGCGTTGAAAACTATGTCTCGTACGGCTCCGAGGACATCCGTGATTAGCCGAAAGGACTAGAAGACATCGCGAGGACTGATACGAGTGCAAAAACGAGCCAGGTTTGTTGAATATAATTAAATCAATTGTCCAGCGTGATACAGTCGTTTCGATTTGTCGATATATTTTAGGGATTAAAAGTTCGATAGAAATTTAAAGGATTAAAAGTTAAGACAATATTCATACTATCAGAGATTAAAAATACGCAGTATATTGAAAAATTGTTTTGTTTATGTTTCAGCGAGATAAGTAAAGATAGAGTATTAACAGCTCACTCCAACAGCTAAGTCCAAAAGCTGTAATAGGAATAAGGGACGCTACAATTTATTTATGTTTTAGATATAAACAGTTTAAAGTCCAAACCGCTAATAATAATATTGACGTTACCTATCTTGATAGCATGAAAGAGTTAAGACGTTTTATATTATTGATTATAAATGATATAGGAACTTTAAGATCGAACCAGACCGGAGCATGCCCAGACAGAGACTCAGTATGAATTAATAATTAATTAATATTCATCAATTAAAATTTACTGCATTGATACTTTGAAAATATTTCAAAGTGTATTTGAAAATATTTCAAAGTGTATTTGAAAATATTTCAAAGTGTATTTGAAAATATTTCAAAGCTATGAATAGGTATAACCTCTTTGGCCAGCGTGATACAGTCGTTTCGATTCGTCGATATATTTTAGAGATTAAAAGTTCGATAGGAATTTAAAGGATTAAAAGTTAATCCTTTTAAGACAAATATTTATACTATCAGAGATTAAAAATACGCAGTATATTGAAAAGTTGTTTTGTTTATGTTTCAGCGAGATAAGTAAAGATAGAGTATTAACAGCTCACTCCAACAGCTAAGTCCAAAAGCTGTAATAGGAATGAGGGGCCCTATTATTTATTTATGTTTTAAGGATTAACAGTTCAAAGTCCAAAATCTATTCAAAGATTAGGAAGCCCTACCATTTATTTATGTTATAGAGATAAACAGTTCAAAGTCTAAAATCTGTTATAGGATTAAGGTACTCAGTTATTTATTTAGTTATAAACCCTATTTAATAACTAATACTTCCTGGGACAATGCCATGTGTTAACTGTAGAATATCAATGCGTTTTGAGAGAAATGCACACAGTAAAGCAAGCACACACATTTGTATTCGATAAAATAGCATCGCGACGATTGAAATGCGTATGCAAAGTTATTAGGCTCGATAATTAAGAAATCCCTAAAAAACGCTGTAAATTATTTCCAAATCGTTAACTATCCAAAATAAAATTTTAAATGTATTATTCCTCTATCTTCATATATGACCGAGAAATGGATGTAGGAAACCTCAAAATGGTGGATGCCGATTTCCAAGGTGCACCCAGGGATTACCTGTGACTTCAGCTGAGTAGTTTTGGAGAAAAGCTGCGGAAAAATTTTGAGGGGAGGAGAATAAATTATGTTTTTCTTAGTCGATTGTAAAAGTTCATTATTGAAAATGTTAAGCCAAAAGAAGATTAAATCTATATCGACGTGTAAACGTCCAAAGGGTAGACCGATACGAAGGTGGGAGGATTGTACAAGATCTGATTAACGTTCGTAAGAGATACCTTCGGATTCGCTAAGCGTCATTTTTATTATAGCTTATATATATAATTTAAATATGTTATTTATTTCTTAAACTGATCCATGATTAGAAAGTGTATACGAGTGAAACCCCGCCTATTCCTGACAGGTGATATGAGAGTAACCTTCCGAGAGTAACCAGATATCTTTCATTCCAGAAGGACCAGCCTAAGGGTAAGAGCGCTTCCGTAGGCCATTAACGGTGAGTTAATTACTGCTGAAGGGCGCGGTAATCATTCTCCGACATTAACAGTCCCTTCTTCGCACCTTCGTCCTCAGCACTACCGTCCGGAAATAATTTCACAGAAAGCGTTCTTCTCAACGCAGTTTCTTTCTCAGGTACAACGATATAGAACAATTGTGAGATATAGATTCCTCAATGCAGTTTGATAACTGCTTAAAAATGAATACATTAAAAAAAAATTACGTAAATACTTTTAAAAATCTTAAGTTCAAATTATGTACTTGCTTTCCCAACTGCCAATTTAAAATGATAAATAATTTAAATTCTATTTATTTTTTGTATTTATTATTAAATGCATGCGAAAGGTGTTGGCTAATAGATTAATAATTTCAGCAAAAACCTTTAATTTCGAATTTTTTTTTTTTGTAATTATCAACGATTTCAGAAATCTAGACTGCGCAGGTAGAAATAATTAATGAGTCAACAATTTCGACCTACAGTTGAGTTATTAAAAAAATAGTAAAGTGCTTTTTTCATTGCGATTACGTCACACTATTTCTAAATATATCCTGTGTTACTACTAACATACTGACTAACAAACTTTATAGACATATGCCAGTAAAAATAGGATATTACCGGCAAAAATATAAGAAAGTAGATAGGTGCATTCAATACAGCACTAAGCGGTGCAGCAATAAACCAATAAACAGAGCATTAAGAATGTGCATTGTGAAGTGTGAATAGAACCCCGGCGTAATACTTTATAGCTAGTACCATAAAGTATTACGCTCTGAAAAAGTAGATTGTCATGCAAAAAAGGAACTTGAAAAATAAAATAACAAAATGCTACTACCGCCATTAAACCTCCTATGGTCAAAAACATGATTTTACAGGACGAACGAAAAACTTATTAATAGGCAATTGTATAAAATATAATTTTATAAGCTAATTATAAACATTCTAACGTTTTGTCTGTGAAGTGTCTATCGGTAATTGTTAGATATGCAATAAACGCTAATAATTGGATGATTCCTTTTGACCAATTTAAATCATGTTACGATTTTTTAACACATGAGTGATTTTCACGAGCACATAGGTGGTATAATTTTGTTTTTAGTAAAATCAGAAGTACATAACTGATCTTTGATCACATGGGAGGTTTCACGTCGGCAACGATGATTAGTGTATAGGGGCTATTGACTTTAGGTTCCGTCTAGGAGGCTGGATAATGTCTAGGAATAGGTTTATTAGTCATCTTTTAAATATTAAAATGTTTTAATTATTCAAAAATATTTATTTATTAATAATATAATAAATAAAACCACAAATGTTGTCCCATAACTCTAGAAGTAGGCAACACCTGATGTGTGGTGGTAGAGCATTAAGATCATAAATATTTTTTCCCTGAAAGCTTCAAATTATTTTCATATTTCTGATTACTTAAACTTATCAAATTTATCAAACTGATTACTTCACCCACTGGATTATTCATTAGTTTTCTGTTTTTCGAAAGCTGCGATCAAATCTCAATCTTGAAAATTTACAGTATCTATTCGTGTGTGTGTGAAAAATGAGCAGGTTTCAGTTGATGAAAAAGGGTCAAAAACAAAACTTAGGAGTTCGACGACCCCTCGGAAGCCACATCTTTGTCAGGGCTGCTGTCAATACCTTAGATTTTGATTTTTTTTGGGGATGCATTTATCTTGTAACATGCAAAAAAAATTATTTTTCTATCAATAAAATTTTTGTAATGCCATGTAATGAACTAATTGTGGTCGTTTTCGTTGAGAAAAGAAACTCTTAAATTCAAGTTTTAAGATTGGATATTCTAAATTGCAAAAAAGTACCAAGATCTTTTTATTTATTCTCGATCTGAACATTGGATTACGTGCTCGTTCTCGTCCTGAAAAATGGTCGCATGAAATGTGATCATCATACTTAGGCAGAGTTTATTTCTAATAAATATTGAATTCTGATAGCTTTTATTCCTAATACCGTTTTGGCATTTACAATGTTGCTCAAGTTATATTATGAAAAATAATTATTTTTTACTGGTATTGAGAAATAAATTGTTTACAAAAATAAAAAAAAACAAAAGTATTTAATTTTTTTTTTTTTTTTTTTTTTTTTACCTTTTTGTTTTTACCTGTTGTGTTTTTATCTGATGCTTCTTTACCTTTGAATTTTCGTAAAACGGAGGTTTAGAAAAAATTGTTATTGCACTTTTGGGATGGGGTGAAATAAGCAAACTCGCGTCACGTACCGTACCATACCATACCCTACCTAAATCCAGCCTACAATATCTCATCTGTTTATTATCTTCCCGATGAGCTAGAGACTTAAAATTTGGAACATGACTTAGGAGTGGATGACTGCAATAATATGCACTAATAACAGGAGTGGGGACACTGCGGCGCAGTGCGCAGCCCTTAGGACACTCGGACGACGACTTTTGACGTCTTCGTCCGTTATTTTCCTTGATTTTTTGCTGCTGAATTCACTCCATTTTTCAAATTTTAAAAATATTATAGTAGTGATATATTGTCCCAGAAACACACTGGTTTTATTCCTATTGGCTTAAGGCCAGGAGATCCCACTTCCCTATCTAGTTTTGATTTCTTCTGACAAGGTAAGTGATATATACCAATTTCATCAAATTCACTTGAATGAAAAATTCATTTAAAATAATTATTTCACCTTATTCTTCTTTCCTTTTATCTTTAGATTTATTTGGGAATGTTGATCGGTCAAAGAAGTTTACACTTCCAGCGTGTGATCCTATGCAAACTGACTTTTTTTCTTCTTTTTTTTTTTTGTGCGACTTACTAGTAAAGTTGAACGGTTAAACTAACGAGCGAACAGAGGCGTAAAATTAGAAAACTTTTTTTCATAATACGCAAGGTAAAATGCATTTGGCCACTGGGCAATCGGTATAGTTCCAAGAGATCCAATAAACTATCTATAGCAACGTTATAAATCTAAGTTGGTTCAAAAGTTCAGTTTCATTCCATCACGGATATATTATGGACGTGGATCGAAGAAATAGCCCAGTCAGCCGATCACAAGCAAATGTTTGCACTTTAACTAGCAGGCACAAACTGCCTCGTTCATCAGCGTAACACTGAAGCAAGCTCTTGTAGAAAGTTGAACAAATACGATATAATGAGAACAGCAACTGTTTTATCAGAACCGATATACCAACAAATATCAGCCAGGGCTCACATATAAAGAAAACTTGATTAATAATTTTGTTAAGCCATAGTGTTACGATACTTCGTGCTTCAGCGGCTACAGTGATTTAGAACAAAAATTCCATATCTCGATTTTTTATGATTTGGTTTTTAATATTAAAAGTACTAGTATGTTTCATTTCGGCATAAATAAATGATTTCGATTTTATCGATAGTCTCTTAAGATTATTTACAAGGGAAGTTTATTGTTAAACAATTAATGATTTCTTAAACTCACTAAATACTAACTTTTTTTTACTTTCCCTTGCCTATATACGAAGTACATAGGTAAGGGGAAGTATTGCGATCGTGAAAATTAGCGAATTCGAGTTTTCAACGGAAATACACGTTTTAACGTCCCCTGAGTCCAAATGATAAAGTCTCGCAAAATGGTCTGTGTGTATGTGAACAGTCTAGCTCAAAAACGAAAAGTTGTATGATACTGAAAGTACGTATTTAAGGAAGGCACATGCATGTGATGTTACAGCAACATTTTCGTCAAAATCGACTAACCGGAAGTGCCACTTTATATAATCGATTTTACACTTTTTTACATTTTTTTTTTAAAACGGCTCTAACAATTTTAATGAAACTTTCATAAATTATACTTCATAAACACCTTTAACTTTTCATATATATGGTACATCACCGAGGAAATGCAGGGAAAAAAGTTATGATGAAAAGAATATTTTATTTACGCATACCTTCAAAAGCGTGCAATTTATGGTAAACTATCTATAGACTTGTCTGAAAGGTAATTAAATCATCTAAAAAACAAAAAAATAATCATCAAAATCGGACCAATAATAGCAAAGATACAGCGCATCGGACTAACCGGAAATTACCGGTGTAAATCCTGGCCTAGCTAGAGCCGAATTTTCGGAAATTTGTTTTTAACGTGAGAAAATATTTTCCCTTGTTTCTCCATCAGTTAATTATCAAATTCTTTCATAGTTTATGTTTGTCCATTTTTTCATTACTAATAAAAAAAAAAAATACGGTTAATTATTTCAAAGAAACAAAATTAAACGTACTTTAGGGAATTTTTTTTTTAATATTCGGCATTTAAGCCCTGTCAGACTATTGTAATGAGGATAAGACCTAGCTCATATTAAAGAGCATTTAATTTTACATTGATACGAGTTTGGTCAAAATTCTGTAAGTCTTTTTCGAGAAAATTGTGAAATCGATAATATATATTGGCAATTCTGATAATTCGATTTTGGTGAAAAAGCTGCTTTAACATCATAGTCTAATGCTTATCAATTCCAGTATCGTACAATTTTCCGTTTTGTAGCGAGATTTACCAATCACGTACGCACGCAAACACACACCATTATTCGAGACCTGGTCATTTGGATTCAGAGGAGTTTAAAATATATATTTCTATATAGTTTATTCTGCACCAGGAGAAGACACCTTTAAGGCTGGATCTCCACTCAACGTTTTTTAGAGAAATAAATATAAATTGGATAATTATTTTGACAGCTCAGATCGATTCACTGGCTAATAACTGGAATTACAAGTAATTTAAAATTAAAGAAGATGACCTGATTAAATTATTACAAGTGAAAATTAAAATGTTTTTTACAGACGTTAGAAGATACTAAAATCCCAGTAGGCAGGGTACATGCGCAATGGTGACATGAGAAGTTAGCCATGTATTTCTTATTCTACCTTGCCACCTACTTCTTCTTCAAAGGCACGACAGACGCACAAGGCGGTTCTTGGCATGCTCAATCATTCTTGCCCAGTCTTGTCGGTCTGTAGCAAATCTCTGAGACACGTTAAGATTTCGAAGGTCCTCTGAAACGCCGTCCTTCTATCTGCCTCGAGCTCACCCCTTCTGGACAATCCTTATATAACCCTTTGACGGTTCTTCCATCATCCATTCTATGGAGGTGAACCAACCACTTTAGACCGTTGTATTCTGACATAGTCGGAAAGCTTCATATCGTCATATAGGGAATATATACTTCTCTATTCTTTCTAAGACGGTATACCCCATTTTCTTTTACAGGTCCCAGAATGCGCCTTAATATTTTGCGTTCAAAGATGTCGATCTTTTCAGCTGCTGATTTTTTTTAGTATCCATGTCTCACTTGCATATGCTGCCACTGGTCTAATGAGGATTTCATCTAGCCTTAACTTGGTTAAGCGGCTAACTAATCTACTTCTCATAAGATGAGCTATTGAGAAAAAAGCTTTATTGGTGCCTAATAAGATAATGCGTGCCTGGATCTCCTCCTCCTCCTCCTCCTCCTTCAATGCTTCATTAAACTGTGCACCAAGATACTTAAAACTAGTAACACATTGGAATGTATAGTTTCCAATTGTATAGGGGTCGTATGGGTTTCTTTTTCCTCAAGATCTTAATCTTTGTCTTCTCTTCATTAATTTCTAGGACAAATTTCCTGGCCTCCCTTTCCAGCTTCCCAAAAGCATTTTTGACATTAAGAATAGTCTTCCAGCTATCATATCATATCGGCATATGCTAATAATTGGGCCCCTTTGTAGAAGATATTACCTCCCTCATCCAGACAGGCTCTTGCTACTATAGTTTGAAGGATTGCCATTGACTCTAACTTTACATCGTTCATTGTGCATATTACGAGTCTGATAACTTTTAAGGGAATATTCATCTCCTTCATTGCCTGGAACAATTCCTCTCTCAAAACCGAATCATATTCCGCCTTATAATCAATGAACATTTGCCACATAGAGTTTTGAAATCCTTTCATTTTCTCACACAAGGCAAGGAAGGAGTGGCAAGGAGAACATTTGATCGATGGTTGATCTGTTAGGCCTAAAACCTCCTTGGTAATCTCCCAGCTTACGCTCCACATATGACAGTAGGCGGTTGTAGAGAGCTATAGAGAAACCTTGCCACCTACTGAGGAAAATAAGTTAGTTTGATGAAATAATTGTCATTAATCTGTTTAAAACTAAATTATAAAAAGGTCCCTCTATAATTACCATTTTCGATTTATAGCATTTTCAAGTCAATTGTAACCTTTTCCAAATCAATTGTCACTTTTTCCATTTCAATTGTAACTTTTCCATTTCAAATGTTACTTTTTCCATTTCAATTGTAACCCTTTCCAAATCAATTGCCACCTTTTCCAATTCAATTGTAACCTTTTCCATTTCAAATGTAATTTTTTCCATTTCAATTGTAACCCAACCGGACGAGAATTAATTCAATATTATTTATTTTATTATTTAAAAATAATTATTTTAATTACATTGATGACTTTTTAAATAATCTCGGCATATTCTTTCGACATTCTTTTCTTTTATTAGAAAATTGATATTAAGTCCTAATTTCAAGTAGTTCAAGGTTTTCAAGGGCGCTATTTCCGAATTCACTATCGGATTTCCGATCGCGCATGCGCTTTTCTTTTTTCCGTTACTGTTGATGATTTCTATGATAAAGAGATCGTTTATTATGTTTTCGAAGGTTCTTATCGAGCATACGCATTTCTAATTACTCTAAATCTCTATGGTGCAGGTATCGTTTATGAAGTTATCAATCATCATATTTTCGAATTTACCATCAGATTTTTTATCCCGTCTGCGCATTTCGATTTACTGTTCTTATTGAACTTTCTTCGTTTATAAGGGCCGTTTATTCGGTTTTCAAAAGTTCTGATTCAGTTTTTGGAATTGTATATTTTATAGAACATACTCATTTTTGAAAACCGTAATCATTAAACTTTTTCTCGGTTAAGTTATTGTATTAGGTTTTATAGAAAGATATATTAAAAAAAAAATCCAATATAATTGTAATTTGAAATGCACAGGCTCGATAAAAGATAAAATTTGAAAAAAAGGAATCAGTACTCATGAAACCAAAATTAACGATTTGTGTAACAAAAAAATCTTCAACAGTACCAGTAGATGGAAGAGTGCTGGTGCAATCACAATACCAATTAACAAAATCGAATCAGAATCCTCGAAAACCTAATAATCGATACCAGTACCAAAGATATGTCAACTGTAATAGTAATTAGAAATGCGCATGCTCGATAAAAAATTCATTGCAAATAACTGAATCAGAACCTTCGAAAACCTTAAGAACGATCACTATATCATAGAAAACTCCAGCAATAACAGAAATGCAAAATGCGCATGCCCATCCTCAGAGAAATGGAATCAGAATCCTTGAAAACCTAATAAGCGAACCCTATATCATAAAAAACTCCAACAGAACGGAAATGCAAAATGCGCATGTGCAATCCAAAATCGAAGCAAAAAAATGAATTCAGAACCCTAGAAAACCTAATATATGATCCCTCAATCATAGAAATCTTCAATAGCAACGGAAAAACGAAATGCGCATGCGCGATCGGAAATCCGATAGTGAATTCGGAAATAGCGCCCTTGAAAACCTAGTAAACGATACCTATACTGAAGAATTTTGAATACTAATAATTAAGTAGTAAAACTAACTAATACTCGTAGCCGAACAAAATTTCGGTAGTAAATTTGACATTAACAACTTCGAAAATATAATGAACGATCACCAAAACGATGCAACCCACCTTCCTCCTACTAAATAAATAAAAAATAATAAATATTTAAAAATAAATAAACAACAATTTGATTTACAAAATTTAAACTACTTGAAATCAGGACTTAATATCAATTATCTAATAAAAGAAAAGAATGTCGAAAGAATATGCCGAAATTATTTCAAAAGTCATCAATGTAATTAAAATAATTATTTTTTCAATAACAAAATAAATAATATTAAATTAATTCATGTCCGGTTGGGTTACAATTGAAATGGAAAAGGAAACATTTGAAATGGAAAAAGTTACAATTGAAATGGAAAAGGTGACAATTGGTTTGGAAAAGGTTACAATTGACGTAGAAATGCTATAAATGTCACTTTTTCCATTTCAATTGCAACCCAACCGGACTTTAATTAATTCTATTTTATTTCTTTTTTATTTAAAAATAATTATTTTAATTTCATTAATGGCTTTCGAAATAATGCCGGCAAACAATGCCAATATTCTTTTCTATTTATTAGGTAGTTGATGTTAAGTGCTGATTTCTACTGTTTTTTTAAGTGATTGAAAATTCAATTAAAAAATCCGAATCAGAATCCTCGAAAACCTAATGAACGATTCCTACATCAAAGAAGTAGGAGAAAATCGAAATGCGCAAGCGCAATAAAAAATCGGAGATTAAATTCAAAAATATTGTTCTAGATAACTTAATAACTATACTTACAAAAAAAAAAAAATATCAACTGTAATAGCAATTTCAATTTAAATTTAAACTTAAATTCAAAAAACGGAATAAGAATCTTTGAAAACTTATAAAAAAAAAGAACATCAACAGCTACGGTAAATCGAAATGCGCATGCGCTATCATAAATCCAATAGTAAATTCAAAAATTCCATGGACTGTGTAGTGAAAAAATCCCTTCTAAGTGAAAATTAAAAAAATCCAAATAATTTTTTATTTATTTGTTTTTATTTTCAATTACCTATAAATGATATTGATAGTAAGGGAAGGTATTGCGACCGTGAAAAAATTCGAATCCGAATCTTCAACGTAAATACACATTTTAAGGTCCCCTGAGTAAAAAGAACCAAGAATCGCAAAATGGTCTGTGTGTCTGTGCTTGTGTTTCCCTGTGAATATATGATAAGTCTAGCTTCTAAGTCTAGACGAAAAGTTTTACGAAACATAAATAGCGTATTTAAGATTAATAATAAATATGCCTGGTATGATATAGCAAACTTTTCTCCTTACCTCATGTGCTCTTAAAATCATCGGTTTTACAATTTTCTCAAAAAAGGATCTAACGATTTTGGTCTATCTCGTAATAACAACGTATAATTAATTGGCTTTTAATATCAGTTAGGTCTTATCCTCATTAAAATAGGCTGATAGGGCTTAAATGTCAAATTTTCAAAAATTCTTTCTCTAAAGTATCATTTTTATAAGTATCTAAAAGATCTTGTTTGTTTGAAATAATTAACGTCTCTCATTTATAATAGTAATGAAAAATGGATACATATAAACTATGAAAGAATTTGATTATTAACTAAAGGAGAAAAAGTAGAAATATTTTTCCTGGTTGAAAACTAATTTTCGGAAACAAGAAAAGTATCAAAAATGTATAAAACACCGTTGGAAAGATAATGAATTTAGAAAGAATTTTATCTGGTCGGAGCGCAGTAGCTCATTGGGGAAAAACCTGGCGGTTGAGCGTGATCTCGGCTAAATCACCTCCTTACACAAACAATCGTTGGCTTAGAAACAGTACGGTCATTACCAATTACGGACCCAAGACCCTTCATGGGTTGTAGTGTTTTTTTTTATTTTATCTAGTAGTAGAAGGAAATGGAGGGTGAAAAAAAACGCATACACTTAAGTGGATGTTGTTAATAATAATTGAGGTGGTAGTTGTTTCGAGAAAAAAGCATTTGAAAATTTTAGACTATTGCCATCCTTTCATTTTGAGATGTACATTTACACCGCAATCAAAAATATTATCTTTCACTATCTTAAGCAACATTCGAACATGTTGCTGAAATTTGAGATTAATGTTAGAAATGAAATTTAATAAAAAATATTTAGGGTGCCCTTTTTAAAGAGAACGATTGTTAATACATGGACCAGAGATATTTTTTAAATAAATAATATAATATTTAGCTTTTTCAAATGAAAAAAATATTCGTTGGCAAATTGAATATTCAATAATATCTTCATCATCTGTTTTTTTTTTTTTTTTTTTTTTTTTTTTTTTTTTATAGGATGTAGAAAATATACGATTTTATTTGTTTTTGATATTCTCGATTGGAATAAAAGCAATGCTAAATGTATAATATTCTATATTTGCATTCTTATTGAGTGTTTCGAGTTAGATACAGTATCTTGTTGATTAATTCAATTCATTCCAATCAAATATTTTATGCTTTATTATTTATTTATTCTTTTCTAACAGCCGTAGTTAAAAGATTACTTTTAGTATTAACGACAAATTACTTTTTTATATAAAATTAAAATACATAAATACATATCAAATCAGTGCATATATGGGTAAGTTTGGAAACAGATAATCAAGTTGACAAAATTTCTGTCATTATAATAAAATTATTCGTGCTTGTATAATTTTTTTATCATTTGTGGGTGTTTATATCAAGAGATGCCCAGCTGCTTGAACCCTGTCTCTAATCTAGTTCGTTATCTATTTATTGAAGATATTTTACAGTAAATACTTTTATTAAGAAGATTATAAACATTATTTAAATAAAACAAAACCAATAGCAAAAATATTTATCGTTATTATAAAAATTAACTGGATTCCAGTAGATGATATCCCTGAGGAACGGAGAGTTATTGGGATGACAGTTGGGGCGGGTTTTCATTTAATATTCAGTTAGTTGTTAGCGAAACCGTTCAGTTGGAAACAGCTATAGCCGGTCTTCTCTGTATAGAAAGTGAATCTATTTAAAGCACAAATGAACTTGAAATGAGTTTCAACCTAAATCGTGGCGATTACATATCAACTTATAAGCTGTTAAATTGTATAATATTTATATTGAAAAAAAAATGATGCAGCTTTCTAGTCATTTTTTTTTGGCACAAAACACTTATTACAGATCCTAACCACACCAATTTAAAAACAAAAAGCCATATGTAGTCTAAATGTATAACTTAAATTAGGCTGAAAATATTTATATTTCTTTTTTCATTTGTTACAATAAATAATCAAGTACAGAACGTAGTGTTTTGAAAATAGTTTTTTCTTTTTGTATTGTACCCCAACTAGCTATTCTTGTACTTGATATCTGGACATAAAATATCTGATGTGGACAACGCATGACTTCCTAGTACGCCTATAAAACTCTAAATCGGTGGCTCAAAAATTGATCCTGATTTTGGTTACGTGTTTCCGAAGATTGCAGTAAAAACGAAACTCGGCGTCCCGTCATCCATCTATTGACACACACACACTCTTGTCACTGGAGGTCTCATTCCGTTATTATATATCGTTTTCCATTAGTAGGTAACTAGTTTCCAAGATATTTCTTCATGTTCCATGACAACAATAAAACTGTCAATATCACTGGATAAAGCATTAGAAATGGACAGTTTCGACATTTTAAGCGGAAAAACCCACTTAACTAATATCTTATTCTCCTGCTGCAGATTTGTTCATCTCATAAATGGGGAGGAAAACCAGTGTTTTACACTCAATTTTAACACTTAAAACAAGTAATAAAAATGTTTTAATAGATTGGAAACCAAATTGTGTTTGTAACCTTTATTACCGAAACATATGATTTCTGTATTTAATTTTAATATAATTTTTGGTGTATTTATTATAACCTTCAAGTAAAGTACTCTTTTCGGCTCACAAATCTTAACCAAAATCTAGTAAATACATTCATATCGATATAAAAGTCCTATTTACCAAATTTGAGATGTTTTACATTATATTTTAATATAATTTTTGATGAAAGTCTAAAATGACCTTCAAGTAAAGTACCACTTTCGGTCTGCCAATGCTAATCCAAATTTATTATATTATTTAAATTAATATGTAAGTTTTACTTACCTAATTTGAGAAGTTTTGCATCATATTTTAATATAATTTTTGATGAAAATCTATAATGACCTCCAAGTAAAGTACCACTTCCGGCAACCATGTAGTGACCAAAAAGGGAGGTTCACAACTAAATTTTTCATCTATACCAAATACAAAATTTTAACTTTCTTCGGCTAACCTTTTTTGATTTATGCGAGATACGCACGTACTAACGTACGTACAGACGTCACGGCAAAACTAGTCAAAATGGATTCAAAATGGATATTTCCGTTGAAATCTGAAAACCGAAAATTTTCGTGATTGCGATAAAAAATTCCACGACAATTCCTTTACTTCGTACAAGGAAGTAAACATTGATGAATAATTACTCCATAATTAAAAATTTAATTTTGGAATTTCGTTCCACTATCGACCATGTATAATAAACGAATCAAATTGCAGTGGCCTTCTAAGCTAAATCACATTAGCAGAAAGCTGCGTTAAGTTGGAAACGAGCATATCTGTCGCATATGGTCGTAACGCTTAAAGCCTTATGATTTTAGATGGTTCGGTAGCTTTAAACGGAGATCAGTTAAGAATTAGGAAAATTACCGAAAGCTTAAAATATGATCGATTAAAAAAATTAGTCAACAAAAATAATGTTGTTTTATGATCAGATTGTAATAATAGAATTGCACATATTTTAAATATTGTTAGTGTTTAATTTTATTATATTTAGTTGTTTACTTTTGAGAATATTTGGTTCTGCGATTTGCCGTCAGTGATTTTGATAATTTGGCCGGCGTTGCCTGGTAATGGTACTGCTAACTTCTTTTATCAATTACCTATTGTTAATTAGCTTACATTACATTTAATTACTAGGCCCACTACTATAGTGGGTGATGATATAATAATAGTAATAAAATCCGTTCTACTAGCTGTTACAAAAGTCCTTGTGCATTAGTGTAGCTTTATTTAAGATTGCATATTTTAAACATTATTGAATACTACTTTTCAAAGTAAAGCCCATTTTTTTCAACAACTTTCATCCGTCTTTCTCCCAGTAATTGGATTTGATTCTGGTACCACTCCTTTGGTTTTGAGGCAAAGAACTATTCACATCCAATTTTTAGGTCCTCGTAATTATCAAAGATTCTCCCATATAAAAATGGGCCATTGATCTAAACAAACCATAATCTGATTGTACAATATCTGGACTGTACGCAAGATGAGGCGAAACGTTTACTCCTTGCAGTTCGGATAATTTTTCCTTCGTCAAACGAGAACGATGTCATTGAAACATGGCAACATGGAACGATGACATTATCGAGTTGTAAAATGGCTTGGTTCTTGTTGACTAAAGCGGCGGATTTTGCACTCAAAACTGCATAAACCCTGTCTAGCTGTTCACAGGAAAGGTTTGATAATAGTCCCTACTACGGCCGATAAGTCACGAGTGCATGTGCGTCCTGGCTTACACATTCAAGAAGAACGTCATCATCAACCACCGTTTGCGACCTGGTCTGGGTTGTGCGGCAGTATTTCGATGGATAATTTACTCTCCTTCTGTGGAACAAATTTCTTCGGGGGCTGCCTTTGCTCTTAAATTTTCCAGTAATGTCTCAAAAGACCGCGAATCACGACTTTTTCTTCTGACATTGCACGTGCGTTTTAAAAATTTAAATGACCCCATAAAGCCAACTTTAGTCACAAAGAATAAAAGGATAATTCAAAATAAACATTGACAAAAATAGTAGTAACAAAAACATTCTTATAGAGTAATTATGAGAGTTGGAATTGCGGGTTGTGTTCATGCACGAGGACTTTTGTAACAACTTAGTATTAAATTTAAATTTATGTCAATGTAGACGTGGATTCTCTAGATCACCGACCATTTTCTTAAGTTCCTGATGGGTTTAAAATCTCGTAGCAACAGTCCACAAGACTTTTCCATCAGGATCCTCTCATCCTCTCTTCCGAATACATCAGCTTCTCTTCAAGCCATTCTCATCGTGTCTCTGGCACATTGTAATCACAGCAACCAATTACTATTATTTTATCATCACCACTATTTATCCAATAAACAGTCATAATTTGGGGCACTCGGTCGTTAACCATGGTACCTGACATTTTTTGTGAATAGAAGTTTTTGGTATCACCGGATTCCTTACGGCTGATTTCATACGTTGTTAAAAGGATTTAAAAGAAATTTTTTTGTTTACTGAGAAATATTGGTGCTAAGTTATGGTAAGTGATAGGTGGTAGGAAGTAAAACTGACAAACATGGCCGCCCATAACAGTCTGTTTCGTAGAATTGGGGAACTTGAATCTAATATTTTAAATATTAGTAATGGTTCTGAGAACTCTTTTTGCGATGAAGATGAAGTCCTGGAATTGGTTTTTGTATATGATTGCTAATAAATCGTTTCGAAGTTATTTCTAAAAATGCTACGAAAAGTTGTCTTTACTTCTTAAGGTGGTTTGCAAAAATCCTTACTATCTGCAGCAGTTAACATGATTTAGACCTATTAGACTGCTATGTTTTATCTAGGTTGAGTTGAGCTTGATATCTATTTAGCTGCTAATATATTAGTCTATGTATATAGGGATACCATTGGGCAATCATTCAGGATGATTATCCCAAAATTATGTAAGCTTATGAATAATTTTGAATTGAAATATATTCAAATTAATAATGGACATGGTTACTAAAGAACAACCTTCTTTCTAACATTTATCTTTATTCCTCAAAATTAAAATAATAAACTATTACAATAAAAGGTTAACCATGGAATGATTCAGCCAAGACCTAGCCATTAACTGTTCTAACATAAATCTCTTATCTGTAATAATTGGTGTTGATGGTTCCTCAGCATCTCTCCATCGGGTTCCTCTGCATATCTTCAGTCATGGAGCCAGAACGCATCTCTCATCTTCAGAGGAAGACCTAGTAGTTGTTCCGCCCTCAAGCGAGATCAGCGGAGAAGTCCTGCGTCAAGTGAGATCAGAGAGGAAGTCCTGCGTCAAGCGAGATCAGAGAGGAAGTCCCCTCTTTCCTGCCTCCTCGGCTTCTGTTCCCCTTTCTCTCTTGTTCTTCCTAAGAAGAGATCGAAGACGTTGTTCATTGGTTAGAGCCCTGGTACCCTTGTCATCATTGGCCGACTAGTTTTATATAGAGAGGAAATTCTGGGATTTCATCGGATGGCTCCACCCCTTGTCCTCCATCCCCTGGGTGGTCCGGTCTCTGCGAATCCATCAAACTAGCTCTAATTTAATCACACCCTTCTCAGGCCGTCTCCACTTTTTCCTTGAGGCCAGCCGGAACCTAAGGGAGACTGTTCTTAAAATTGATTAACTCTTCCGAGGCTTTATCACACTGCCCACTTTTCGGTAGGGTTTTAAATTAACTTAATTCTTATCTCTGAGGGTAAGCGCTGAGGTGACATCTGTCATCGCCTGTCAGTTACCCTTCTTTCTACCTGCTCGTCCCTTATTATCTTTTGTTCGCACCTGGTGCTGGTTATATAATATAAGGATGATATTGTCCAATATCAATACATATTAAGGCTAAATCACATAGGGTACTTTGTTATTGGGACGAGGCTAATTGTTAGGAGAGGAATTCTCTTAATGTGTACAGAATGCAGCAGGGAGATTTATTTTAAGTTTTTTCACTAAGATCTAAGGCTCTAAAATATAGCACATAACAAGGCAATAGGATCTCTCACTAGGATGGAAAAATGGTATCTGTTTGTACCCACCCTCTGTTATTAGTTCCCATATCCACAAAAAAAATATATTTAAGTAACAGCTAAAAAAAAAATTATATTTCAATAGACATAAAACACTTGTGTAACATAACTACTGTTTTAAAGAAGAAAGTAATTAATATTATCCTCAAAACTTAACAATCGATTTCCCAAACGTTTTCATTTTGTTAGTTGCCAAGTTTTACGTCAGATTGCCAGATTTATTTATTTTTTCCCTCTATTCATTTGTTAATTCTGTTCGTTTTATTTTTATTTATTATTTTTTTAACGAGGTCTATTATTATTCTTCTATATTCATACTTTTGTTATTATATTCCTAAATGTTATATCTTTCTACATGTATGGAGTCCTGAATAGTTATGTTTATATCTGAGCTAGATAATTTGTTTTCTTTAGGAGTATTTAAAGACCTCTATCATTTTTGCAGTGGATTTAGCATATGCAATAACCTTAATGAAATGTTTTCTTTACATCAGAACTTAAGCGCAAACATCCACGAACAAAAAAATGGAGCATCGTTTGGAGTCGATACAATGCATAATGCATAGGTCATCGAACTCCACAGTAAGCCCAAGTAAAGGAAGTAGGACTCTTTCTGAGATCGGGGCTACATTTCCATAAATAGACTCCAGGCTTGTACTATACTTAGCATTCTTGATTCGCCTTAGACATTCTTCAACCTTAACTTGATTGCGCTTAAGTTCTCGTGTGCGGATTTGCATAGCTTGAGATTATTCCATAAAACTTCACTTTATTTGAGAGACTTTATTTGTCAAATTTGTGAAATAGGTGCTGCTCAATTATATTTGGTTGCTGCTATACACATATTATACTTTATATCTTATTAGACCAGTTTTAATACTTGTAAACCAAAATCCAAATTAAGCTCTTAAGGTATAATATCTCTTCATTCTATTCAATTGAGATCGAAGCCTACCTCATATTTACTCTGAAACCAGGCAAGCCTCTTTTATTAATAAAATTGCAAAACAAGAATTTGCAATTTACGAATATATATTTAGAAAATCGTTTATGGATGTCAAGTTGGATTACATAATGGTGATATGTCCAATCAACAGTAAGTTTGTTACTAATGATGTAACAAGAATCTTATTTTAATTGCTACTTTTTACTGACCAATTTATGCCAACTGTAAACGAACATGCACCCACCTCCAAAAATTACATGAAAAACTGCACAGAATCTATCACTCATACAAAATATGACTACAATTCATATTCCAGAAAACACCCCTGGACACATTCGAGACAACGTTCTCTTGGACTGTAGAATTTTAATATTAAGATATAGGAGGTACCTTATTACTTTTTTAAATTATAAAGTTTATGATTCATTTATTTTCTGTAGATATGTATTTTTTTTTTTTTTTTTATGTGAAAATGTTACTATGTTAAGGGATGGGAAGCCATTTGGAATCTTGATCCGTATAAATCATTTGCGAAAAATCATGTTTATTTTATTTGGTTTAGGAAATTTTATAAACTGTAACAAAATTTTTAAATTTAATGGATCAACACGAATACCTTTGGAAAGGAAATACTAACAGTAATTTCATTTGTTGAAATTTTTAATTGTATTGTATTGATTTGAAACCTTAAATTCTTCTAATTGTCTTATAATTGATGTTGTTAAAAATATTCTCTGCTCTTAACATCTCCTCAGAATTCCATTTCTATTTTTCTTTATGTATGATAATTAAAACTAAATATTTTTATTTATCCCTAATTATAAAGTTATACACAGAAATTAATTTAAAAAAAGTAACGGCAGCCGAAAGGGCAGACGCCAAGGATAGTTGTTAAAATTGACAAAACTTTTGTTTACTCTTGGTCGGATCATTCCTGGTTTATTATTAAATATTAATGTTGTAAATATATAATTATATGATGACATTATATAAAAAAAATGAAGTAATTTAATCTTGCATAAGTGAAACTAGAAATTTCGTTTTTATTTATCTAATTGACAATTTTTGAAGTCCGGTTTTCGTAATCAGCCATTTTGAATACCTTTCTGTTTCAATTTGATTTAATAAAATATAAATGCAATCTATAGCCAATAGGTAATAAGTTATTTGAAAATAGGAAACAGAAGGCAGGTGTGGGGACTATGTAATCAATGTTTGGGCGCCAAGAGGGTTTGAGTTCCCGGGCCACACAATGCAATGGCGCAGTAGAGTCAATATTTTCGGGTCCTAGCTCCACGGCTCCGAAGCAATCTGGTCCATGAATCTATTCACGGCGAAACATGGGATGATTACGATAGTAGAAAAATTTATTAAACGTAAACTATTTAGCACCTGTAATATTAATTACTTGAATTAATTATTTCGAATAGATACTTATTATTATTGAATTATAAGATCTTTCTCCTCTTAATAAGTATTAATGATTGAAATTAGAAAATTCTAAATTCACTTATAATAACAACTGTTATTTTCGTTTCTCTGATTCAAATATCATGAGGTTTGCAACCAACAGCTATCATGACCGAATCCCTGAAATAATTTTGCAGTGATATATCTCTTTGTTGATTGGTAAAAAACCTAATTTAGACCAGATAAACCACTAGAGATAACAGCACAACTAATGGCAACAAGTATATTTTGACTAAGCCTCTAATGGTCAAGTCTACATTAGTTATTTATGTTACCAATCGCATGAAAGAAAGCACTGACAAATTATTTCTTAAATCGTTTGAATAAATAATTTTATAATAATAATAACAATGCTCCAATCCGCAAGGGGCAGCCGATAGTTGCAGTTGCTGGAATTTTACGCTCTCTCGGACTCCTGAGTTCAGTTCAGCAATCACATATGCACGCATAACACCACCCCAAATCAGATACATTGACACAAATACACTGAAATTTATTTACAGTACATTTCCTGGGGCTACCTACTCTTGGTAGACCTGATAGCTGGTGTAAAATGCACACCACCCATTAATATGGAGATGTGAAAACGAAAAACTGGACGAATCCAGAGTGAGGTCTGCTGCGGAAGGATTGGACCATCAGCCTTTGACAACCGAAGGTAGTGGGAGCGGGGCACCGATGCCGTACGGAAACGGATTCGGAAAATCCGGTAAGGAAGATCGGCCACTCAAAAAAATATACCAATAGTTAGTGCTTGGATTCTCTTGAACCTCCCGCTCGGCAAAGAGATACCCCACGCCGAAGAAATAATGAACAGCGGATGAAATGGACGCGCAAAATGAATACGGCAGCAATCCGTGCTTATTTCTTAGCAATCAATCTAGAAACCAATAAAACTGGATATTGGTCAAGAATTGCTCTTTTTTGAAATGAAAAATGTCCACATCTTTAAATATCGTCACAACACATTGCTGATCAGGTAAAACAGGCATTCAGCAGAAACTTCCTTTCAGAGGTTGAGATAGACGACACTAAAAGAAATGTAGCTCGTAGACTAAACCAAAATCACGTCACAACCAAGAGGTAGGGCTATAACTACAAATACAGGAGACCAATGCTCCAGTAAACAAGAGAGAGCAAAATAGATAAAGCCATTTTCATATTATACAGTACTAAGCATGCTTCGACAGACCAAAGGAGAGCCCACCCGAAGAGAGCCTCGCTTAATCATGGAAATGTAAGCATCTTCAGGGTAGATATTACAACTCCTTCAAAACCTCTGGAATCAATTTAGAACCATCTTTCCAATAGTTAAACAATGGAAGTATGTTCTCAGAGACAGAAGGTTTCTTTTGGTCATTTGGTCAAGGCAACACGCTCTTACAAGAAGCATATCTTGCATGAGACCATCGATGATAAGTGGTCTATGCAAAGCTACCAATGAGCTAATTCAGCAATTGACCTCGGGCTGCCAAGTATTTGTAGGTAAAGAATACCTCCAAAGACACAATGGTGCAGCAAAGTTCATCCATCAACCCATAGCAGAAACTAATTAACGATCACCAACCATTCTATAAAATCTGCCAGAGAAAATGCTAAAAAAAGGTGATGTTAAATTATATTGGAATCAGACAATGATCATAGACCATATATAGGCTGGGTTAAATAAAAGTATTACAAACAGTAGTATCTAGCAACGCCTTAATTCCAGAAGAAACACTTGACAAGAAGTTCCTTGAACCTGACAAGGAAGTTCAAGTAATTCCAAAAGAGATATTATTGAGGACTGGAAGCATAGTGAGGAAATTTATGTTATTAAGGAAATTATGTTAGAACTACTATCAATTGAGCTCACCAATGACCATGGTCCAGAGAGGCCAATTTAAAGGGTGTTAAAGAACCGAAAACAAAGGTAATCCTTTGTTTGCATCTACATAAAAAATCATACACAAAACTATTTTAGCTGAGGAGTTTTGAGTTCGTATTTAGTTGATTAAACTAATGAGAGCACTGTTTTTATTCTCGTAGCTAAACCAGGTAATGAACATGCCCAGTCCTTTTCCATTCCTCACCGCATTTGGCACTCCTAGTAAGAAAATTGCCAGGACGTACTCCAAAATTTTGTTTCAGAGGGAGATTTAAATTTTTTTTTGGAGAGGGATTTAATATGAAGAAGGCAAATAATCACCTAAATCTATAATCGCCAAATTTGGTGTAAGATTTAAGAATAGGCATACAAATTTGATCAAAAATATTACAAAAAATATTTCTCAAAATACAAATCTTACAATACCAACCAACATTCCACGTATGTTAGTGGGAATTAAAATTAAATTGTTGCGTACATTTTGGGAGGGAGGGTAGGTAGGATATATTTCCCTTATCCCTCCCTGCGTACGCCACTGTTTCCTCCGTATGTTGCTCTCAGCTCCTTATTCCACCTTATGGCTCCACATGACTTTCCACCCTAATGAGATTCTTCCTATCATCTAGTTCCATCGCTCAGAGGTGCTTCTTTGGTGACCCAGATAGATGAAGTCATTGGTGCTTTCAATGGGACATTCAGCCCTTCGAATTAACATTAGTCAATTTAATTTTTTTCAAATTGATGTTCAAACCAATATTTGGAGCTTTCATCTTCACTTCTTCGAACATTTCTGTAGCTTATTCTATCAATGGGATCTTGAAATTGTTATTTCAGTCGTTTATATGCGGTTGTTACTCGTTTAGCTTTGTTATTTTAAGCAAGTATTGTATCAACATCAACATTTTATAAATTTCTGATTAAAACATGAGATCTCTTAAGTCAAATCAGCGAGATAGAATTGACACCCCAAATGATAATAAGCAGAAAGCTTCTGTAAAATTGTTATCATAACAGAAAAAAAATTCTGATTCAAGAGTTTTAATAAATCAATGCTTGGTACGACTTAGCAAATACGTGTAATAGTTCCACCAACATTTCATATTTCACATTTCATATTCCTGACGAAGGAAAAGTTTTCCTTTGCCTAAGCAAGAAATAAACCCGCACGGAAAAACTTTCTGTCACGACCTCAGACTGTACAAATATTTAGCTCCACTGAAACAACTTTTTATATCACATCGCAGTTTGTGATACTCCGTCGCGTACTCAAACCTACGCTGATACTCACTGTAACTCTCAAGTTTTATAGATATTTGAATAATTTAACCATACTATAGAATATTTAACCATAATTTAACATGATTATATTTTTTCATTCCCTCATATTATTGGATTTTGCACTAGAATGTGTTTTTAGAAAGGTAATTCATACCAAAAAAGTTGTAACTTCGCAAAATTATTAAGTTCGCGTCCAGAATGTTTTAATTTACGAGACAATTTTAGTTCCTACTGTTTTAGTGGTCGTTCACGTTTAAAAGAAGAATGTAACTTTAAGTTTTCCGAGAATGGAATATTGTGTAGAGTGTTAGTTCCAAAGAAAGATGAGTTTGCAGAATTTTGACGGCTACACAACATAAATGAGGAGACAGCTCCATTCTACAAAACTGTGGTAAATCAAAAAAAATCGTGAGCAGCAGACCTCCGTCACTAAGGTTGTATTTTCACCTAAATAAAAAAAAAGATGGAAAATGCACTTCCCACCGACCTTCGACAAGTGCAATAGTCTGTTTATTCTGTTTATTATGGTACCGTTATGCCTAGAAGAAAATCCTACTAACCTAATTTCAGCTCATTTGACCCGAAGAGGACTGTTGGAGGTGCTCAAATGTAGCGAGAAAAAAAAAATATATATTTATAAATATCAGACATCTCCAAAACTTCCATAATCGTGCTCTAGGGTGATTATCAAACGGATAAAAAATACACTCCCGTACCTCACCGCCGACATTCGTCCCTGTGCAATAGTCTATTTTATTCGGGGGGAATACGACTAGAAAGTTAATGAACAGTTAAAATAGACATATTTTTGCTAACACTGGTTCGATTTCGATGAAACTTCTTTTGATTTATAGTTATTTTAACTGCCTTTCAAATTCAATAGGTTTTCAAACTACACAATTTGGAGGGGTTTTAGAGGTGCACAAATACTTAAAAAAAAGCGAAAAGCCCCGGAGGAGGGAGGAGGAGAAATAAGTTGAGACCCACAAAAGATACACCAATTCAATTCGCATACAAATTTTTAACCCTATAAACTATTTTGATTGAGCTGCCGAGAGACCTTTTCAGGTAAACATACCAAAATTTTAACCGGTTTTGAAGTCCAGTATGTTTCACTCTTCTTTGTTTTCCACAATTAATTTTCCATAATTGAATCATCAGTGTAATGGACTTATACCCCATTTTCAAATTTGGGTCCTCTTTCTTTTAGGATAGGTCCTCTTCCTCTCTCTTCTTGTATAGGATAGTTTAATGTTCTTTTCAAAGCCCAAATTAGCTCGTTAAGGATTTTTAAATGCTCTTGATAGTTTCCTGGTATATAATTCCAGGTATGCTCTGGTCTAAATGCACTTATTGAAGTCGGCTTTTGTATCCAAAGGAGCGAGGCAGCATTCATCATTCTATTTTTCAATAGAAAAATTAATAGAAAAAAATAATAAATGTTATATACAAACATAAATAAAGTCATAACGAAAACATCAAATCAATTAAAAAAATGTTTATAACCGTAAGCTCCTCATTGAAGGTCTGAAATGCAGAATTTCACAAGATTGCCACAATTAAACTCAATAATAATGCTCGTTTCAAATCCTCAGATTTAGAATTTATAACGATCATTTGTGAATCCAAGGGGGGAGGGAGGAGGGAGAGGAGAGAGGACTCACTCATTAATTTTAACTGCCGTGCACGGCTAACCAAACCCGATAAATGTCCAGTCTGTAATTTTAAAGTATACATTTTAATAAAACGTGATTTACCCAGAATCTCACCCCTCAAAGATATAGTAGATCAATTAAAGATGGTACACAAATGCTGATTGTCAAAATTGGATCGTATTTGGTTAACGATTTGAACTTAAAACTTTCTGTTTATTACTGGATTAGTTCAAGTAGGGCTGAAATATACAGTGGCCTAAAATATTGATTTTTTAAAATATTTTTTTTTCTATTTTTCTATTCCTCTTATTCTATTAAGGTTGTGTAAGCACTAACGGCAAAATTAATCATATAAAAAACAACTCTTTTACATAAGCATAATAATATAAGTAGTGATAATGATGAAATATTAGTTGTATATATTGGTCTGAGGATAGGAAGTAAATAATATAAAACAATAAACAAACTTAGTATACCGAATGTTTCATATTCTCTAAACTCTCCCCTTTTTACTTCCTTGTACGAAGTAAAGGAATTATTTAAGGAAAATTTTCGGTTTTCAGATTTCAACGGAAATATCCATTTTGACCATCTCTGAATCCATTTTGACTAGTTTCGTCGTGGCGTCTGAACGTACGTACGTTCGTATCTCGCATAACTCAAAAACGGTTAGCCGTAGAAAGTTGAAATTTTGTATTCAAGATTGTTGTAAAATCTAGTTGTGAACCTCTCTTTTTGGTCACTGCTTGATTACCAGAAGTGGTACTTTACTTGAAGGTCATAATTTATTTCCATCAAAAATTATATTAAAATAGTATGAAAAACTTTTCACATTAAGTATTTATTAGTTATATACTGATTTAAATAACATACTAGATTTTGGTCTAAATTGGAAAACCGGAAGCGGTACTTTACTTGAAGGTCATAATAAACTTTCATCAAAAATGATATTAAAATATAATGTAAAACATCTTAAATTTGGTGAATAGAACTTTTATATCGATATCAATGTATTTTCTAGATTTTGGGGGGAGTATGAAATATCCTGTATTTGCACATTTGACTTTTGATACTAAGGATATTTTTTATTTATAAATTGACAAAGCATTAATAGCACAACCATTTGCAACAGTTACATATATTTCTTTATAATTTACAAGAGGAGTTTTCTCTTAATATAATTTAATGTCTTTATGCGGTATACTTATTTTCTTGTTTTAAAATATTGAATGATAGAGATCAGGTATACATAACAAGACGGGTAGGCAGACCAAGACTTTGAAGGACTGATGGAGTAGAAGCAGATGCCCGATCTATCCTAGGGGAGTATGAAAGAGGTTCCACGATTGGAAGGCAGCAGCATTTCTCAGAAACGACTGGGGGTTGAAGATGCTGACTCTATATGAATTGTCGAGCCATGAAAGAAGAAGAAGACACAAAATTGAAAAACGACTACATAGGGGCGCTCTCTTAGTTTATTACAATTTTTGCACCGACTTAAAACATTTTTCTTTTCCATTGTTTTTAAACTAAGTTTGAGATTTTTTTATTTTTACTTTTTTCAATTATTTTTATTTGTATATATCACTTAGTTCCTTGAAAATCCTCAATGCACACCTTTGTTGTATCAATGCTCTTAGTCTCTTTGTCCTTTGTCACAAAAAATCTTCCAATTCCTCTCCGACACACTATAGAATAGCACAAAAGCTATGAATTGGGTCAGAAGAACGAACGCCATGGCAAACAGAGCCTACAAGAGATCTGCCAATATTTGCCAGCGTAAGCTTGTTTGCTTTGGCCAGCTCCTGGGGCGTCATCCGTTGTCTGTGAACTGGAGGCTCAATCTGTCAATCGGTTCTAGGGCTTTCTTTGGAGTTCAGGGACTTTCGACATTTTTAGGACTTCTAAGGGATTGATGAGAATTCAATATTAGTGAAATAAAATAATTTATTTTTTTAATTATAATGTGAAGCGAAATAAAAAATAATCTTTGGTAAAATTTAGGAACATATTATCCAATAAGAATAATAAGCCGATGGCTTATGTGCCTCATCATTGAACTCGGTTATAAAAGTGGAGGATTAAAATTAAAATTAATTTCATCAAATCACCTTTACTTTACATCAAATCGTAAACCCATGAAATCCTATCCTACATTGTTGATTAATAATATTCCACATATCCCTGTCAAAGATCTACTACCGAGATCTATATCTGGTCCAACTACAAATCATCATACAAGAATGAAGCGACAAGAAACTGTTAGGGTGGGTTTTTGTTGAAGCTGGGATGAGATCAATAATTAAAACGAAGCTGATATCTCTGTTTTTATGTGGCGTTTATGTTATAGCTTCGATAGCGATTATAACGGTTAGAAAGTTAAAACAGTAATTAGAGAATTCCGAGTAAAAAGAGTGACTCTTAAGAAGAGGAAATGATTTTTTCATTAAGTACTTCAACAAATTTTATTTCGCTGAAGGCATCCGAAAAGAGCGAGAATTTGCAGCCGTATTGATACCGAAATTTATATCATTTTGGGAATTTCATCATCTTTATAAAGATTTAAGGCAGCATCGAATACAATTTATTGAATAAATGCGAACGAAAATAGAAACATTGAATACATATTATCGAAAATATAAGAAAAAATACTGAAAAAAATAGTGTGATGTTGATATTAGACCCATTTTACATTTTGTTGTCCGACAATGGAGGACAAGTCAACATCCATACTCGATAGAAGCTGATCAATTGGGTGAGGCCATTATCGGCGCTCCTATCGTCAGTCGATCACCAGTCGTGGTTCAGAGAGTTGCTCCAATATAAAAAGTACAATGGAAAATATCGGGAGGTTTTCTTCGCTTCGCTAGTATCACCGTACTTATCGCTTATTGTCGCTCCAACCTAAACCCACCCTTAGCCGTTACCGACTACTTCATCATTTATAAGCAAAAGCTTTATTTATTTACTTGTTCCAATTTATTATTTTAAAAAATCATTATGACCGCAATCGGGTTTTGGATAAATGGAGTTAAGCTTTGGGCCTCCAATGAACCACTAACAATCTAAAAACTTTGTAAAATACTCGTGTGGTTCCTGATTATGCCGCAAATAAAAATATTCATAATGACTTAAATGTCATTATTTCCAAAAATTCTAAATTTTGCACAATATTGATTCCCGATAATCTTCTGAGGCGACTGAAAAGAACATGTTCTCGATGTCTCCTAACAAAGAACTATAATTCGTATGGTATCAATGAGTAGTATCTTCACAAGACAACTTCATGTCATACCAATCACGCAGTTAATTTCTTAAAGATGTAAAATGCGATAAACAAATTAAAATAAGAATAATACTGCTAGAAAACTGAATTCGTCATCGTGCTTTCAATTGATCATCGTGTTTTATATTCATTTTTAAAAATAAATAATCAATTTAAGACATAGGTGATTTGAGGATTGTAGTTGAAGTACTACGTCTAACATGATAACCCGAACCGCTATAACACATGAAAAGTTTTGTACTTGGTGAGCACAAACGTACTGTTTCTTTATTTTTTTTCTATGGTATGTGTTGTTGTTTATTATAACATAGTTGTTTATTATAACTTTTAGAGTTGATAAAAACATTGTAAATACAAATTATTTAATTACTTTGATCGGATTATTTATTTTCTTGAACGCTAACAACGTACAGTCACCCATAGCTACACTATAGAAATTGTTTTATAGTTTTTATTCTAAACACTTTAAAATAAAATAAAATATTCCTGACTAATAAATAGGGAATTATAGAACAGCTATTGGACGACTCTATGCATATCTGAAGATGAAGAGGCCTCTCCTAGGAAAGTGAATACTACTTACTATGACTGCACAGTTCATCAACCTCGACTTATTAAAGGGCGTGTGGTCGCCCGCTTTGACGAGGTTCAATCCGCTCCATCAGTTCCAGACAAAGACATTCCTTCCAGCTTCTTCCAGGCACTCCATTGACGGTAATTAATAGAGCCATATTCGTTGGAATATTCCACTATTCCTGTGGTTCTGGCCTAATTTATTTAATATATCTTCAAATTTGTATTGGGTTCCTAATTAGCAACCCTTCCACCCTATCTAATTGTCCATTTATAGTCATTTTTATATAAGTACGGATACTTATGCAGTACAATGCTCGGATACAATGCTGAATAAACTCTCAATAAAGATATTCTATGAAAAATATTTTTAGAAAGAAAACTACACGGAATTGAAATAGCTCTTTAAAAAAAAAAGAACCATAAAGTATTTCTATTATTAACATTACACCGAAACATAAACAATAAAATTCATCTCGATATTCCAAAGCTGCTCATATGACTTAATTAAAGAGAATGCTGACCATTGAAACATTATACTATATACGAGTATTGAAGGCTGCAAGAGTTTGCCCTTCTAATGAGGACAGAATACAATAAATGGACAAATAACTTTTCCTTTACAATCCACATTATCGGAAAAAAAGAGAGGATATCTCAGAACAACACGAATCTAAGATGCTAAGTAGCTAATGGCTATCAAGGGACAGTGAGAGGATGGAATTGTGGAAATTCGCAGTATTAAATTAACATCTGTAATAATACGAATGTGCTGTTGTAACAAATATCATTTCACGAAGGGGTGAAGGTAGGGTAGGACGAGGAATAGAAAAAATGACCATACTATATTGTCGTTGATAAATAATATTCATGAAACAATAGTTTTCCTTCAACTAAACATTTAAGTGTAAAAACTTCAAAGATATATACTATGGGGTAATTCTAAGATTACAGGTCATGATCGTGTCCAAAGGAAAAATGACCCTTTCTGAAGGCTTCATTTAGTAGTTTTAACCGCTATTGTATGCAAAAGAGTAAAACACAAAGAATAAGTGTTTGGAAAGATCGTCAATACTTGTTATTATGTTAGTCAATGAAAAGTTTAAACCCCGAAAATGTCGTTACCGTAAATGTCCCAAGCGAAACAGCATCGTGCATTGTTTTTGATTACCGTTATATTTTACGATATGTAATCGTCTTCCTGTGTGATATATATTTATCTTACTACCGGCCTGAGTCTGTAATAGTAACCAACATCATTAATTTCTATAAAATGTAAAATAAATAAACTACAAAATAATTGACTATTATGACTCTAATTCCTCAGGAAACTTTATCTAATTACCCTCACTCCTTGCTTGTAATAGACAACTAAATGCCTCATCTCCTCCCTAAAAAGACTTTTAAAGTATCTACTCCGGGTTACGGAATAAGTAGGCCTATATTTGGACTGACAAGACTAGTTATTAGCACAATGTTATTTGCTTCAGCTGATAATCTTGCCTGCTAATTTAACAGACCATTATTCCATCCAAATTCTCAAACATTCACCAGAACCTTAATCATTATTCTAATCCTTTAGCACAATCCTCATCCAGCTCAAACCATCAATATAATTCTCGTTGGTTGAAATGACAGTGGCGCCGAGACGTTTTGTAAATATGCCATTAGAGTTCTGGCAAAAACCAGCTTCTCCACTCAAGTCCTGAGCGTCTGTGGCTCTAGTTTTCTCACTCAGCATCCACTTGCTTTCTATTCCAATGACGTGGCTTGGAGAGAAGCGCTGGGATTTCCTTGAGTTCTGCTTTGTCATCGGTATGAATGTTACATACTGGGGGGAGGTGTCAAAGCTCGATTAAGAAATCCCTAAGACGAATGTAAATATTGCATATCGGTATGAATGTGTTCAAGATACTTATTTTGTTGTTATTTAATTTAACTATATAATTATTTTTCAATAGTAATATTATTTATTTTTTCTTTACTCTGTATATACGGTATGAATGGATTCTTACAGCTCTAATACTTATGCCCTTGAGTGTGGCAGCTTGTATTATTTTTCAATGAAACCTTATAAGCTTCTAATATAAATATTTATAAGCTTCTGAATAAATAGTCCTAGAGTTGTGCTAGCCGATATTGCTGTAAGCATAATGTTATTTGGTTTAGTTGATCGATTATCTTGCCTACTGATTTAAGTGACAATCCTAATTTTCGTTCGCAATATCGACCTGTAACCTAGCATTCTTACAAATTTGCCAGATACTATTTATAAACCTGTTTCTTATGTACATTTGGCGTTAAGTAACATGTAGAATAGCAATATTTCCTTGTTTATTTTCCAAATCAAACCTAAATTCAAAACAAATCTGCTTATATTCTTAATCCTCTTGCCTTCCGTTCCTCATTCCTTTCCTTGGATACCAGATTACAACCAACAGATCTCAACAATCCTTTACAGAAAACTGCTTTCTTTAGAAAATTATTTCTTATCCATACAACCTTCTTACGTCACTACGAAGCCTTCTCTTGGATAATGGTTTCTTTATTTCCTTGAATCTGAATACTGTGACGGAATATAAAAAATTATTGTATATATATTTATAAGTTTTTGATGATTAAAAGTAATAACGTACATTTTACATAATCACTATTGGGTATCTAACATATATATATATATATATATATATATATATATATATATATATATATATATATATATATATATAAATATATCATATATCATGGTACATTAGCCTTAAGTTACTGATTAAAAAAAATAAAATCAAATAAAAACAACTGCTACGAAGAGCCGAAGTACCTGCGACACGAGGATTCAGAGCACAACAGAACTATCAGCCACAGTGCAGGATCCCAGGATTAGCCCGGATTTGATGGATTACAGTTTGCCTAATCCTTTGACAATTGATATGTCTCCTCTCGATTACTAAATATCACTCTCTCTGTCCTATTTCAGTATTTCCATCTTTTTAATAATATCTCCACTACAAATAAATGTTGATATTATTAATGCCACTATATCATTTATTAATTATGATGCAACCTCTAATATAAACTGCAATTAGTAAAAGTATACATCACTGCTTACAGGCTATTCAATATTTAATTTCCTCTCTCACGTGTTCATAAAATACGTCTATAACTAAAGGATTTATTAAAAACAAGAAATACTAGCAAAAAAAAAATGAATATTTGTCTCTATGGATGAATATTTATGTACGAACCCCTAGTATCTATGCTCATCTTCCAGACGGGGCAGAAAATTTATTTTCTGTTCTATCAGCTACGAATTGATTCTAGTGTCGAGAGATCCTCCTGGAACTACTTTGGTGCTATTTGATTCTTCATTGGGTTGAGATAAAAAGTTGGCAGATCACTTTTTTGTATAGCCATTTGTCAAGGAACAATAATTTATTATCAAGTACTAAACCCAAGATCCTTAATGGATTGTAATGGTACAAGTTAACAACTTCTATTCTATTAGATTTTGAGAATCACTCATAGTTGTTAGGAAATATCAATTTCTCAGTGGCAATTCTTTTCAATTTCATCCTCTACTTTTTCAGAGCTGTGGTTATGTTGACTAACTAAGACTTCTTTCTAATAGTAATAGACTTCTTTCTAACTCCACATCAACGTAATTTGTCTCTTATTTTGTGTTGCTCTGCCAATCTTCCCCAATTGTTATACAAACTACATCTTTAAGTTTTATTATTTAGAAATGTATCATTTCAAAGAAGTAGGCAAAATATCCAAAAGTGTAAATCATTTTCAATAAAAATAATATATTAAAGTATAACACAATTTAGTATTTTACACAAGTAAACAACAGTAAATGTTTATTATTAAATCAAAGCCCAGGAATCAAATTTATTGCTTTAAAGGTTTGAAACTCGTCAATCAAAAATAATGTTTTTATTTATTGAATAAAAACGTGGCTAGATTATTTCATAAATAAGAACTTTTATACTGGGACATGTCCTCTCTGAATATCATAGTTGGATAGATTATATGTACATTTGTCTGCCTATATTTATAAACTATATGTGGCCTGCGGTTTCAACCGCGTTTAATTTGAATTAACCTCTAAAATACGAAATAACCTTTAATATGCGACTTGACTTAATTCCTGTAATCCCTCCATGAAGTTCCGCCATCTATCTCTGGCTGGAGCCATCTCTTTGAAGGTTGCCGAAGTATGATTGTGCTTCCTTACCTTCTCCAGGACAGGACTCTTCCATGTCCTACTCGGCCTTCCGGCTCGACGCTGTCCCTGAGGGTTCCACTCAAGAGCCTTCCGGGCGATGCCTTTTATCATCCTTAAGATGTGCCCGATCCACCACCATTTTCTTAGCCTGATTTCGTATTCTATTCCCCTCTGCTTGGTCCTTCTCAGTAGTTCCTCATTGGGAATGGTTTTTGGCCACCAAATTCCCAGGATAGACCTCAAGCATCTATTGCAGAAGGTTTGCACGGGCTAAGATGGATCGGTTCACTCTCCACGTCACCGAGCCATAGAGGAGCACGGACTTTACATTGGAGTTGAATATGCGGTGTCTTGTACCCAGATTTATTTTCTTTGCATGCCACAGGGTGTGGAAATGCGCGAAAGTGCCCTTTGCCTTTCTGATCCAGCTTTCCACATCGTCGTCAGCTCCCCCATGTCTCGTCACTACACTTCCAAGGTTTGGAGAGGTCTCCACTTCTAATGTTTTGGCCATGGCTTATGATTCGATCCACTTTTCTTGTTTTTGTCCTGATTGTAGTTAATTATTTTATAATATGAAGGTCAGTCTAATTCATTCCCCTCATTTCCTCAAACAGGATTAAAAAGACAATAAATTTTTATAAGCGGCAATCAAGTTTCACTTAAAGAAGTTGTACGTTTTCACACATTTACCTCCACATTTAAATATAAAAAAAATAAAGTTTTCAGATAATAATTTCACACTTAAATTAAAATGTTTCACAATTAAAAAGTTAGTCAACTTATTTCCGGTCAACGAGTATGAAGTTCTCATGACAACGATACTGTCACAAGTTGGGCACTTTTTCTCTTAGCTGCCTATTTATTTATCGTTACTGCTCCGTTCCAAAAGGTCGTTGCGTCAAGTTATAAAGCTAAAAGTCTTCCTCGTTATAGTCTATCTAACGCGAAAAGAATTTTTCAAATCGGACTGGTTATTACCACATTCAAAACCTAAAATTAGCACATTCATACACACTCTATAGCTTTATATAATAATATAGGTAGATGAAGTTGTCATTGACAAAGAAACGAACGCATTGAACACTTTTTCTCTCAACTATTTATTTATGGTTACTGCTCTGTTCCTGTTCCTATTACTGCTCTATGGGTCGTATCATGACATTATAAAGCCTTAAGCCTTTCTCAATAAACGATCTCTCTAAAGCAAAAAAAATTTTATATTACATGTCATTATATATATATATATATATATATATATATATATATATATATATATATATATATATATATGTATTTATATATGTTCTTGTTATTTATATATTAATTATAAATAAATTTTATCAGCAGTAGGTATTTGTTCGCACATACATTAATATTGTTTACAAAGGTGTGATAGATTAATAAAGAAGTTGATGAAGAAATAGGTATTTTTTAAAAGATCCAATATAGGAAAAATTGCGAATAGAAATGGTATTCCACTAAGAGATAGCGGGAACAATAAATGGTTTTCCAAAGGAAGCAGTTACAAGGGAGATGATTATAAGTGTGTGAGCTGAGATCTGTCATTCAAAGAGTCTACACAGAAGAATGTAGGGTGAGAAAATCAATTTTTAATTGATTAAAGAAATTACGAAATTCCAGTACAGGGTATACTATTTATAACAAAAATTAGTTCGAGGAGAATAGTTCGATGAGAGATCTTCCAGGGCAACTGAATAAAGGTAGGAAACATGTGCTGCTGACTATAGATCCTTCTCTATTCCTGGCATGACATTATTTCCTATAATTGTCAGACCATTTGCTGGTTAATATTTGAAAGATAAATAAAATACAAGAAGTATAAAAGCTACGGAGCTTTTTTAGTGATAATTAATAAAATTAATTATCAGATATGATAACATCCATCCGTGTATTATTATTTTTATCCTGACATTGACTTGTCATGCGATACAACAGAATACCGAGCCCTAGATAACCAAATGACAGAAAAGTAGCATTTAACTTATACGTCTGTTTTTTTTTTATTGTTCGAAAATATGTCTGTTCTCTTTTTTTTTACCACGTTGTAGTTATATTCGCCTCGATACTACTCATTTTTAAATAAAAAAGTGTACTCTTTCTTCATTTGTTTTGAAATTGTCCCTCATGAAACATGCCCGCTCATAAATGTTGAACGAGGCAATAGTTGTGTTATACTGTCCATTCTTCCTTTCTTCCTCAGTGTGGTAGGACTGTAAATAAAGAATGACAAAAACGTATAAGGCAACTTGATAGAATTTCAAATATCTTATGTAGTTCTCTTGCGTAATACTGCTCTATAAAATTGTTTATTGTTTGCAACAAAAAATATATTATATTGTCACCAAAATATTCAAGTCTAAATAAAAATACGCTGCCTATCAGCAACATCAAAAGGTGTTTGACTGTTTTCTAGAGCTTCTTCGTCAAATAAAATTAAAAATATCTGATGTGGGCACCGCATGACTTCCTTGTACGCCTATTAAACTATCAATCGGTGGCTCAAAAGGTGATCCTGAATTAGGTTACTAGTTTTCGAAGATAGTAGTATCTTAAAAACGACACTCGACGCCGCGACTTCTATTGGCTTTCATCTATTGACTCACACCATTATAAAAATGCTAAAAACGGTTAGTAAGGACCATGAAATGTGATTATCCATGGAAATCTCGATTTGTGAATTTTAGCACAATTCGTGCTCTTCCATTCTAAGATGGTGGGAGGTAAAAAAAATAAACAGTACCAGAAAAGTACCACTTCCAGGTGGCTAATTTAAAAATAAGAATCTAACATATTATTTATATTGGCATAAAAGTTTTGTACACCAAATTTGAGATGATTTGTACTATATTTTAATATAATTTTTTATGAAAGTCTATTATGACTTTTAAGTAAAGTATAACTGCTGCCGGTTTGCCAATTTTAACCAAAATCTAGTATGCTATATAAATGAATTTGTAGATCATGGATACCAAATTTATAAGATTTTGCATTATATTTTGACTTCCTCTGAAGTGTCTTTAATTTTGTTTATTTGAAATAATTAATCGTTTCTCATTGTTATTAGTAATAAATGGATAAATATAAAATATGAAAGAAGTTGATAGTTAATTCATTGAGAAAAAAGGAGAAATATTTTACCAGTTTGAAAATAAATTTCCGGAAATAAAAGTTGGTAAGCTAAAGATTTTAGAAAAATGAAAATCCAGCATATAAAGTTAGTCAAGCGTGACGAAAGAGAGAGGAAAAGGGAAAAATAGAATTTAGGGAACAGAAATAAATATAGAATAAAAATAGAAATAAAACATTGTCACAATCAATGAAAATTCAAGTTCGAATCGTTCTAATTGGACTCCTGGTTAAGTTGAAAATCCTTTTACAGTGGCGCAATTCCCATTCTGGTTATTTTAATCAGGAAATCCATTTTAAGCATTCCTCTTTGATATAGATTTTTTTTAATTAACCTTGTTTTTTCACTCACTCTTTCCCGTTCATGTACTATAATATAAATATGAACATGACTGAAGTGCTTTTATAAGCCAGCCTCTACAACAAAAATATTCTATAATTGTCGAGTTTAGGGATAATAAAACTGAGATTATTGATTTTCTGCAGGGACGAGCATTAGATTTATATATTAATACAAAATATTAATGAATATTGCTTTAAATACAGTCTTTAATCCTTATAATTCTGTCTTTAGTATAATTTTATTTTTAAGTACATAACAATACTAATAATATGACATTATTACATTATTACATAAGTATTATTAGTATTATAGTACTAAGAAAATAAGAAACGAAAAATTGAAATGGTTGGAATGGTTCATAGTAGGCCCAATCGAGAAAAAATAAATAAAATGAAGTAATACTAAGATTTTGTGTTTTTTTAGTATTTATTATATTTATTTATTTTTTTTGCTCACCTGCTCTGTTTTTGTTTTTTTAATTAATATTAGATGATAAGACACAACATTTTTGTGTAGGCACCTAATAACCTTCTTTCTTTCTTTTTTTTTTGTATAAAAAGCCCTTAAATATTTCGAGGGCTTTCCTCTGCAAGCATTAGAAATCCCAATTTCTTGTCTAAAATGGACAAATTCTTGTTATTCATAATTTCAATGAAATCTCTTCTCAAAAGTATGTCCGGAAGTAAATAATATGATGTTTCTCTATAAATAAATATTAAAATATTAATTTTACTGTTTAGCACATTAGTTTGCGTTTTAATGCAATATATTCAAGATTAGCGGTAATTTTTTCAGATTTATCAACTAGATACCTTGAGCATTTACTTGAAAAAAAAAACTCTTTTATAACTCATCGGGAAATATAACAAATGCTTTATGGAATATTGAAATTACCAATAAAAATTGGTAACAAATAAACGGTATCTTTCCTTTTAACCTTATCTCATATTTGAAGTAAGCAATCTCATATTATTACAAAATAAGATACCCATTATCAGTAATAGTATAATAGAAAAATTTTTCCTAATATGTGAGCTCACAAAATCAATTTATATATTAATGTTAATCAATTTCCTTCATGAAGCAAGTATAAACTGGTTTGACTTATTCAAGATCACATATGAGCCTATTTTATTTTGACCAATATTTCTCTTTAGTTTTAGCTACGTTTTTCCAACCTCTAGTGTGTGTGGAAAACCGACTTTTGGCCGAGTACGTCGGAGAAATACCGCTGTGTGCAAAACGTCTTGATCAACGCCTGGGACCTTTATCCGTTAGATCTAAGAGAATTATCATTTAAGAGATTCATTCATTGCAATTATATTCACTGAAACTATATTCCCTCGGATTTCGTTTCTTTTATATCTTTTAGATAACAGATGCATTATACTTCTCCACGGTTTCATACTTTTTCCCTTTTTATCTATACCACCGTTTCTACTACTGACCATATTTCTTTTTCCCGTGTTTATTTCCATACTTATTCTTTACCTGTTCCATGAATATATTTAATTCAAAAGTTACCGAAGTTTCATATGACAGTACTAAATCATTAGCCAAGTCAGAGTATTTTACCTTTTTTCGTTTTAGGGGAAAGAGAATCGCCTTGTGCACACAGTTTCAGACCTGCACAACTTTAATAGATTTACTAATTCCTTTTATATAATCCAAATATTATAGATCTTCTGGGTAGACCGAATAGAATCCAAAGTCCTATTGAAATCGACTGTTCATTAATGAATATATTTTTATTTAATTTATTGTCAAATTTTAGAAGGTTCTAAATAATTCATCGTTCACTACTATTTTTATTTGTTATAAACGGTTTTCCTAGTATGTTATAAACTAGCTGTGCCTCGCGATTGTTGTTTTTGATTTATTCCTAAAATACAAAAAAAAAACCTATAGCATGCCTATAATATGTTGTCCAGTCTAATTTGTTTCAGACATATTCAAGGAACAAGATCAAAGCGACAATAAAGTTTTACTTGAATAAGTTTCAATTTTTCGCACTTTTTATTTTCCATTATCCTTCCATTTTATTTACAAAATGTTTTCACTCTTATTAAAAAGTTTGTGTAGTCAACTTTCTTCCACGGGTATGAAGTTGACGTACGCAAGTTCCATTCCTATGTGTCGTAACGTGATGTTATAAAACCTTTCCCTAATAAGCGGTCAATCTAATGAAAAATAATTTTCCAAATCGGACTGATATGCCTGAAATTAGCGCATTCAAAAACACAATCTGTAGATGTGGACAAACCACAAATAAAGTTGGGGAGGCAATATAATGACAAAAAAATTATGGCGTTTTTGTTGCAATTTATCAAAATAGTTTATTTATACTTTAGATATAAATGGATCGTTTTCTTCGGATGCATGATATGAAAAACCTCATCCGGATTTTACGGACTTGGACCTAAATAGAATGGGACAAACGCATTAATATTCCCAACCGAGGGGTGAGGTCCCTGTAATTGTGTTGGTAGGACTGTATTGACATTGCCCTAGGTTCCATCTGCAGCAGAGTGTATTTTGATTGGCTGGGCCCATCAAATCGTCATTACTTGGACGTGTACAATCCGATTCCCTCTGGATCAGCAGCTTCTGATTGTTTTCTTTAGTTACAGAAATATTGTTACTCAAAGTAAGTGAAACGCATATGTTAATTTTTTTTTCATTTTCTACCATTATAATTCGAAAGTATGAAATAATTCTCAGATAATGTTCCTTGATTAAAAGATAGACTTTTAAGAATCAGTACTGTATTATGATATTGAGTTTCTGAACTATTTTATTCAAACGATACGATAAATACGTAACTCGATTTTATACTGAGATCAAATTTTTTTTCAAGTAATGTTTTTATACTTGAAATCTAGAAATGGCTTTACCTAGCCGAAAGATGTTATCATACAAATGTATAGATATATCGTCGCCAGAACGTTTAAGTAACGAATGAGAAAAATATAATTTTTCGAATTCCTTTGTTTTGTTAATTTATCAGAAGCGTATCAAAATAAAATCTCTGAACACAAATCTAGGGCTCAGAGAAGTAAAAAGCTCCAGAGATAAACAAATAATTCGCAACGGAGAAGTTAAAAATAAACCGCAAAGTTCTCTTTTGCTCTCCTAAAAAGTAGCTATATTCGCACTCGTTAATTAAACGTGGTAGTGGCAATATTGCAAAGTATTTAATTAGAGTGGAAAAATCGTGTTTTTAACCTTTATCATAAAACCATATCAGCTCTGTATTAAATGTGTATATAATTTTCGATGATAGTTTATTATGACCTTCAAGTACCGCTTCTGGTTTACCAATTTAGACCAAAATCTATTATATTATTTAAATGAATAGGTAGATCAAAAGTACCAAATTTAAAAAGTTTTGCATTATTTTTTAATATGTAGTTTTTAATATAATTTAATATAGTAACCAAAAAGAGATGTTCACAACTAGATGTTACAGAAATCCTAAAAACGAAATTTTGACTTTCTATGGCTAACCGTTTTTGAGTTAATGAACAAACATATGAACGTACGTACAGAAGTCAAACGAACGAAACTAGTCAAACTGTATTCAGGGATGGCTAATGGAAATATTAATATTTACGTTAAAATGTAACAATCGAAAATTTTCGCGATTACATTCCTTCCTTTACTGCGTACAAGGAAGTAAAACATAAAGTATCAAGTATCCTAATCATCAATCCGTACTGAATTTTTTATAAAATATTTGGTTCAACTAGTAGCGTTCGTGATTCAGAAATACATGTAAATATTACTTCTAAAATATCCACTACTGCTTAACAAATATAAATCTTAATTATTTTGTAGACGGTAATTACATTCTAGAAGATCGTAAGGGTCTGGGTTAATACCATCGTTATTTGGCTCACTACAACTAACAACCATCGGATCAGATTTCCAGCAATTAAGGCATTACTGGAGGTATTATCTCTTGCAAATCACTGGCCATGAGGAAAACTGTATAATCGATAGGACAGTAAAGGATCTATGTCTCGAGGTCTGAAATCAAGGAGGTGAGTATAAAATAGGATCAGTAAAAAATTGGTTTACATTATAATTATGTGATTTGTTATCAAATAATTTCATAGATCATATAATTAATTTAGCGGGGTTGGTATCTTCTGGATTAATATTTATGTTTAACAATTGTAGATATTACACTTTCTTTATGTTTTTATTATTACTAGTTCTTAACATTTCAAGATTCATATCTAAGGGAAAGGTTCATGAAAAAGTTATCTTGTAAATGGTTGGGTTACAGATTTTTTTCTGACTTGTATTCATTGAGGCCAGCATGGGTAAACTGAATTTTCCAACAAAGTTTCCTTCGATAGAACTTTCTGTAGCCTAAAAACCTCGAAATGGTATATTCAAAATATCTTGGTATCAGTTGCTCCTAAAACAATGCTTATTTATTATATTTTATTTGTTTTCATTTTTAATTAGAAGAAACTTTCGTCTGAATAACATATATGTTATTTCAAATATAAAGTAACTACTCGAACTTTCCTAAAACCAGTGAAAAACGTCGTATTACGCCGATTTTCCCAATTTTTTGCTACAAATAGTTTCAAAACAATTTTAAGTTTTGTTTTTATCCTGCATAAGGAAAAATATTTTTATGTTAGACTGTAGGCTGCTGACTAATGTGTCCTCGAGTCTTATAAACATATAGTCCAGTCAGCCGAGGACCAGAAAGGGGTCTCTGAGGAAAGTTTTGGAGAAATTATGAAAATTTGCTCATTTATATTTTTGGGGGATTGTGATTACGAATTTCAACTATGTTTATATTTTTCTCGGAATTTAAAAAAATTACAGATCAAAACATTTTCCATAATTTGAAAAACATATATTATTCGAAGATATTCAGACATTCATTTTATATCAAATTAAAGATATGGACTTGAATTACCTACAATTTTGATTCTTATGATACTGTTTGCCGCTCTGTTTTTAAGCGAGTTCGAGTCAAAATAATAAGACAGAACGTCCAATTTAATTTTCTGAGCAAGGGGTCTCGGTGGAAAGTTTTGGAGAAGTCCAGAAAATTCGCAAATTTATGTTTTTTGATGAGCTGATTCAGAATTTCAACTTTGTTACCTCGAATTTTTCCCTGAAGTATAAACAAAAAAATATAATTTTTTTTCTTTATACTTGAAAACCACCTGTGGTTTAAAACCACGATAAGCGGATGCTCCTAAATGATGCCTCGGGAGAAAAAAATTATAGAGCACCAAAATGTAAGAAATTTTCATTTGTTGAATTTAGCCTAGCCCGAAGTTGCTAAAAAAAATTGTTTGATATTCAAGATATGTGGGAGAAAAAAATCCATATATTTCGAGGTTATTAGGCCATAGGAACTTTTTGTAGGAAAACACGGTTTTCCCGTACTGCACTCAATATATACAAGTCAGAAATATTTTTGTTTGCCCGACCTTTTGCATAGTAAAATGTGCCTTTCCCCTGGACTAATCCCATCTTTAGAACTATTTATTGCACATCCAGATGCTTAGGGGGCACTAGCGGCCGTAGCAAGAAAAAGCCCAATGTTCAAACGCATTTTTTAGGTATTAAATTGAATATTATATATATTTCATGAAAATGGGGTGGTGAAGGAACTCCTTAGGACAAAATATCGCTTTGAAACATCGCTCTTGGACCATTTTGGCCCTTGTTTAAATATTTTTTCGAGAACACCTCTTTTTACATTTTCTCAATTTCCAGGAAATGATTTTTTTTTCATAAGATTTTTATTTTAGATAGGTACTAAAAAAGTGACAATTTAAGCCCTAAAACAAGTTCCTTATTGATGACAATAACAAGCCTTGAAATCAAATGTCCAAACATAGCCATATTTCACGGTTTTTAATTTTTTTGCGATAATTTTTTGACAGACTTCAATTGTTTTTAACTAATTTTTTCTATCTTTTTTCTAAGCTCTATTACGTACTATTAAAAAAAATTGTTCGCATCTTAAACGTGAAAAAAAAATTTTCGGCACGTCTAAGAATCTTTTTAACCAGGTCGCTACATTACGTTTATACCTACAACATACATAATTTGTTTCTGACATTTTTCTCCTAATTATCACGTTGAGAAAGACTATTGGAAATTTATTTAAAAAAATAATCCATCGGACCTGTTCTTGAACAGTGAACTTCGCTATGCCTTTTATGTACAATGTATTTTGAACAGTGAAAGTTCGTCTGTCGAGGTTTCTTATTAATATATTCAACTGAAGACAAAAAATAAAAATAGAAATAAAACACAACACTATATCATAAAATATCAAATAATATATCATAATGGAGAAGTATCACAAGCATTTTTCATCACTATTTACTGAAATAAAATCTTATGATTATAAACAAAAAATATGAAACATAATCTTCAAGAATCATATACCAATTCATGAAATAGTCTTGTAATGAACAGACGGAAATAAAGTTATTAATTTTATAATATACCATTAAATTAAATCTGATTTTTAAGAAATTAGTAGTTGTTATACATACATGTACACACAAAATCAGTAATTAGTATACATTAGAATGTGAAATCATCAATAGTAAAAAAATAATTCTAACACGTTTTAGGTTACAAAATTTCTACAGAAAATTATGAATTAGAAGTCCTCCAAAAAAATATATTGATTTAGGAAATTTATATACGAAATAAAATTAAGTATATAAAAGTATTAATAACTAAACTACTTATAATAACTTATCAGATGGTTGTGTAGATCATTACTTTAGCACATTTTTTTTTCAAAAACAAAGGGAGCGCAGAAATAATACCAAATTTATCAAGTTCATCGGGAAGTATTTAAGGTTCATACAACTGATTCAATGTAATCTGCTGGTTACGAAACAAATGACAACATTTCATTACTAGAACGCGCAAAATAAAGCGTCAATATATGAAGTTTTTATAAGGAAATTTCCTCCTTCAAATCCCTCTTAGTTTTAAAGTTTAAATTTAATTTGTTCCCTTGGTTCTGTTTCCCCGTTAAGTTTGCGTGGTCGGAGGCCGCTTACGAAATTTATAAGAAATTCCATTCCCATGTGGGCGTCCTGCCAGTTATAATAAATATTAAAAACATGCGATTCCGCCATTACTGACACCTCGTCGGTTCGTTCTGTAGCCATTGATTACAAAATAATTCCTTTCGTGTCTAAAATAATATAGGTACATTAAAAAAAGAAACATCAGAGGTAGATTTAATGAACCTGAAGGTTCGATGCCGATACTACCAAGAATAGTTGCCTGTACCTCTATAACTCCATCCATTGAATCCCACATCAAAACCCAAATCTACTTGATCATAACCTTACACATTTATTTACTAACAAGGAGATTCGATGCCGATTTCGTTGAAAATTGATTTAGTGATTTTACATTTGTTGGAGCTTATGGAGCTAAATAAAATTAAAAAAACACCCTTAAAATGCTTTATTCTTTATCTCGAGTTTGGAAAATGATATTGATAATTCCACTAAACATTTGTTTTTCAGATTAGATTGAAGGAGATATACGAATGTTAAAAAATAATTGTTTTTTTGATCAAATAAATTTTAATAAAAAATGTTTAAATCATTAAGTAAACCGGCCTTATAGCTTGTTTTATAGCAAGATTTTGACTCATTCTAACAAAATACCTGTATATTGAAAATATTATCGAAAACAACAAAATATTGTTGTTTTCGTTAGTTCTGAGGGGGTTCAAAATTTTTAAGCTACGAAATTATGTTTCTATTTGAAGTTCTCTATCTTGTTTTCAGTTTATCGGATTTCGATGTTCTTGGATACCTTAGAATGAGGTGAATTTCTTCTTTCCATTCACGTAAAAAGCTATTGCAATATCTTGGAAGATTTTTTTTTAAAAATTACACAATAAAAACTTTTTTTTTTGTGGATGGCGTTGGTTCTAAAACACGTAGGTACACCCCGGTTAAAACAAAGTTCTTAGTACCGACCCTCTTCTTCTTCTTCTTTTCTGGGCACTACAACCCGCTAGCGAGTCATGGGCTCCGCCAACAGCAACCGCCTGGTGTCCCTATTTTTTGCTGCCACCATCCAGTCTCTCACTCCAAACTTCTTTGCATCGGTGTCCACACAGTCCCTTCATCGCAACTTGGGTCTTCCGACGCATCGTCCACCATGAAGGATCTCAGTCAGAAGCTTCCTTGGTATCATATCGTCTCCCATTCTGGCAACATGGCCTGCCCATCTGAGTCGGGCTGCTTTTATAAATTTAACGACATCAGGGCCATCAAACTTCTTGTAGATATCCTGGTTCTTCCTCCGTTTCCATTCTCCATCTACAAGTACTGGACCACAAATTCCTCTTAATATCCTGCGTTCCAATACCAGAAGGTCGTGTTCCACAGCCTTTGTTGTTGTCCATGTCTCGGATCCATAAGTCAGAACCGGTCGGATGAGGGTCTTATACAGGATGAACTTGGTACGCTGGGTTACTAAGTGACTTTTCAAGTGCTGTTTCAATCCATAGTAACAACGGTGAGCCATCAAAATCCTTTTCCTTACCTCTACCTCCATCCGGTTATTGCTGGTTATCTGCGAACCTAGGTAAGAGAATTCTTGAACCTGCTCAAACTTGTAGGGGCCAAAATCTACTCTATCACGATCCTGCCGAGGGATCTCCTGGATTACCATGTATTTTGTTTTTTCCTCATTGACAATCAAACCCAGATTTCTTGCTGCAGCCTCCAGTTTCAAGAAGGATTCAGTAACCGCCTGCCGAGAACGTCCAATTATGTCAATGTCGTCAGCAAAAGCGAGAATCTGGACCATCCTGTTAAATATCGTGCCCGATGTTTGAATGTTGGAGTCTCGAACAGCCTTTTCCAGTACTATTAGGAAGAGGAGGCACGCTAAAGCATCACCCTGTCTCACTCCCCGACCCTCTGAATTCTGTTTGAATCGATCAAAGAGTTCCTGAACTATGGGATTATTTTTTTAAATCTTAAAAATATTTGAAGGATTCTCTTGTTTGCTGTGGGAAATTTTTAAACATCAATTTTTTATTTATGAATTCACCAGAAAATTTGAATGTACTTTTTTTTTTTTTAAAGTCGAACCACTTTTGAATTTAATGTACTTCATTCTGTAGAAGTGTTCATTACATATAATTCAATGGACCTATCATTATTACTCTAAAATTTAATTATTTCATTTAAAAAAGTTGAATCACTCTAATATTTATAATCATTTAATTATAGATGAATTAATACGTAAAAATCCCGCAACATTGCAAGCTTCGGCAATGTGCAAATAATTTATTAAAAATTAAATTCCGAAAAAAAAGTTCTATACTTACCCACAAGCCGACGTTTTGGCCCAACGTGTGTTTCAACCTCAGATGTGAAATAGATGAGAAAGTAAGTATATAATATTTAAGACTGAAAACTAAAGCGTTATCGGCAGTGTGTTATACAAAATTTATCAGTCGAACTAAGGGCGAACCATTAGGAAAAGGGAGTGGGAATAACGGTTTTAAAGGGAACATTAAATTAAAGAGAAATAAATTAAATAAAAAAGTAAAAGAAATTGTCTACATGGTAAATGCCAATTAAAAATAAAAAATGAAAAAATTAATTAAATGGAAGCATAATGGATATTCTAAGTCTACAACATACAAGTAAATCGGTGTGTTATATAAATATTTGTATTTAAATTAAAAATTATTTCACAAACTATGAAGGTCTTGTTTACGTTAGTGAAAACAATAAAATAATCTGTTATAAATTATAACTATAAAAAGTTTTAAATGAACTGTAAATATAAAATAAAATATATTAAAAGGCTTAGGGTAGTTACTGAAACAACGTGTAATAAGGTTCCCAAACACTTTGATTTATTGTCGGAGTTTGGTCAAACTAAACTGGGACACTGCAGCATTTCATTCAAACACATATGTATTAACATCTGCAGTGTTATAATTTATCATTTATAATATTTTTATGTCATCTTTGCCTCCGAGAAACCTCCTATGTGACCAAAAATCACATATGTGATTTTTGAGTTTATAAGAAACAATATTTTATGTGCTGGTGAAAAGCACCCATGTGTTAACAAATTAAAACATGAAGTTTTTCATTTGTCCTGTAAAATCATGTGTTTGACATAATATGAAGTTTCATAGATAGGAAGTTTCACGGCGACAATGAAGATATGTATTATTCCTAAATTTTATATGACGTATAATAACGTTCAGTGTTGCCTCTGGCTGACGCACAAATTCATAGTGTGGGGGTATTCATGTGAGCATTGAGAATGACTTATAACTATCTATGAGTTCGATTAATATGATGTTTCTAATAATTTTGGTTGAATTGATAACTTTACAACGTAATATGTCATTGTAATTTTGTTTTATTACATATTTAACGTATAGCGACATTTCTTCTTTATTTCATATTAATATTTATATATTGTGGCACGGAATAGGGACGCATGGCGGTTACTGTTGGAGGAAGCCAGGACCCTTCACAGGTTGTTGTGCTATTAAAGAAGAAGAATTTATATATTTCTAACCTGTTTTATTTTTATTTTATGGTTTAAAAAAGAACTTTCCCAATTAGTAGAAGCAAGAAAGATAATATGCTTTAATATTGATTCAAGGATTAGATAATTTATTGACATCCTATTATGAGTGTGAGTATATTGAGTATATATATATATATATATATATATATATATATATATATATATATATACTGTCAACTGGGACAACTTAGCCACTTTTTTTCTTCTAAAAACCGCTTTGTAAACTAATCCTTTTACAAAACTTTCTTCAAACTATCATAAGTCATTAGTTTCGATCTATTTTTTTCACAATCTGAAGAAATTTGGCACTAAAGTAAGCGTTTATACACTAAAAAAAATTACAGCGTTGGCAAAGTTAGAAACGTAGCAACTTTGCCAACCGTATTAAAAATAGTAAAAATCAGTATAAAACACAAGAAAAAAAGATTTTGTAAATAAGGAAAACATTAATTGTATAGACAAAAACACAGGAATATTAAAATAACAAACAATGGAAAAAAAAAAAAAGGATCCCTTCTTTCTTAACACAGGTCAATGCAGTCTTGCGACCTGTTTTTTTTTTAATGGAGACACTTTACTTCATTTTCAATAGTTCGACGTCTTTTAACTGTTTTTCCAATGCTCATTCCCCTATTAACTACTGCATTTACGGCGATTTACCGCATGGTATCTTCATAATTTTGAAACTTGCGTCCTTCTAACTTGGTTCTTATTCGTAACATACGTCTTGCCATGTATAAAATAACACAAACAACGCACATTTAATAGAAGGCATGCAATAATTGGAGAAAATTCGAAGTTGGCAATGTTGTCCCACTTTCATCACGCTTGCAACGCAATGGAATAGCCTTTCATAGATATACAAAGAAGAAACTTGATCACACTTCAAAGTGAAAAAAAAAAATTTTTTTGTTTTCGATGATTTTTTTAACATTAAGGTTTTTTGATGTGCTGAATCCAAATCTGCCATCATTTTAGGTGTCAAAATCTATAAGGCTAGTTTACTTAGTAATTTAAACACTTTTTTTTCAATTTATTTTACCAAAAATCATTATTTTATAATAATTATATGTTTCATTTAATATAATCTACAAACTAAACGTTTTTTTCTGAAAATACTATTTCGATATCATTTTTCAAACTCGAAATATAAAATAAACTCGTTTCAGGATATTTTTTTTTCTCAGCTCCTATGACCCGAAATGGTTGGATTTTTTTTCAGCATAGAATCACCCAATAATTGTTTATCAAAATCTGCGACTGACACACAGTGTACTCCCTTTTGTGAGTATGTGTTCAGTGATTCAGGAAAACTTAACATTTTTAAATATGATAGTCAATGTTTTCATGAGCGAAAATCACTAAAAAAATGGTCGAGTGAAGAACATGGCTATTTCAAACAAGCTGATATTGTACTTCTGTAGGACTCAAATAGAATCAATTGTAAGTACACTGAAAATTAATGCTTTTGCGAAGTCTTCTGAATATTGCAAAGGAATGAATATATTACGAAGTACGTTATATTCAAAAATCTTTGATTGGTGCAATTATATATATATATATATATATATATATATATATATATATATATATATATTAGGTATCTTATTTTATTATTGTATTTAGCCCCTGAGAGAAAATCACTTCCAGAAGCATTTTAAAAGCTCTTCTTTCATTCCCTTTCGGATTAAGGATTCATTGAGTATATGATTGACACGTCTGATGGCATGACAACACAGCTTAAAAACTCCTTTTCTGAAGCTCTTGCTGCTTGTGGTGCATTTAGTTTGTGCTTCTTTTATTCCTTGAAGTATTGGTTCAGTCTGCCTCATTGATTTTAATGGATCCATAACGTTGATGGCAATAGTCTGCCTTTCATTGAGCCACCGTCCAAACCTAAGACTACATTATCAGAACTATTGCAATCCATCTACGTCTCAATGTAACCGCCTGACGTTAACCCGTCGATTCCGCAAAGATAAACGTCAACTCAACCGTTAACCAGGCCAACTTGAAACGCTCAAAGTCGCCACAATTTTATTACTTCGATTAAATTTACTGGGTGCACTTCACGCGATTCCTTGTTGTGCATCTGTCTACATTTTTCAGTCGGCTTATACTTCGGATCAATTATTGACTAAATATTATATGATTATACAAAATATTGACCAAATATGTCACCTCTGTGAGAAACCTAGGAATAATTATTTTATCAAAACCTGTCCTGGAATAATCATACTTCTCAAATTATCCGAAAATCCATTGCTATATTTTAACAGTTCCTAAGATTGCGTGATTCAATAACCATTAGCTCCTTAACTCCTCTCTCATCTCCACCTCCACTTTTATTATGGCTGCCTTGTGTATGGTTAAACTGTCCGGTGGGTATTATATGAGACTGAAGAGACTGATGAATAGCTTCATTAGATCATCTTAGGGGTTATATTTTACAATTATTATTACAAGCCAGGCAAAAGTTACTGGTACTGAAATTTCTTTATTGTTCTTGGGAGACTGGATGTAGAAAAAGAAAAATTGAAAAAATAATGAACGGTAATACTGACCTCTTAAACGTTAGACAATTGATGACATTTATTCAACAACTCCCGAAGACAGGCCCATCCCGAAACAATATGTCTTGATTCCATAGTACGGCCCTATATCCACCAAATTCAGAAATGAATTGAAAAACTAGAATTAAATCCTGCATTTAAAATAGACAAAACTCTATCCTCATATTCCTCTTCTCCAAAGGACAAATTAAACCCTTTCCAAAAAAGCAAAGTGTACGAATTAAATTGAAATTATTGTGCAGCCAAATACACGGGAAAAGCTGGAATATCACTAAATCAGAGATTAAAGGAACATATACGTGCATAGAATAATAAGACAGAGAATTCCAACTTTGCAATTCATTTATATGAAAAAACTCATAAATTCATCAAGAAATAAGGATTTAAATTAATAGATCACCTAGAAAACAGTCTCAAATTAAATATACATTAAGCACTTGAAATAATAAAATCCTTCAAATCCAATTCAATTTTTTTCTTAAATGGCCAAATAAATATCTCCAATAGTCCAATCTTAAATTTATTCCCATCCATAACAGAAAAACAATTACTTACCGAAATTACTGGGAAAACACCGATCCTTCTCCCTAGACCGTACCATTTACCTACAAACACCTCACCTTTCTTCCATTAAAGTCATTTCCATTACTAGTTCAGTACGAGAACAAACCAATATTCCAATACGAGAACCTTTTCTGTTTGATATAATCTACTTAAACGTTGGTGATTACCAACATGCATTTGAGCTGTTGTCTTAATTAAATTTATAATCCATAAATGTTTTATAAAACTAATTTATATATGTACATTTAATTTAATATGTACAATAATACCCTAGGGCTCTTTTATCCTCCTAGACTAATACCAAAGTGTATTTAAAATTGCTTAATTTTGAATTTTTGTGTGTTTTTAGAACTGAAGATGAATGCATAACATTTGAAATTATTTTTTTATAAAAACAAAATTATAAAAGTGGCAAATAATTCATCAATACTTAATTAAACATATTGCTATCACAAAAATATTAGTACTGTAAAAATCAGAACAAAAATAATATTAACATCATCATAATAGTATATTTTATTTCCTCAACCTTTTAAGGTCTGCCATAGAAAACTGAGCGATGGCCCAAAAAGGTTTTCGGAATCTAAATTTATTATACATTTCAGGGTCTTATCCAAAAAAGTGATATAAAAAAAAGATCGTTCGGTCGTTGTTTTCAATCTCTATTTCTAAGAATCCCTTGGAAAAGCGCGAAAGGAAAAAACTGTATATGTATGTATGTATTTATTGCCCGATTTATACTTTAAATCATCTTTTTATATATATATATATATATATATATATATATATATATATATATATATATATATATATACTCGTATTTGTGTGTGCATTTAAAATGCATGTAAATGATTATATTGGAGAACAAGGTACTTGATGAATTTATCTAAAAATATAAATTAATAGATAGTCATAATCGTGAATAGCAAGAAAGGATCTTCCACAAAACTAACAATTATATTTCTTTCTTTTTATCAATTTATTAAAAAAAAAAAATTCAAAATTGTTATCCTGCATTGAGAAAAATAATAAAGAAAAATAAATAGAAAAATAACTGTTATCCTATTCAGAAACAGTGTAAAAACCATGAAATCACCATGAAATGTGACAAGCTATAAAAAATAATGAAGAGATATAGAAACAAATAAATATAATTATACATACATATAAATATATATATATATATATATATATATATATATATATATATATATATATATATATATATACGTATAAATCTGAAATAATTAGCCGCTCAGGCGATGTGTCAAAATCAACTAACCAACTCAAAGCTAAATTGCTTGAGATCTTAAGAGCATTGCTGTCTATGTGTGTGTTACTACAACCAAACAGACCTAACCGAATCAAAGCACCAGTCAAATAAGCTGCTGATGAGAAGCGACTGCAAACAGTTTGCGGAGCATTCAACATGTACCTACCAATAGACTATTGAGCAAACAGCCTTCTACTGAGGAGATATGTTTGTTTGCCGAGTGGCAACTCAAGATTGACAAGCGAGTAATCCATATTCAAGCTATTTATAGGAAGCATCTTATTTTCATGTAATGTATAATGTATAATATATAATATAATATATAATATATAATATAATATAATGTATAATGTATATAATGTATTTTCATGATTTCTATTACATGGCTGGAATTCCGATAGCTCGGAGTTTGCAGTAAAACATTTTTATAGTCCAATTAATTTTCTTTTTATTTATAACGTGTATATATATATATATATATATATATATATATATATATATATATATATATATATATATATGCATATTGTACGATATAAAAAAAATAGATTTTAAAACATGTATAATTTATTTAGTAGTTTATTAATTATTAATATTATTGTATGTCTGCAAATATTATCTTTGCTGTTGATTCTTTGTAATAATACAAACATAACATTGCTGGCTTCTTAAACCATTAAAATAGTATTCACAAGAAAACTGGCAAAGATTTATAAAGATAAAACACTGAGCATTCTATCTGCAAAAAATGTGATAATATGTATTGGATTTCATTATACATGCCACTTACTTATATCTAGTTCATCTAAAAACACCTATTTTGAAAAACTATTATCTTTCCAGGCAAGAATACTAAGAAAATAAACATTGGTGCATTCCAAAACACACTCTACAAAAACAGAGTTGTTAGTTCATTTACGAATGCATACTGAGGGTCTCATGATAATTTTGGCGTAATAAAATATATATATATATATATATATATATATATATATATATATACTGTGGCCAGAAAAAAAAAAAAAAAAAAAGGAAAAAATTTTATACTGAAAATTGATAAAATAAAATTTGATACTGATAATTTTGTCGTGACAAAAGGATTCTGTATTTTTAAAGTACCTAAAAAATCATAATACTCGCAAACCAATTCAAACTTTACACTCTTAAACACTGTTATAAGACTTACATATTTACAGCTCATGAAAAATATCATGAAAGCTATTACCAAATTTCTCAATATGAGAAAGAAAGGTAGAAAGCGGTAACTGGAGATTTTAGTAAAACACTATAAAGGGTGAGCAAAACGAAAAAGAAATTAAGACAAAATAATACAATTTGGGTACATCAAGCGGAGTGATACTTTTAATGTTAGCTGTGAAGTATCGTTGCAGTTAGTGAAATATTTTTCTTTCTGTGAATAAATACTTAATGCATATGAAACTGTCCATACGTCAAAAGCTTCGGATAGTGTAAGAAAATCGCACATACTTAATGATATATATATATATATATATATATATATATATATATATATATATATATATATATATATATATATATACATATATATATATATATATATATATATATATATATATATATATATATATATATATATATATACATATACATATACGAGTATATACTATTTATTTATTATATGCTAGCATATTACAGTTTAAGGGTTGGCTTAAAATCTCACTATCCTTCAGTCCCTTTGTGCTTGGTAGAGCTACTCAACCAATATTAATAGCCTTCAATGAATATGAATTCAAAATCGATAAATCGCGAGTAGAATCCCAAAACGCCGATAAGTTCACATTGAAGATTGGGTTGAACCATTAATGCTTTTGCACTTAAACAAGAGCTACCCTTGAGTGAAGTTCGGACCCCTGAGAAATATTCTGAAATATTCCTGAGGAATATCCAGTAAATTCTTCCTAATCATCTCCTAAATACTATAGAAAGCTCACCTTTCAAATTTCATTATGCTACTTCTTTAATGATATTCAAATCCCTTTTCATATCTCTTTCAAGCAAATGGAAATCATTTTTAATTTCATTTGTTTTTTTTTAAAGAAAAACACTATATTTTACACTGTTATAGTTACGGGGTATTTATGTCCCAGAAAAAAAGTATTTTTCTAAATTTAATTTCATTATTCATCCTTTCGACTATTTCATTTTCTAAATATATAAGCCATCTCCTCATGCGAAGTAAGTCAAGATGAAACTAGTAAGTTCAGGTGTAATTATTCAATATCATCTATTTGTAATAATTTTGCTTAAGGGACCGCAACCATTTTTTCAGATCAAACCAAACTCACTACCTTCAAGTACTTATATTTTCAAAAGTAATGATTTTTTTTTTGTAGACATTACCCTATCTATAATCATATGTTTTTTCAGCAAAAAAAAAAAAAAAAAAAAAAAAAAGCACATTTTTAGAGTGATCAAGTCGGCTTTGTTTTTTGATTTTTAAAAAGTATCTTTTCAGTTACCTTTTTATTTTGAATAACAAGCCCGATTTACGTGCTCGTTGTTTTGTTTTATTACTACTATATTCCTCTGAAATCGTAAGGCAAAAAAAAAAAATAATAATCCTTCACTTTCAAAAACAATGTTTACATTATCAGCCAATTGTTTTGCCTATTTTCGTTTGTTAATTACGATAAATGTCACAATGTTTTATGCCAGGAATCTAGATAAAATATTTCAAAACAAATTAAACAAAAAAGAGTAAGCGGATAGGACTAATAGTTTTTCCGAGCAGCAAGCACTAAAGACAAAAAAAACTTTATTTTTCAGAAGAAATAGGGGGCTTTTATTATGGCAGCTGGTTATTTTTAAGGTTCTTGTAGCTAATTAGTCAGTAAACCTATAAAAAATGTAATAACAATATAAAAAATTGTTATCCATTAGCCTTTTCTTTCTAATAATAATAAATTACTCATTTCAGAAATAATAAATTTAAATTGACTAAACTAATGAGTCATATTATTCAGCATATCAACACAGTGATTCAAAAGCCTAACCCGTAAAATTTAAAAATATATTTGAATCACTTCTATAGGTCACAAAGTTATGGGACTGTTTTTAATATTTTCAGGCAATGCAGAACATACTGCTATATTATTTTAATAAACTTCAAATTTTATGATTAATATTTGTTATTTTATTTTCAGGTACTACCAGCCTTCGAGCGCCTACAAGTTGGCGGACCGAACACAAGGCTGCAAGAACACTAGGCATCATCATGGGTGTATTCATGATATGCTGGTTACCCTTCTTTCTATGGTAAAATCTTTACAGTCTATTAAATTATTATCCAACATTAAAAAGTGACGTCATTATTTTTGTTTAAGCCTTTGTAGTATTATTGTAGCCATATTATGTTTCTCAATCAAGATTAAGAATAATTCGAAACTCTCCTCTCGAAAATCTCCTGAGTAGACAGGATGGCCTGAAAGTAGTTTAGACAAACTTTAAACGTACAGAAAACTTGACTCTAAACTTCCTACAAACTTGGGTTCTACAAATCCTTTAGTACTTAGCTAGGACTAAAAAAACATGTTCTCTAACCTGATAAAGAAAAAATAAAAATATAAAAGATAAATAAAATTGAAAAATTGAAACGAAAACTTTGTGAAATTTCTTATTTTGAGAAAGAATGCCTTGAAAGGTCTTTTGATCGAACCCCTGCATGTTGTTCTTTTCATGATAATAGAAGCCAATAAAAATTAATTAGAACCTAAGCGAAACAAATATTTCCTTTTTACAAGTTATTTAAAAAACAGAAATTAAACTGTTACCTTAAAATATTTTATTTTAACCTATGTTATATTTATTTTATTTTATTTTATTTTATTTATTTATTTTAACCTGTTTTATATTTAACCTATGCTACCATAAAATATTTTAATCACAGAAACTGAAGTGGAAGTGTTTGCAGCCTACTCCAATAACCGAAAGCTTATTGGTAACACAAGAGGATATTTTTAAATTGACACATACCTCGACACATTATATATATATACATATATATATATATATATATACATATATATATATATATATATATATATATATATATATATATATATATATATATATATATATATATATATATATAACAAAATTATAATCAAATAACGCTTTAAAATGCTATTACTGTATTTTTTTATACAGGCATATGATTTATAAAACATAATATTTAATTACTCATTTAATTAGTTTAAAGCCGAAATACAGAGGAGATTTTAATTTATTATATATAAGTTTATTTGATTGTTAAATTATGATATATTGGTTTTTAAATGTTTGTTTGTATAATTTAGCATTCTAAATGAGATTATAATAATGAATAAAAAAATAAAAAAATGAGTTTTTTAGTTTCGAGCGGTTGAGCCCCATTTGTTACATTGTACCATTTAAGTAAAAAAATCGACTTTCAGGTCAAATACCCCACTGTGCGTAGTAATGATGTGACCAGCGCACCGTGGTACATGTAACAAATAGGGCTCAACCGCTCGAAACTAAAAAACTCATTTTTTTATTTTTTTTTTTATTCATTATTATAATCTCATTTAGAATTCTAAATTATACAAACACACATTTAAAAACCAAAATATCTTAATTTAACAATCAAATAAACTTATATATAATAAATTAAAATCTCCTCTGTATTTCGGCTTTAAACTAATTAAATGAGTAATTAAATATTATGTTTTATAAATCATATGCCTGTATAAAAAAATACAGTAATAGCATTTTAAAGCGTTATTTGATTATAATTTTGTTATATATATATATATATATATATATATATATATATATATATATATATATATATATATATATATATATATATATATGTATATGTATATAATGTGTCGAGTTATGTGTCAATTTAAAAATATCCTCTTGTGTTACAAATAAGCTTTCGGTTATTGGAGTAGGCTGCGAAGACGCTTCCACTTCAGTTTCTGTGATTAAAATATTTTATGGGTAGGTAACAGTTTAATTTCTGTTTTTTAAGTAACTTGTAAAAAGGAAATATTTGTTTTGCGTAGGTTCTAATTACTTTTTATTGGTTTATAGACCAATAAAAAACCAAATTGGTTTATAGACCAGTCCGGCTTCTATTATCATGAAAAGAACAACATTCAGGGGTTCGATCAAAAGACCTTTCAAGGCATTCTTGTCGCACACAAACCAGAGGCTATTTTTTTCAGCAAATAATAGCAATTGGCTGCAATGTACTATCGAGAGAAATTAAAAAAATAATTAAGTTTAATAGATGATGTTCTGAAACCAGAATATGGGACATCTATAAATACACTAGACACCGATTTTCAAGTTGATGGGTCAAATTACTCATTGTGATCCTGTGAAGGTTTTGGCATTTGTAAGTTCATGATCATAAGGTAATAAATTGTAAATAGCCAATACTTGAAAAATTAAAAACCTTAAAATAAAATTTAATAAAAAATAATATTAATCCCGACTACGGAAATAAATTTCATATCTTACAATCCCATTCGTCCTAAGTTACGGAATATACTTGCATATTTACTTAAGGTTATTAGTTTAGTTGACGCCCATGAAAATTGAACCTTGGTGTAGTAGTCGGGTGTCTTCCACTACAAGTTACCGCTCATTGTAAGTATATTCCGTCTCGTTTATATGTATATAGATATATAGAAAAATATAGAAAGCTTCTTGCATCTGTGCATGTAAATATACAGAAAGTAAAGTAATGTATTGATTAATAAAAAAGAGTCATAATTTTCATTTGAGTCTGGAAGGCACCCGACTACGACGAGAGGTTCCAATATTCATGCGCCTCATCTTCACTAGCAATCCATCAAATGCGCTCAAATAGATATGCAATTACATTCCGTCCCTTAGGACGAATGGGATTGTAAGATATAAAGTTTATCTCCGCAGTCGATGTTTTTATTTTTTATTAAATTAATTTTTTTAATAACTTATCTTATTTTTATCATATTGAATTAATTCTTATTACATTATATACTATTTATTACTTATTACATTATAACATATACATAAAAATAAATATTTTCTAACATGAAAATAATATATTTAGTCCTTGACATAATATACAGATGTGGTTAGGACATAATATACCTTGTATATTATATATCTCCATTTTGTCTTCTATTATTATAAATATTTAAGTTATTAAAACTACGTCAAATAATATCATATTTCTTATAAATACAATTATCATTAATGTGAGACACATAAGGGACGGTAAATAGTTTTGACCAGCTTTTTGGGTCAAATACCCCACTGTACGATGTTAAGTTTTCAATTACCAATCCGCTCTAAAACTTCTTCAGTTTTCTCGCCCGCAGGCTCCATCTTATATGCAAGGTTTTCCTTGTGTAAGTAAATCATCAGAAAGTATGTATCGGGATCGGACCGGTCATAAGAATAAAAATCTTTTGATTAAAATTAGACTCTAGTAATAATTTTTATATTTATAAATTAATTGATTCTCAGAAATCATCAACTAATGATTTGTATAATTCACAAAATTGTAGCAGGTATTTAAATAAATAAATTTTTTAATAAACAGTGATTGATCTTAAGTGCTATATTTGGAAACAAGTTTTTGACAGAAGATACTTAACTGAGTCAGATTTAATTAAGAGATCTTTTTCCTCAGATGACGGAGGCCTCTCATTAGCAAAGAATAGGAAGGTCTCCTCCGCCTATTCTTCATTAAATGAGAGTTCTTCCAGCGTTGTCATGGTGTGCTCGTGGATTTAATTGGAAAGATGAGAATAAAACTGGAAGAAATTAAGAAAGGACTTATGGCGACTTGTCTGCAAATCGATTGATCGATTGGTGGATCTTCTCACTCCTTTATTGGAGAAATTTGAAGTGATAAATCAAGGCCCAGATTGAATAATCCGAAACTTATTTTGTTTCATTTATCCAAACAATCTAATCAATCATACATATGTTATAGTGTGAATTGAACCAATCCCAAAAAAAAATGAAGGATTCCTGTTTGAGGATTTGCTGGATATCTCACGAATATACATAGATTGCAAAAAAAATCAAGATAAGGATCTTCTTCGAAACTTCGAAGTTCTTGCACTGCTTTGTTATCGCTTATCAACTCTGTTTATTTCGCTTCTGACTTAAGTGATTACTGTCTAGGTGTGATAAGCTAAGTCAGTTTAGGAAGTATGGCAAAAGGGCAAAATCAATTTTTCGATTGACGGGGTTTTTTATGGTCCTTCAAGTTAAAAAAAAAATATTTTTAAAGAAAAACTTTTCATCATCCTATTTCTCTCTCGTTCACCTAAACTATAGTACCGTTTTCGTGAATATTTCTTAGCTGCATAGCTCTTACTAACTCTTACAGATTCGCGTTTAACGCAAAGAATATCGAGAAGAATCTTCCAATGGGAAGGTGAAGGCATTCAAATTCTAATCCATAGTATATCACTAACAGGATTAAATCAAAATGGAACTTAACAACTTTTGTATTTTCTGAAGCTCACGTCCTCCGCTTTTATCGTAATCTCTCACAGAAACAGAAGTGTTGGTTATCAACGAAATGACAACGACTTAGGTTAACTAAGACCTACAGGACTGTATCTCATGAGGCTGTGCATCTGCATCTATCTCAGTCCTTAAGATCTCTTAAGGAGGGCTGTCTCATGCTTATCCTGCTAGAAAATGTTACGGTGTACGGTTACAAAAGAGAAGGCTCGACGGTGCTTCCGGAGACTCTCCGGGTGAGGATTGCGGATGAACCCAGCAGATGTAAACAGAAAATACGGGAGCATACCATCGAGGAATGGAACCAAAGACGGTCTACAACTAAAAAGGGGCGACCGTGAGAAAATACTTTAACCCATTTTTGCGGCAAAATGGGTACTCTCGGACTACTTGGTTTCGTAAGTTCTGACTGGGCATAGCGAACTTCGGGCCAAACTGTATAGCTTTCGTCGCCCCTCTATGCCCGACCTTCACCGTTCCGAAAACTGCTGAGCACCTAATAACGACCTACACTGCGTTTTAGGCACTATGGAACACGCTTCGGAGAAAGATGGGCATGTACGTTCTCACTGAGAGCACCTTTCTCCTCCTCGTGAAAGAAGGTACCTAGTTAGCTGCGTTTTCTTTGAAGCGTTCTTGTAAGGGTGGATGGTAACTATGGGACCAGTGCACTTCAGCCTTGGTATACTTGAACTAAGGCGGGAGCTAGCCGATAGAAATGGATAGAAGTGTTCCTGAACTGTACTATAAAGACTTTCATTGTTTTTATATATGTTTATTGGTACAAGTAGGATAATAGATGCATCTATGATGTTACCCTTGTCGAAACCCGTGAGGCGTGAGGCAAGAAAGGGTTTAAATAAATAGTTTGTTATGATATTTATATGTACTGTATAATGTTGTCAATCGTAAGAAACTGTGCTCCAATTTCTCATTTTCGGTTCGAGATCGGCTGCGACAGATAATTATTTATACTGGTATAATCAATGGACCGATCCGGTGGACTCACCCAGCCTCCATAAAGCGGGTGCCATTAATTAGGGGAAATCCTGATAGTTGAGTGTGATCTCACCCAAATCACTTCCAACCGCACAACCGTTGCCCTAGAAACAGTACATCCTGAGTACTGAAGCCGACACCCTTCACGGGCTGTAGTGTTACAGGTTTTTTTTGGTTCTCATGTAGTCTAAACATATTGCACCTTGAGAATAACAGAATAGACATACTTGTCTGCCTAAATTTACAGACAGATCATTGTCAAATATAGTTCAATTATAAATATAATTTAAAACAACTGTAAATTATTGTTATTAAATATTGTTTACACGATTTCGCTGAATTAATTATTAAGCAGGTATAGGAAGAAGTCAAAATGATTTACAAATAGAAATTGGACGGGGAGTTTCAGAATAAGAAAGAATGCGTAGTAAAGGATTTATTGAAGAAATCAGATCTTGGATGTACGAATCCGTTAGGCACTTGTATTCAATAAGTGAAAAGCGTATCGAATGCTTCTTGTTGATTCTAAGAAAGACATGAAGAAAGCACTATCACCTTTAGCTCGACTACCTTTCTCTTTAAACTATCAGCTAGATAAAAATAAGGAATAAATGCCCTATATTTTTTGTTTATTTGATTATTAATAAATAATAAAATAAATATATATAATCCATTAAATTTTATTTAAAACTTCTATAAATATTTTTTAATATATATTTTGAATAATTATCGTTGCGTTAATTGATAAAATACTAATCAAAATAAAGATTAGGGAAATAAGTTTTTAACCAAGAAGTATTTAAATTAACGAATAAGAAATATTTACAAAGTATTGCCCACTGTAAATATATTGCTAAATCATCAGGAAATAGTAATAAACGAAATAAATGAGGCGTTCACTGGAGACCTAAGCACATGAGGATATGGGGGACACAAATATTTAGAGACGGTCGGGAGGTGAGGAAGTAAAGGGACTCGGACAAACAACGTATTAATCAATCCTTTCCACTGTCAATATTTTTACAGTGACAAATAAGCTTGTGTTTGTGAGGGTTCTATATTTCTATTGAGTGGGCTGTGGCATCTTATCGATCGAAGTATAGTCAATATCAGTTAAATTAATTTAATTTAAATATGTTTTTCATATTTCTATTTGACTTCGTGATTAGACCGTATCCTGAGAATGGCAAGTGGTTAAAACTTCACTCATCATCCAAAGAAAATCGGATGATTAAGCATTGAAAAATGGGAAATTAATAAAAAAAATATTAAAAGGAAGATAAAAATAAGTCTAAATGTATAAAATTTGGATGACGACGAATATTATTATTTAAGTTACTCGCAGTCAACGAAGCTAGAACCGGCGAGGTAGAGAGGAGACTCTTTCTGTAAAATAATTAGTTATTCAGTCCACTTTTGACAAAAATAATAAAAGTTATTTCCATTCATTCATTCATTCAACGAGTTAGGAATATGGGCCGTTCTTCGAAAGTAGAGAGATATTCTAATGATTTTCTTGTTACTTCAGATAGGACTGTAATTTTCTTTTAAAATGTTTATTGATTTTAAATATAACGTAGATACTGTTGTCAAAATATCACATCCTAATTGTTTCTAAAACGGAAGATAAATCAAAATATTCCAATTTTCAAAAGTTAGGGGGTGAGTTTATGTGTGATGGGGTAAGCAGAGTAGAGTGGGGGAGGGAGGATGGAGGAATATTACGAGGCAATAATAATAATAAAATAAAAAATTATAGTTTTATTGAAATATCTTTAGTTTCAATAATTTTTAGTTAAATTCTTACGTTATTATAAAATTATTGTTGCATTATTAATGTTATTATTAAATTATTACAAAGCGTATGAGATAAATCAATTTTATTCTATGAGTAAAGGTTCCGAATTAGAGGCATATTGAATGAAATGCAGTTTTTATAATAAATAAAAAGTGAGGGAGTGTGTCTTTAGTATTCATTCATTGCTAACGGATTAGGCCTTAACTTTATAGCCTCCGTATTTACACCACACTAAATCCCCTAAAACCTGAAGAATTCCTTTGGAAATTCATCAAATATTTTTTTTTTTTTTTTTTTTTTTTTTAATATTAATGGCATTGGATTTCTCCATACAGCCAGGAATGATAATTAAATACTAGAAGTGAATACGAATTCTAGACAGCTTCGATACGAAGACCTCACTAACTAATCTATAATTAAATCCAAATTATTCCGAAATGTAAATTAATTTTATTTTTATTAACCTACTAAATGAATTTTTTAATGGATTTAAAAAAATTACAATAATATTAATTTTTCCAGAATTATTTACTGCCAATATTTGATTATAGGTAATATTGTTATCACCTAAGGATTGGAACAAAGTTTTTCTATGATTCTAAAAGTTTTTCTATTCCATGTAAATTGTATACCTCACTCCATTACGATATGCTGGACAGTTTTCCGCTTGTTACAATGCTCACACTGCGCCGTTTCGGAGACTCCTATTCGGTGCAAATGACTATTATATAATGCGTGGTTTGACCTAAGTCTGCAAAATGTTTTAACTTCATCCCTTTTGAGGTTTGTTGTTAACAACCATGGTTTATGGAATATATAGAGAAATAATTCTTTATATTTTTTTCCTGTTAAAGATTGTTGATATTTTTCTTGCCAAGAATTTCTAGCATCTTCCTTGATTACGCAATAAAAATCAGTATAAGGAACCGATACATTAACTGGGTCTTCCGCGGAAGTAGGCTGTTTAGCCGAATCGTCAACTAATTCATTTCCGTTATTCCTATATGGGCTTTGATCCATAAGAAAACAATCGGTTTATTATTTACTATTAATGCAAAATGTAATTTTGTTATATCTAATAATATATTATTGTTGTTTATATTTTTAAGATTATTAATGGCTTGTAGAGAGCTCAGACTGTCGGTTAATATTAAGAATTTGTTATTATTTGATGGCTGTATGTATTTAAGCGCTTCTAATATAGCATATAATTCTGTTGAATATGATGAATATTCTGATGGTAATTTAAATAGAGCAGTGTGATTATATTCTGGAATATATATTGCACTGCCTGAGAGGTTGTTTATTTTAGAATCATCAGTATAAATATGAATGTGTTGTGGATAATTATCAGTTAAGAAGGCTTTAAATTCCTTATGGATTGCGATGCTGGATAGTGTATTAATTTTATTGTTCATAACTATGTTGAATTTTTGTAATAATAATTCAAAGTCTATTGAAAATTGGGGAAGTATGTTGTAAGGATGGACAAGTGCTAATTTATTTTGATATTTTATAAAGCTATTGAAAATAATTGGTCTATACTTCTTTTTTTGCCAATAGGCCTTGTTTAATATAAATACGGACACATTCAAAATTTTTTGATAGCATAAGGAGTTTCTCGCTTTGATTTTGAAAATGATTTTTCTGTTAGTAGTTGCCTTCTTAATTTTAATGGCATTTCTACCGCTTCATTCAACATAACATCTATTGGAGTAGACTTAAGGAGGCCTAAACATATTCTTATACTTCTATTTTGAATCATATCCAGTTTTTTTAATGAAGTTATGGTGGCTTCGCCATATAGAGCCGACCCATAATCAAGAATAGGCCTTATGGTAGATCTGTAAAATAATAGAGATATATTTGGGTCCGCCCCCCAACTGGTATTTATACTAATCATTCTGTGAATATTAATCATTTTTTCGGACCTTTTTATGATTTCAGAAATGTGCCTGTTCCAATTAAGTTTCCTATCAAAATACATTCCTAGAAATTTGACATATATAGCACTCGGAAAAGTAATCCCCGCCAGAACTACTTGATCCCCTAATGGAAAAACGTGTTCTCTACTAAATGGGCACTACTGATTTCGTCTCTGAAATTTCCATCCCGTGGTCGAACTGCCATTACCTAATGCCTTTCATAGCCTCTTTTAAAGCTTCTATACCACTATTTATGTTTTTATGTGATGTATATAGGCATATGTCATCAGCAAATTGTAAAATGGAGACTTCCATCGGAATATATTTTCTTAAACTATATGAGAAAATTGTAAAAAGTAGGCAACTCAAAATCCCTCCCTGCGGTAGACCGACTTTAGCATGTCTGGTAGAAATACTCGAGTTATTCACCTTCAAATATAACTTTCTATTATACCTATTTTATACATATTTTTAGAGAGAATATGAATTGGATCAGTATCATAAGCCTTCTTTATGTCTAAAAATAAAGTAATTGTCTTTTTCCCATTAGTAAATGTAATATTAATGTCCGTATGTAAGAATAAGAGACTATCTAAGGCAGATTTTCCTTTACGAAAGCCATATTGGTAATTGGGTAACTTATCATTAGATTCCAACCACTATTCTAATCGATATTTTATCATTCTTTCAAAAGTCTTCAGGCCACATGAACTAAGGGAAATTGGTCGGTAGGAAGTAGCTAAAGTTGGATCTTTCCATGGTTTCAAAACAGGTGTGACACATACACACAATAATATACACACACAATAAAATACACACACACATACATATATATACACATACATACATACACACACACACACATATATATACGCTTAAATATTCAAACTATTGCTTCGTTCTTTAATCAAATTTCAAATTTCGTCTTCAGATATTGTTAAATTTTTATGACATGAAAATTGAGTTTACTATCGAGAAGATAGTTTTCGAAATTTGATTAGTTATATTAGGTTTAACATAAAGTGTTCCCAAGGGTTTTGGTTTTGGGATATTAGGATTTGTAGATAAGGGAGCTGAAGGGTACAAAGGTATCGTATAACTAGTTGTTATATCTCTCCTAATCTGTTCAGTAGGGTTAATACTGGGATGTTTATCTGGACTTGAGACACGAAGTCTTTTATTTATACTAATTTTGCTTTTAATAGAGGAATTAATTTTATTAGAAAAATGTCTAATTTCTGCCTGTTCTAATGTTGGGAAAGATTCCGGTGTCTGTCTTAAAACTGCTCAACTGTAAGACTTTCCTTCCAAAAAGTTTTTCGCTACTATATCAGCCCCTTCTGTAGATCTACTTTCAATAAATATAAAGTAAGGCCCTAAATCTCTCTCCTCGTATAAACGAACCGAAATATTACAATTATTTGAATTTAAATTCATCTTATCTTTCTCCGGATCTATATCTGATTTGGTCATTGAATTTTCGTTGCCTACAGATGACATTACTATTTCCATAGATTTAGCTTCATAAAGCAAATTATTATCTTTATCTGGGGGATTGCCTCTCTTTCATCACTGGAACCCGGCATGTTATCTTATAATTTTTACACTATACAATTTAAACTAATAAAAGAAAACTAAAAACAAACTATGTAAATTTATAAAATAATAGAACTTAACCAAAAATAATATTTGTTAAAGAGTTAATTATAACAACTATATAATAATTTGAAATTCTTCTCTATAATCCAGGAGCCCACGTCCCGAGGTCTTCTCTGTACGAAGGTTAATCATAGACTGAACATCTCACGTTATGTTCTATAAAGCTGGGTACTTACCGTAGAAAATAAATAGGACAGCGTCTTATCTCTTCATAAACTATTCAAGAAGCAATTAATAATAATTTACGAAACCAGCTTTGGAACCTTAAAGATACAGTACTGCATCGGCATATTTATCTTTCTTATATCGATAAGAAAGATAAATATGCCAATGGGTTCCACCGGCCAACTTGTCGGGTTATGGGTTAATTCACCATTACTCTATCTCGTGTTTGACCTTTTATATCTTACTTATTTATTTTTCTCAACTCCCTTTGGCGTTACATGTATTTTTTTATTTTTATGATTTTAGAATATTTACTTCAGTCAGATTTTTTATATCTTATTGATCTTTTTAATACTCGAAGATGATATTCTCGTTATTCTTCTATTGTATTTATTAAACCCAGAAGAAAGCAAACAAAGTGTGCCGAAACTTCAGGATACATTAAAGTTGTTGAGCCGAAACAGGTTTCTTGTTGCAAAATTAACAATATTACACAAGAAGACAATTTCAAAAATGTATACCAATGCAGTTAAATCAATCTAAAACTTTTTTTCCAACTGAAACATTTCCTTGTAAATTAAAAGAAAAGCTGTTTAGATATCGATAAATGGACCCTGAGAGACTATTGTCACCGCATTAAATTTCGCTTTAAGGCCTCGTAGGACAAGTAATGTGTCCGATAAAACCTGCAAGTACCCTTATCGCTGGGAAACTCGCCAGTTTTCACTATTGGCTAACTGCACTTGTACATTTTGATGAGGTCGACTGTATTGTTAGTGGATTATATTTAACTGTTCTCATATGGCCCTTACAATGGATGTCTATATGAATGTTGAATTTTAATGACAAATAACTGTGTAAATGGAATTTGATAAACTTACAGATTTTTCGTCATCAAAAAAGAGATTTGTTAAATATGTCATTCATTCTTAGTTGTCCTAATCTACTTTTAAGAAACTCTTGTTAACTAAAATTTGGGAACGGTTTTGACTGCAAAATTATATGGATCAGTTAGTTAATAATAGTGAGAAGAGCAGAATGTTTTGAAAAATAAAGTTTTTGGAAGATTTGTGGCCAGTCAAAAGCCAACCAAAAAATGGTATTCAAATTTGTGCTTCTTTTTTCTAAGTAGAGATGTACAATTTTTTTTTTTTTTTTTTTTTTTTTTTTTTTTTTTTTTTTTTTTTTTTTTTTTTTTTTTTTTTTTTTTTTGGCTTAAGACTTCCATTGAAGTCCTATACACCCCGATGTATAAATATTAAGCTTAAAGATTTCGGAGAGCTTCCAATATATCATATCCTACAAGAATAGACTAGAGCTCATATATGGTATGTACAACCGTACTAAGGACGCAAATTTTTTTTTTTTTTAAAACTAAAATTTAAAAAATGTAATATGGCATTCACTACTTTTTACTAGGGCAAGGGGGTCACAGCATAGGTCCCTGCGCTATTGAAAATTTAAATATTGAAGTTATTTTTATTTCTCTTTTAGTTTATGTATTGTTATTATTATTATAGCCATTTTGATTAATAATCAGCTTAATATATCAATATTTAATAATATATCAACTAATTTATTTTTAGTTGTTGTTATTACTCAATCAGTTTCATCTCATAACTTTTTACAAATTCATCATTGCTTTCATTTTTGTCACTGTCTTTTTAATTTTAATTCATTCACTGTATATATCTTTGTTTTATTTGTAATTCTATTTTTATTTTTGTATCTTGTTTATTCAGGCCTGAAGAAGATCTGCAAAGTGAATCGAAACGTCGGTTCCTAATAAATAGCTATTTACTATTTGTGATCCATTTTTTTTTTTTACCACCTCCCGAACCATCTCATTCCTTCAGAAAATTTAAATAAATTACTTATATTTTACAGACGACTTTAAAGTTTATATTGAATATTGCCCGAATACAGTTTATATCTTAGTATACGCCTTAATGATTGATCACGGAGCCCCACGCCATACAAAAATAAAATTTTAAATACACAAATTTGCTTTTGAACAAAAAAAAATCATAAATATTGAAACTAAAATGCAAAACTATAAGCTGTAATAAAACTATTACATACAATGCTGCCAGCATGCATCAAAATTTGCAAATTATTCTGTAAAAGGGTCTCTGGACCTCCACTTCCACTTGGGAGATATTCTATTGTCCCACTTGCCGGACGCGTTCCTTCCCCTCTCCCACCATTACCAGTACTAGTTCCAGTAACCTCCATATCCCCGGTGACGCGCGGCAATATCGTATCGCCCAGGACCCAAGGTCGAGCTCCGCCAAGAGCCACAAACCCTTTACGATTCGCCCAAAGGACTATTGAGACGCTGGCAAAGAACCCCAGTCAAATTTAACTTTGGGGTAGAAAGAATCAAGGGCTACCTGAATTTCATTCCCACATCTTTTACTGTAATTTTTACCACGTGTTTTAGAAGTAGTGGCGGGGAATAATTTTTAAAATTGCTATAACTTTGTTTTTACCAGTCATAGAGATATAAAACTACTTTTATTCGAACCATAATCAAATGATCTATAATCTACAAACTTTAATTTGACGCTCAAAAGCTCACAAGAACACCAAACTCGGGCATCACAGATTCTGACCACTTTTAAATATGTTATAGGGTAGGGTCCCCTAAATGCTTATGTAAAGTGGCAAGATGCAACTCGCTTTCATTTTCGATAGGCATCGATTGAAATTCTACATGAACATTTAGTAGGAGTGATTGTATCTATCTATCTATCACAAACGGCGTAACCGTGCGGTAAAGCTGTTGCTTTCCAAGTTGAAGGTCATAAGTTCAAATCTCAGTTGTAAAGATTTTTTTTTTTGTAATTTATTCTTTAACTGTTTTTTATATCACTGATATTTATAAATATTTAAATATTGGATTAATAATTTTTGTTTTGTTTTGATTTAATTAAATAAAGATGAGAATTTTTTAATTGAGCTTTCTATGGTCATTAGTTATTCGTTATTTAGTTAATACTTATATAATTGTTTTTACAATAAAATATTCAAAAGTTGACATTGTCATTGAAATCAAATCATATAAAATAGTAACAATCATCATAGCAATAGGAGTTGTAATAAATATAATAACAAAGCGATTAGTATCATCAAATATAATTAATCAATTGAAAATTACAATATTATGCACTTAAAATCTCAATAATTTTTGCTCTATCGCTCTTCATGTCATCATTAAATCCATTCACAATAATGCATTCATTTGGATGATAACATTTGAAACATTAAGTTTTGTCACAAACGGCACATTTTAAAAACTATTATTGTTGCATTTTTTTATTTTTAGTCTGTTAACCAATATTTTTATTTGAATGCTTTTGTCACTTCTTCAATAATATACTTTTAAATTACTCTTGACGGAACCTATAACTGAACATTTTAACTGAAAAAACATGATTTAAACAAAATGTAGACGATATTTTTCTTAGCCCAGTCTAATTAGACTTTCTGGTGTGAATTAATTCAGAAAAAGCTGGAAATGATTTTAATACCCTTTGGGCATTCCAAACATGAGTAATATTAGTTTGTGGCATTTCCTTTAGAGACCAAAAAAAAAACGTGAAATTTTGACCCTTTTTCAGTTTTTGTTTCTTATAACATCAGAAAAGTGCATCGCGTAGTAAATTCTACTCTTACCTATGTTATATATCATTAAATTAGATTCTCATTAAATATTATATTCAGAGTTATTATTGGTTAGAATCGGCTGTCGAAAATAGGCAAATTATAAAATTTTGACTGAAAAGCACCTTATGCCCAGTTTTACACGCCTCGCTTCAATCTCTTCAAAACTATTATTCAATATATTTTCCTTCATTTAAATGCTTATATATTTTTTTTTTTATTTAATTACTGCGAAAAAAGTAAACGTCACTCGGTTGTCAAATGGATGTACATTTCGGTGGAATAATCTTCACTGTGCCAGAAACTTCAACATTTTCATTTACAAAAATATCGTCGTACAAAGCCAAGTTTGTTTGACAACACCAAGAATCAATACTAAAAAGGAACTTATTCTGTTGCACAAATGGCAATAGACAAGTTTTTTAATGAGAACAACTCCTAGTTTTATGATAATACTTATTATTTTATTTGATTTGATTTCAGTACCAATATAAACTTTTGATTATTTTATTGTAAAAAAAACATAAAATAAATAATAAATAGTGACCATAAAAAAAAAGCTCAAGTGAAAAATGTTCATTCATATTAAATATCTAAAAAATAAATAAGCCAATATTTAAACATTTATAAACATCAGAGATATAAAAAACAATTAAAGGATACATTTAAAAAAAAAATCGTTATACCTGAGATTTGAACTCATGACCTTCAGCTTGGAAAGCAACGCACGGTTACGCCACTTGTGATAGAATATACAATTACTCCTACTTACTATTCACATAGAGTTTCAAATTAATAATTCTCGAAAATGAAAGAGAACTGCGTCTTGCCACTTTACATAAGCATTGAGAGGACCCTCCCCTAAAACATATTTAAAAATAATCGGAATCTGTGTTGCCCAAGTTTGGTATTCTCCTTGTCAGGTGAAAAATTAAAAAAAAACGTCGATAAAAATTCTTCTTGATTTTGTAATCGGGATTTTGAGAGGGAAGAAATAAATTTAATGCAAAATACTCTCAAATGAATATTATAGCACTGTCGATTAAGTCTATATCTTACTTGTTATTTTTATCAAAACTCTTATGTTCGGGCTAAAAATCGGGATTCAAAGCGCGCAAGCCGCCTAGTCCGTCCAGCCCCGGCCCACTTGCATTCCTATCATTTCCATTAAACTTTTATTTGTTATTCTATTATATATTTCCACAATTTATTTCTACTTTAAAAGGCATTTTTGTTTGGTACGAATAAAGAAATAAAACTGAAAAAGTTTAAAGAAATTTGTTCATATCGTTTGGAAATAAAAGTGATCAACTGGATTTTTGTGAAAATGAAAAGCTGTTACTATTTTTCTGTGCCTGAATTAAATTTACGCTTCATTAATAACAAAATCGTTAAATTATCAGTAATTAACTAATAATAATTATTGATAATTTCACAATTTCGTCAATAATGAAGCGAAAATTTGATTCAGGCCCTAGTAAATACCAACAAATTTTTATTTTCATAAAAATGCAATTGATCACATTTACTACCAAACCGGCGATATATTAATTTTTATATTTTTAAAATATAAAATATAAATTCGTGACAGTATTTTTTTACAATATAATAAAGTTATTTTGTAATTATAAAATTTGTTTATAACACAATAAAAATAAGCATATACTTGAATCAAAACATGCAGTGTTGGTTCGTTATTTTAACTGACACGTGTGACCCTCAATTGATTGATTTTAAAGGATATTTATATATTAGCACGCTCAAAGATCCAAAGTTTTTAGTTTTTTAAAAGTTGAATGCAAATAAATTTATTACGAATCAATGTGGTTTACAATCAATATGGTTTACAATGATGTATTCCTCATTAACTGTATATATCAAAATTGATTTAATTTTTTTTTTATTATATTGTAATATGTTTACATTGCTATATAAACTAATTTTTAATTCTAAACCGAAAGCCTTTATATGATATATAAATAACGAATGATATTAATTGGTGACATGGACTTCAAATATTTTATAAACTACCACTAATCGATGTTTATATTTGCCAATAAATTATGTTGGTTGTAATAATTTATTGTATTATTCTCCTGCAAAATATTTTGCCTTTGAGGCTAACTTATATAAAGAAAATAAATGAGGTGTCTTCAATTCTTTTATTTTCTTCTTTAGAGAGCGTGTTCCTCCTCTAGAGTTTAAATAGGAACACGTGGGCGATATTAAAACCTTCATATGATGGAAGCTATATAAGGAGGCGTTATATTAAAATATTCATTAGGAAATATTTATAAGAAAGAAATATATTGAATGCTTGAAATAATATTGAATGCTTTGTCACTTCTTCAATAGTATACTTTTAAATTACTTTTGACGAAACTTGTGACTGAACATTTTAACTGAAAAATCTTGATTTAAACAAAATGTTGACGATATTTTTCTTAGCCCAGTCTAATTAGACTTTCTGGTGTGAACTAAATCAGGAAAAGCTGGAAATGATTTTAATACACTTTGGGCATTCCAAACATGAGTAATATTAGTTTGTGGCATTTCCTTTAGAGACCAAAAAAAAACGTGAAATTTTAGCCCTTTTTCAGTTTTTGTTTCTTATAACATCAGAAGAGTTCATCGCGTAGTAAATTCTACTCTTACCTATGCTATAGAGCATTAACAAATTATACTTTGAGATTCTCATTAAATATTATATTCAGAATTATTATTGGTTAGAATCGGCTGTCGAAAAGAGGCAAATTATAAAATTTTGACTGAAAAGCACGAACGTTATACCCAGTTTTACAGGCCTCGCAGCGGGCAAAATCACCACTTTAGGCGGACAAAGCTCAGTAATCCCTTCAAACTTGTCAGAGTGGTTTAACACTATTATTCAATATATTTTCCTTCATTTAAATGCTTATAAAATCAATATTGGACTTTATGAAAACATGATTTCGTACAATGTTTGTATTAGTAATTTTTTCTAAATAACTTATTCATCTTCGAGTCAAAAACAGATTAAAATAGAAGATGAAGATTTTAAAAAAACAACTGATTTTTCATAAATTATATATTTTATAATTCATATATAGGTACGTAGGTAATCCTATGTAGGTACTTATTATCTGATATTTACAAAAATTAAAAAACTTATTATTTATTAAATTGTTATTTATAGAAAAATAGGTACTGTTATTATTTCCGAAATTTTGTCGCAAATATGAGCTACACGGACTTTCAGTGGTCCCATGATAACTTCATCTGAATGGGCATTTTGGGTAAGAATAAGAACGGATTTTACCAATCTTTACTTTCTATTTTGTTTCTGTGCTTTCATCGAGGGCCATAAGATCCAAAAGTCCGACAGTTTTCGAGGGAGTCCGATCCTTAGTTGAACATGGCTGCCCGTTAGGGAATGTATGAAAATTGCAAAACTCGAATTGTCGTGGCTTTGCGTCTTCGCAACTACTGATAACAACATCTTATGCCCCGAAATTTCAAATGATTTACTTTACTATTGTCCACCTAAATTGATGATTTGGCCTGCAACGAAAAAAGATTATTCCAAATGAAAAAATCCAATTAACTAAACTTGCAGAACATCAAATTCTGCGTTTAACGCACTCATATTTGCCCATTTTTATGCATAGGTAGAGGCAAATAACTAAAAGCAGTCCTAGAGCTAATTTTTCGCTGTGTTGTTGGCTATTTTGTAGTTTCATCACGTTTGACCTCAAAATTACTAGTTTTTTTTTTTTTTATCCTGGGAATTGAATTTTAATGCGTTCCGATCGTCTAAAGATTGTTTCCAGAAGCAGTAGGTTGGAAGCAGTGAGTTGGAATGGGATGCGGAGGGTGGTTAAGAAAAATTAATAAATTAAACGAAATCTAACTCAGTCCACTTTACGCCATGCTAAGGCACAGTATTTTCATAGTATTCTTTCCCAAGCTCCAGGTCCTAAATCTAAGTGGAAAATCCTAAGGAAATTCTTCGTCACAGCTCCACATCCACGTCACTTACTATCCAATTTCACCCGACAATCTAACTTCCTTTTTGGCTGATCCCCTTCCTCCGGTCTAATCCCCTCTCTTTTCTAATCCTCAAACTCCTTCACATTATTCCCGAGGACTTAATTGCTCCCGTACTAAAATCCCGAACGAATGACTATGGTCACTGAGACCAAATCTCAATAAAAATTATAAAACACATCCTTCCCGCCATACTGCCAGCCCTTTTATACATCCACAGCTTTTCTCTGAAAAACTCTATTTTTTCCTCAGCCTGAAAAAGAATCCTTGTTCACCTGCTGAATAAGATCCACTTTCCGTCTACAGTTTCCGATTTTAAACCCATCTCCATTCTATCAAATTTATCAATGCCTCTGGAAAGAATATTTCATTCTCAACTCACCTCCTTCCTTGAGCGGAATGCTCTCCTTAATCCTTTCCAATCAGGATTCCGTTGTGGTTATTCCACACAATCGGCTTTGCTAAAAATTATTCAAGGTTCGTAATCCTCTAAAGATCGACAGAAAATCACAATTCTTATCCTCTTCGATTTTTCAAAAGCCTTTGACTCTGTTGATCATATTATGCTACTCTCCAAACTATATGACATTTCCCTCATTCCTATCTCTCCACTCCCAAACAGTCATTATTGCCAACAAACTTCCCTCATCACTGCTACTTCTCTTTCGAGGTGTTCCTCAGGGATCTTCCCTCTCACCGACCTTATTTTCCATCTACATAAATGACCTTCCTAAATCTATCCGCCACTCCCAATGTCATTTATATGCAGATGACCTATCCTTTCACCCTTCCGACATGATCGAGGCGTCGCGTAAGCTTCAAGATGATATTGATAGTATCAACCGCTGGGCTTCGGAAAATAAGTTGAGCCTGAATCCAGCGAAAACTAGGAAATTTAGTAAGTTCTAAACCCTCCCTCAATACCCTTCCCTTCTATTCATTAATTCACCCCAACAGCATTCCTATTAAGTTCCTTTGACAAACCCCATCATTCGTGCTACCTTATTTTGTAATTCTTTACCTATCTCCATTCGTCAAGCTTCCTCCCTAGCCTCATTTAAACACCGTTTATTTCTCCATCTCCTGAATGATCAATCTTCCGCGTGCATGTAAAAAATAAATAACTAAGGAAATCTGAGGAAATATGTAAAAAAGTATATTTATTGCTATTTTTGTATTTAATGTTATTCTGTTATTTATGTTGGGGACTGAATGTCCAAGAATAAAGATTATTTTTTTAATTTCATTTCAAACATTTATTTTAAATCAACACCGTTTAGAACTACGAAAAAAATTTAGATTATTATGTAATGCTCTCAACAGATACCTCTTACTTGATCTAAAAATCAAAAGATTTAAACTTCGTTTTAAGGAAAAAGAAAAAAATTTCTATCATCAATTTTAAAATAAATTATTTATTTTAATGTATTGTATACATATTGTACTAATATAATACAGTAGTACATATATTGTATTAATGTATATGTTACATACACAATGAGTTACAAGTATACCAATTCCCCCATTAATTTTTATTTTGATGCTATGTTCATTGCATGTTTCATGAATGAGTAATCTAAAAAAGTTGTTTTTAATTGAGTTTTAGGTTTTAAAAGATTATTTATTACATTATTGCTTGTCGTCTGAGATGGACTGTTTTATTTTATTACTTAGGTGAATTATAAAAACCTATTAATGTCTATTAATATTTCAATAACAAGTGTATCTTTCTATTATTAAGATCATTAATTCAATAAAGTTAAGATACTTTATCAGCATTTCCTAAATATTTAAACTAATAATAAATAATACAATAGATACTTATAAACTATTTCCTCTTTCTAAGCATTTTTTCATTCTATAGTATTTGATTGAGCATCTCCCTCTATGTTTCCTAAACGACTATTTTATAGTAAGCCCATAGTTCCACAACATTAGACTTGGCATTATTCCATGCCAAGGAAATATATAGTTTTTCCTTCACTAAATTATATATTTCAATTTTTAAAACCATAGTTCTACAATTATTTATAGTCTAAAACGATATTGAGACTTGATATATCAGTACTGAGGACTTTATATACAGGTTGGACTGGAATAACTGACCCAATTCGAAGGGCTATAATTAACAAACCAAGGTCTCTAGAAAAAGACTGGATTTATTTTCAAAAAGTGCATTGAAGAAAGTTTTATTTCAGTGGGTTCTAAATATTAAATCTTCCAAATGTCGGCCGTTATTGATCATGCATTGCCGAAGACGTTCCCAGAAATTTCCGATCACCCTTTGATACACCCTTTTTTCTTGTGAAATAACTGACTCATTTCGGGAGGGAAGGGGCACTGTAGGCGGCTGTTGGTGACTTAGGTATTATCGGCTCATAATTTTTTGAGGAGAGGGGTATAACGGTAACTCCGACCTTTGCGTACTCATGTTGGAGATTATTCTACGCCCTAAGTGAGATGAAATCAACTGTCTCAGAACTACGCAGATAATGCGTAGTTACAACAAGATGCAGCCACGGTTCACACATCTCGATGTTCATTTGAAGTTTTGAATGTTTCCTGACAGATTGATCGCTTTGAGGGGTGACTTGGAGTAGCAGGCACGACTAGATTTATGTGATTTTTTTTTCCTCTGGAAATATCTCAAGAACAAGGTATTTAAACACCGACCTCTTTTTCGGGATGATTTAAAGAATAAATCAATGCCATTCCCCTGAAATGACAGAAATTTTTTGGAAACAGCTCAATCAATGCGTCGTCAAAAAGGCCGAGATTTGGAAGATGTAATTTTAATATCCACTGAAATAAAACTATTTTCAATATACTTTTTGAAAATAAAACCAGTTTTTTTCTACTGACATTAGTTTGTTTATGCATCCCTTAAAAATGTGTCAGTATTCATAATAGTTAAATCCTCCCAATTGGTAATTGTCAAATTATTTCGCCTATCGAATTTTCAGAATATTTTTCATTAAAAAAAATTAAATAAATAGAACAGTGCATTTAATAGTAAAAACAGGACTACTAATAACCTAAAGCATTTAAAATATACTTATGATACATACTAAGTCAATGAACAAAAATACTCTTGAGCCATTGAGTTTTCTGAACAGCAACTTGCATTTCTCTATAATTTCATTAAATAACAAATATAGAAAATAATTTATATTCCAGTAAAATGTGAATAATATGAAAAAAAAGATCTGAGTAACCAAGCTCGAACATTGAGGGCAAGTCTGATAGAAGAGTGCAGTAGAAGGAAGGCGGCCCTATGTAAAGAAACCAAGTCTGTTCTCTAAGGACAAAGAACACCGCCACTGAAAAGAAAAAGAACTCGTTAGGAAGAAGAACAAATGGCTTAGGAGGAAGGATCTGCCAATTGAAAAGAGACTATTCCGACCACCGAAGTTGAGCACGGTCTCCTTTCTAGGTGAATAGATTATTTAGGATTATAATAATTATAATGAGGCTTAGAGAACACAAAGATTCGATGCCGATACCATCAAAAATAGCTGTCAACATAATTCCCTTTAGTGAACTTCATCAACAATTCTACAAGATCAGACCCAGCACAATCCTGGCATCTACGTCCTGAACCTACCCTCTCCCCGGTCGTTTAGCATTAGCATCATTTTTAGAGAGCCCCTCCATATGTAGTCCAATAAATTAACGCGCCTTTTTCAATCACCATCATCACCATCATTACCGCAGATTATGTCATATGAATTATTTGCAACTTCGTTATATGATTACGGCCAAACTATATAGTTATTAAAAGGTGACGTCAATCTCAGTTAATTATTTTTTCATATTATAATTATTTGTTTCCTAACGCAATATCTTAACTTCTATCTAATTAAAGGTTAACTCCATATTTTTGCGGATATACGAATATGGTCTGACTATGTAACCCATTGTACTCTATGCCGTAAAGTACTATAATCTAATTTCAATTTCTAGAGTAATAAATTTATTTTAATTTTAATCCATATTATAATTATTTGTTTTCGAACGCAATTACACTCGAACCTATTTATAATTCAATATAACCGAGATATTTTTCAGGTTTTTTGCTGAGATTTGCTGCACAACCTAACCCTTTTTTCCAGAAACCCCTCAATAAGCCAGTTCATCACTAACCGGCTTCCAATTGGCTCCCGCGGCTTGAGGGGAGAAATGGGGTTGATATAGCCCTTCCTCGAGAGAATTATTTCTGATTGGTGGAGCGAGCTGGCTAACGAATCTAATTAACAGACGGCTAAGTTGATTCCTCCGCGCCCCCGGCAATCCTGCGCATGTCCACATACTCGGTCTGTCTAGTTAGTTAATGTTTGTCAAGCATTGTCTACGAGGACAACTTTCATTCGTCTATTCTGCAGCGAAACAGCGGAGGGTTTCAGAAATTGCGTGATATATCTGAATACATGTTAACTAACAGTTTGAATGTTGCAGTCACATTGAACTAACAAAAACTTAATACAATGCAAAATTGTATAAAAGCTTATTTATAATTTTACTGCTTCACTAAAAGCTAACCATTTAATTCAGATGGAAAAAAGAAATAAATTACAACATTCAGATAATTTAATAATATTGTATACCAATTTAGTTTTGCCACTTTCATATCAACTTAAGCGCATTGGTGGGTTGTTAGTGAATTTGACGCCCATGAATATTGAATCTTAATATATTAGTCGAGTGTCCTCCTCACCAAAATGAAAAAAAAGTGTAGTGGAAGGCACCCGATTACCACACCAAGGTTCAATATTCATGAGCGTCAACTTCACAGCCCAGCAATGCGCTTGAGTTTATTATTATTATTATTAATGTATACAAATACATTCCGTCACTTAGGACGAATAAGAAGAACGAATTGTAAGAAATAAAAGTTATTTCCGTAGCCGAGGTTTTTATTTTTTATTAAATTAAATTTTATTTTAACGTTATTATTTTTTCAAGTATTCACTATTTATCATTTATTACCATATAATCATGAACTTACAAATGATATAATAAGAAACATAAAAAAAAAAAAAATAAAAAAATACTTCAAATATTTGTTCAGTATTTCGAGCTCACAATGTTTCAAAACATTCACGGAAATTCACTAAGTAATTTGAGCACCCAAATTTGAAAATTGGTTGAGCCATTCTAAAAAAAAAAATGGTTAGATAACCTCAAATGGACAGATTTAGCACATTAAAAACAGCATTTCTTTAGTATTTTGAGCTCAAAATGTTTCAAAACCTTCACGGGACCACAACGAATAATTTGAGCCATCAAAGTTGAAAATCGGTATTTAGCATTATTAAATTAGTATATTTAAATATATATATTAATTAATTAATTAATTAATTAATATATATATATATATATATATATATATATATATATATATATATATATATATATATATATATATATATATATATATATATATATATATATATATATATATATTATATATATACTATTAATTGGGGAAAAACGTTTCATGTGTTTCCTGTAAAGTTTAACAAATGGCAATTACGCCTTTTTCAAAAAAATACGTCGATATGTTTAATGTCAATATAAGAATGCTCAGACCAAATTTTATGATGGTATCTCAAAGGGATCACGTCAGAAAAAAAATATATTTGCGGAAGCTCGTTCACCGATTAATGGCTCAGGAATAATATCAGGTATAGTTAATAACTTAATAACCTAGATTGTATAATGACTTTTAGCAAAGTAAATTCAATTTTTTTTAAATATGGCATGTCAGTGTATCTCCATTTCAATTTCAGAACCCTTAAAAAACCCATATGGAAATTTTTCCCATACATTCTTATAGCATGTATATGCAACACATATTTTTTTAGGGAATTGAGAGGGAGTTATAATAATCATTATTTTTCTTACTATCAGCAACAACTTACTGGTAATCATATCAACTAACCTCATCAACTGAAATAGGACCAGTTCATTCTTTAAGGGCATCGAGGAACATCGTTCCGTGACAATAAACCTATTACTATCAAAGTTGCTCTCAATAACAGCTATTCTCAGACCTTATTCGTTACTGAGCTGATTAATAACGTAACAGCTCTCGCCACAGCAGTAACGACATTAGTAGCCTAATTCTGCTCCCCGCGCCGGGGAATTATTCCATCTCACTCTGCCCTAATCAGATTACACAAATACCATATATAGTTAGTTATATATCATAACTTAGTCTGTTAATAGATTTTTTCGTCAGTTTTAATAACGAGAACATTGGATAAAATTCTTTCTGAAAATTTACTGTCATTTAGCATTCACTATACAGTAAAAAAAAGAAAGAAAACTTTAAGCCTATTTATTTATTATTATTACTAATTTGTAACGGAAAAACTTCAAAAGTATGTTGTTTTTTTTTTAAATATTGCCACAAACATGAATTGTATTCATCTTTCATATAGCTTTTTTTCATACTTTTTTTTTTGTATTGAGAAATATGACAATATGAATTGTAAACAAGCCACTTTATTAGATAGATATATTGAAGTGAGATTTCATTAAAAGGAGCTGATGGCTCACTCAAAAAGAAGGAATAAAAAAAATAATAAATCGCTTTTATCTAAATATTAATATATTATTTACATCTCAACTATTTCTATTCAATATTTGAGGAGGGAAAAAAATACATTTTCCTCAAGCTTAATGTTTCCCAGAAAAAAATGTATCGACGAGAGATGAGAAATAAAGACAAGCCTATCGAACAGATTAAAAGCTTTAAATGTCTTAAAACCTACTCAGATGAGAACCGAAACATCGAAAATGGTATCAAAGAAAGAGCCAACTCAGCTGGAATGGTGTTCTATGCTGTAAATAGAAACTTTCTGAATAAAAGAGCTACGTTTCTCCACATATTAACTTACTCCTCTGTATCATTCTCAGAAACCAGACGAAACCACATCTGCAATAAAACCATCAGATTAAACCTTAATGTCGAAACAGCAGAAAAGATTGCTGAAGAACAATGTTTAAGGTGGTATGGGTATGCTAAAAGAATGGAAAATAATCGTCTTGCCAGGATGACGTAAGAGTTGACGGTAAAAAGTCCAGAGGAAGGTTCAGGGGTGATTTTGGTCATGAAGATACAATCCAAAAATCATAAATAAATCGCGTTTATCTAAATACTAATATATTATTCATATTTCAGCTCTATTACTTTAATATTTAAATAAGAAAATAATAAACCCAATAAAACAAAAATAGCTTTTTTTCTAGTTTTATGGTATTGAAGCCAAAATATATATATATATATATATATATATATATATATATATATATATATATATATATATATATATATAGTTCTATTATCTATAATCATTAATGAAGTATATAGTAATTAAAAAGATAATTAATTTATGCTTACAATGAATGAAATAATTAATTATTTTAATAAGTATATTTTAAACTGCCGTAATGATTCAACTGAGAATTCTTCAGTCATTTTAATAAAAACATTTGATATTTATTCTGCAGAAATTTTAGACCACAATTTACTACTATTTAAGAATATATGATTTCAATTATATATAAGTATAACAACTTGATTTTTCAAATCAAAGTAGTACGAAACAAGCTTAATGCACACTACAGATTAATACTAATATGAGTATTTTTTGAAAATAGAGATACTAATAGAGGTAAAGGGACATATTCCGTGGATATCATTTTATAAACATTTGGTAAAATTATTTAAACTAGATTTAATGTTATTTTTGTAACAGAATACATTGCTCTAGGTTATCTTTTGATAGACACTCTGAACAGGAGATGAAAGAGTAAAAGGTGAAAAAAGGATGAAGGGCTAAGGACATTTGAGAAGAGTAGATGAGGCGTCTAAAAGGGCAGGTGATAAAGCGAGATGAGGCAGATGAATTTATGATGAAATTCAAATAGACAGGGATTGTACGAGGAGTGAATGAGGCCTTCTCAGTCAGTCCTGTATTCACCTCAGCCAATGGCGGGGATAACTTGCATCATCTATTCAATATCCTCTGCCTTTCTATACCTAAATTGCTTCAGGTAGCTATCAAAAGGAAATTATGAGGATTTGGCATTTGGTCTTGCATTAATTTGTGTATGAGTTGTCGACTTATATGAAGATTAATGATAAGGGTGAATAAACTTTTATATTATATTTATTTAGTTTTATTTTCGACGCCATCAGATGTAATTGACGAATAAGAAATCACAGTTTCAAGGTTTTACTAAATTGAAAAACAAACAATTTATATTTATATTTTTACTTACCTTTCTATCGTCGACTTGGAGGTAAAAGTGATCAACTATTATACATTTTTGCGAAGATGAAAGTTTGTCCTTATCTACATGTGCCTGAACCAAATTTACGCTTCAATATTGACAAAAATGTGAAATTATCAGTAATAAACTAATAATTTCACATTTGTTTCATTATTAAAGCGTGAACTTGGACCAGGTAAAGGTAGATAGGAACAAACATCCATCTTCGCAAAGATACAATTGAACACTTTCACCTCCAAACCGACAATATGAAATATATAGTAAGGGGAAATAAGGCGATCGGAGAAAAATTCGAATCCGAGTTTTCAACAGAATTACACGTTTTAAGATCACCGAGTCCAAATAGCCAACTCTCGCAAAATGGATTGTGTATGAGTATTTGTAAAGCCTAACTCAAAAACAAAAGGTTGTTTTTACAGGTATGATATCCATCTATTGCTCTAATGCTTTCGACTCTGTGTCACATGGATTGCTATGGCAACCGCTCATGTTCTCAGAATATCAGGAGCAGCTTTCCTCAATTATGCAATCTTTCCTCATGCAGAGGAACATCAACATTAAGGTTGGGAACAGTTTTTCCGTGACTCGTGGTATTCCCCAAGGTGTAGTTCTTTCTCCGGTCTTTACACAGCTTGCATCGTAGTAGAAAATTACGGCCATTCAAAAGTTATGGCATTTAAAGTACAAGTTCGAACTCATCTAAAGCAATGAAGCAAGCGGAGAACACTTGTAACAAAATAGTAAACAACCAGTGGAACTTAAATATAATGGTAAACCTGGAGAAAAACGATGGTATATTCTATTCGTTCCAGAAGAATAAAAACAAATTACCCATCCTGTTTATAGTCGACAAAGGGCATATAGATCGATCTCAAGAAAAATAGTATACCTCGGTAAAAACATCGATATACAGTTAATTTTTTCAAGCCACTTTCGAAAAATGCTGGCTGCTATCAGAACAAAAGGGTATAAATCCTACGTCCTATATCCTAAGCATATATCTCCTTTATCCTACTACTTAAGATATTAATTTACAGCAGTATCATTCGGCCAGCTCTGTTATATGGTGCTCCAATGTTTGCTAGTACAAGGAAAGTGCAGCAACAATTCCAGAACGGGGTAATTAGTAAAATATGCAAACATACTTCTCTTTGAAAAGAAAAAACTCCTAATATTCATAGCACTCTAGAACTATCAACAGTGATATAATTCATAACGCGAGGCCATGCCAAGTTTTTCGATTCTTTGAATCATGTTAGCAATCCGCTATTTGATAGCATAGTACTAGCACCGAAACAGTGGCAGAATGATATAGCATCTATAAAATAAAATAGGATTAAGTTAGATTTAAGACATAATTATAAGGAAATTTCGCAATCAGAAGTGAGTCCCATCACAGCTATTGTTACATTTCTATATCATATCAATGATATTTAAGCATCTCAACACTACATTAAAATGTACTCATGATACAGAAGAAGGATCAAAGACAAGGAATTAGCGAAAAATTGAACAAGTAGTAGGTAAAAATGGAGATTAGAAAAAGAAAAAAGTTGCACTACACTGAAATTACGTATTTGAGACAAATATATGCCTAGGATGTTACAGCAACTTTTTCACCAAAATCGACTAACCGAAAGTGCCTCTTTATACATCGATTTTTCACCTTTTTACAGTTTTCTCGAAAACAGCTTTAATGATTTTTATTTAACCATTTATATTAATGTTCAATTAAATGGTATTTAATATCAGTAAAATTTTATCGTCATTGAATTGCCGAATTTTCAAAATTTCTTTCCTAAAGTACCATTAATTTCTTTTATTTTAAATCATTAAACATCTCCATTTGTCAATAGTAATAAAAAATGGATATATATATATATATATATATATATATATATATATATATATATATATATAAAATAAAATAGAATAAATAGATCGAAACTAACGACTTATGATAGTTTGAAGAAAGTTTTGTACAAGGATTAGTTTACAAAGCGGTTTTTAGAAGAAAAAAGTGGCTAAGTTGTCCCGGTTGACGGTATATATATATAAATATATATATATATATATATATATATATATATATATATATATAAACTCGGTTTTTATAATTAAAAGCTATTAACTAGAATTTTATAATTAAATAAAGTAGAAAAAAGAAAAAATATTTTCCCAGGTGGAAAACAAATTCCCGAAAATAAGATTAGTGATATAGATTTACAATATACCGTTGAAAAGCTAAATATTTTAGAAAAATTAATATCCAAAATAAACATTCGTAGAGGGTAATGGATAATGATGAAAAACGCATAAATTCAAGTCATGTTTGTAGTTGATATTTTATACTCATTGAAACTTCTGAAATTTATTTTAACTGCGTGAAAGCTGTGAGAAGTGCGTACGGCACCAGATGTATTTAAAATTTCATTAAGGATTTTTTATAAAATTTAATTTATTCTGGTTTACAACGGTATTTTCCATAAAACAGCAACTATAAATGTGATTTCTGATTGATATTACATTCCTATTCTAAGCTTCGGAGAGTCAATGGTAACCGATTGGGAAGCAATGTTAGAAACTACTGGATTTGAGTGGTATTTGGAATTCACAATAAAAGGATAGCTGTCTATTTAGCTCCAAATTAGCAACATATGGAGGATGGGCATTAAGGTGGATAATTGTATTGGTGACCTAAAGAGCATTTTAGATTGCAAGTTTTGAATATCGATGGATTAAAATCAATGCCTCGTATCTCAAAAAACTTTTCAATAGCTAAAACAAATTGTTTTATTTCAATGCTTTTAACCGGGAGTTTAAAATATTGTTTATTCATTAGTTTAACATTTCACTGCATATTATTATTTAAGGTTATACACAATTATATCGTTTTTGTGATTGTATGTTAGTTGGTGGTCAAAACCAAATACTTCAATATACGAGCCATTGAACTGTAGATTGGATGAGGTATTGATTTGAATCAATCGAAGAATTGGAGGGAGCTCGATGGCTTATTTCAAAACCTCAACTCCATGGGTTTAAATTTTTCCGATAATATATTTTCTCATCTCTTTCTCGTATCTTCAGGCAATGGCCCCATTGTTAAGAAACACTAAGAATAATTTAATGAATATAGAATGAGAAATAAAACCACTTGCCACAAACCTAAACAATTTGTTTGTATTTCTTTTCGGACAAATCCGAGTCTAAGTATAAAGCAAGTGCAATTCTTCTGGGCTGAATAAAATAAAAAATACACCAAAGTTAAACGCACAAACGTGCACAAATGATAGTTACAGATTTGTTCAGTACATTGATTAGGTAATCAATAGTAAAAAAAAAAAATGTAGAGGTATGTTATTTTATTATTAAGAAATTCTCTTTTAAATTAGATTAAAACTCGTACGAGCAAAAATTTGTACTTATCCATACCAGATTCTCCAAGCATATATATTCTATTGCTTGGACCTGACTGCTACAGAAATCTTCCATCAGAAATGTTTGCATTTAATATTCACCTATGTAGCAAAGTTTCTATCCGATAAACACTTGTTTTCTTCAATCAATCCCATTTTGAACAGGAATTGACGATGGTTGTTCTTGGATTAAGCTGAAGTTAAATTTTCATATATGAATTTCTCGTCATATTAGTCAAATGGATATTTCGTTGAGTTCACCGATTTTACAGGTTTAGTATATTTTTTGAAATGCAATCGTACCATAAATAAGTTTTTTTTTAATACGAGCTTGACTGTTGCTTATATTCCCTTTATAAAAAAAAATATAAACCAATTGATTTAAAGTTTAACAATAAAAAAAAAAAAAAAAAGAATAAGAGTCGTAAAATACTTTTAAGTAAAATATAATAAGTGGTGGCAAGGTGGTATATAAAATACACAAGTATAATCGATCAGTGGTACCTTAGTGGAAGCGGAGTAGCTCAGTGGTTAGGGACTATGCTACTAATATCTTAGGTCCCGGACCGGCTGTGGTAGGTAATTACTTATTCTTTCATCAGCCGTGGATCGCTACTGTGGGATCGGGAGATCCCGGGAGTTGAATAGGGAAAGAGCCTTCTTAATTTACATCATGGTACACAGTCTGGTGTAAACCACCATTTTATAATTTAATACTGAAGTTAAATATTCTTTCTTTTTTTTTAATTTTCCGAATATGTAAAAACGTTCTTTTGTTGCAGGTACGTGATAACAGCGTTGTGCACGACTTGTCATTGCCCAGAGGCGGTCATCTCATTGCTGTTTTGGATCGGCTACTTCAACTCGGCGCTGAACCCTCTTATCTACGCCTACTTCAACCGCGACTTCAGGGAAGCCTTCAAGAACACCCTCCTCTGCGTCTTCCCGTTCTGCTTCAGCTGCTGTCCTAAAGAGGGCTCTCCCGTGCAGTATGTCTGAACACACAAACCCCTGTGATCCCTTGCACCAACCTAGAGGTATGTCGATGTCTGTCCTCGCACCTTGACTCTCTCTCTCTTGCACGTTGGTTATTCCTGGCACGATTCCCTCAGCTCACTCCTTCACCTCTGCACTGTCCGTCGTCGGCATGGTCGTGTCGATGTCATCCGTCTTGGGCAAGATTGTTATAGATGTACTGGAAAAGTCCTGAATGTCTATTAGCCTTATCAGAAGGGAAGATATTAGAGGTATATCTTATAAACTTTTGAAACCTCGCTAGATTGTTTTGATCAACAGACAAACATATAAAATTAATATGTTAATAAAAATCACTTTAGTTAAAGTCTTAATGAAATTGTGGCGGTAATGAGAATATTTAAGGAGTGGTAATGATAATTTGAAGTTTGAAAGCACACCAAAGTAAAATTAATAGAGCTTTATCAAAAACCAAATTGCCGTTCTGTCAGAGATTTTATATAGAAAAAAAGGAATTAATTTTGAAAATTTCAAACAAACAGTTTTGGAAAAATATTATAAAGCGGTTCACGAGATATTATAGGATAAGTGAATGAAAAGTCGGAAAATTTTCACACTCGTTTTCCTCTTATTCTACCACTAAATTGTCGAAAAATCGTTAGACCTGCTAAAATCCATTCTCCCGTCCAGAAGATATAAGAGGAAATGCGAATTAAAAACTGAAAAATTTTAACATTAATTTTCTTGGTAGCCTGCCCATTATTAATCGGTAAATCATTTGAACCACAAATCTATACAACCGTTCAGGAAATATAAGAGGAAAAGAGAATGATAAGTCGGAAAAGTTTCACATTTGTTTCTCTTTAGTATACCTCTTAATAGTCGAAAAATTGTTGCAACCGCAAAAATCCATTTACCCGTTCACGAAATATAAGAGGGAAAGTGAATGAAAAGTCGAAATATTTTCATAATACTTTTAAATAGTCGAAAAATCGTTTGAACCGTAAATCCGTACGCGCGCTCATAATACATAAGAGGACAACCGAATGAAATGTCGGAAAATATTTATATTGATTTTCTTTGTAGCTTACCCATAAATGGTCGGAAGATCGTTAGAACCGCAAATCCATCCACCTGTACCCTAGATATGAGAGAAAAAGCGAATGAAACGTCGAAAAATATTAACCTTCGTTTTCCTTTTTACCTATCTCTATATAGTCGGAAAATTCTTGGAACCACAAAAATCCATTCATCGATTCACAAGATATAGGAGGAAAAGCGAGTAAAAAGTCGGAAAAAATTGTCTCACCCATTTTTTTTTAGCCTACCTCTAAACGGTTGGATAATCGTTTGAACCGCGAAAATACATTCACCCATTCACGAGATAAAAGAGGGAAAACGAATATGAAAAGTCGGAAAATTTTAACACTAATTTTCTTTGCAGCCTATTAACAAGTAGCGAGACATTAGATGACGCTAGGAAAAGCCAATTTTTACGATCTCAAATTTCATACTCGTTGAAGCAAGTTGGCTGCTATATAAGGATTCGCGCTGTATAGGGGGATCAGGTCTTTTATTTTACTGAATGCCTGTGCCAACCCCCTATTCAGAGACATCGCCCCACAACCCAAATAGTTGCCCATCGGCCAGAGAGGTGGCAAGGAACTGTCCCCTTGGTCGACTTGGTCGAAGTAATAACCTTAAAATAAATATTCTCGGGTAATAGAAGGGATTGTAAGTAGATCCTGTATATATATATATATATATATATATATATATATATATATATATATATATATATATATATATATATATATATATCATTATTGTTGTATTTATATATAAACAGTAAAAATCTCGGAGGGAAGGAAAAAAAAAAGCGGGATCGGTAGAAGTAAATATTCACTGGTATTCCCCGTGGTTGCGGTTTGAAGCGCTTGGCAACCGTTACCACTAACTGTTACTGTTTGAAACTGCTCACCGCAGCGGCCAACTCCGCATAACCTATATCGTTATAATCTTTTCTGTATGTATAATCATACTATATTGTTAGAATGTGTAAGTATATGTATAATCATACTATATTGTTAGAATACATTCTGCATATATTACATCATTATAGCTATATTTTATATCGTTTAAACCTTTAAAACTATCCGTTATAGCTTTCATGAAAGAAATACATAAATCCAAGTTTTCAATATGGAGGTGATTGTTATTAACAAGATTTAATGCAAACAGCAAATTCCAATTCCGGAAAAGTGAACGGTTTTATGGTGTTAATAACTGGTCATTTCTGAAATGATGAAGAAAAATTCAGAAACTTTTTTAAACTAAATTCCTCTCAGAGTAATTTTGTGTTAAGCGTGGTAAAAGGAGATATAGTCAGAAAAGTTACTAATGCAATCAGTGCAAGCTCGAATTAAAGCTGAAGAAAATCTGGCAGTCACTTTAAGGTAAATAGGTAACTCAAACAATTTATCGTCGCCAGCACGTGTAATGTACGAATGTGAATTAGATATTTTTCAAGAGACCAAAAAAGAGCTTTACATTTTACTTGTAACTTCCCCTTTGCGAATACTTGTTTTTATCTCTCAGTCTTTTAACTTATCTGAGTTTTTGATTTGTGTTAATAAAATTTTATTCTGCAAAGATCCTTCTGCTAAATTAATAAAAGTAAGGAATTTCAAAAATTTGATTTTTCACATCCATTAGTTATACGTAGTGGTGACAATACATTTATTAATGCTCATTTGCATTTCTGGAAAGTAACATATAATCCTGGGAAGAACAATGGTTGATAAACGATTCTGTACTTGTACAATTTTTTATTTTGTTTCAAAAAAATTTTAGTAAAGAACAAATAAACCAAATTTATTTTTATTAATTTTTGTTGTATTTTTATCATAAAATACGGAGGAAAACCGGCCACTATGTCATCACAGAGAGTGATTTTCCTCAATTAGTTAATCAGGAAAATTACCCATGATATGAATCCTTTGTATATGATTGGAAGGAAATAGTGGGACCAACCTATTTTAATAGATTGAATTAAGAATAATGAACTCGCATTAAGAAGGAAAATTTAAGAAGGATGTAGAGAACTCATCAGTAGGGAGTGCTTTTCAAACCCGTATTGCCGAGAGGCAAGGTAGGTTGAAAAATAAATTAAATATCATCAAATTTCATGAAACAAACAAATAAAGAAGCTTATTTACTTTATTTGTATTCATTTTTGTTACGTTATGTTATAAAGAGTCGGATATTCATTAAAAAATTCTTAAAGACATTCATCGTCATTCTCATTAAATCCCTTCTTTGACATATTGTTAAAAGAAAACAAGCGGGAACTGTCGGAACCGTGGCAGTATGACTCCTTTTGGAGCGGTCAGGGCAGCAGCAGTATAGGTATGGCCTCGTGCCTAGACTGCCGAGCAGTGCCAACGAAGTATTGCCCCTATCTATTCAGTCAAAGCAATAGTCAACTGCAAGCAGTATCTGCCAACTGCAACTGCGGGCAGTTCTAGTGAAAGTCTACATCAAGGGGGAGGAGAAAGTGGAAATTCATACATGCATCGAAACACCTCTTTCAATTATTGATAAGTTTGATTCAACAAAAAAGTTGAAAATTTAGTGAAAACTCATTGCTTTTCTTTTTGTCATTGAGTCGGAAAGCTAAATGAACATAATGGATAATAAAAAAGAAATAGAAACTCATCTCCCTGAATGTAATGTAGCTATAAGAGATAAAATTTTTGACTTTTTTCTGAGAATTATTCATAATCTCTATAGGATACTGATAAATTTTTTATTGATATAATTTAGAAACAGATGTAGGACAGGCTATACAGAACACGCATTACTGAACGGCAATGAGGGTTTAGCGGCTCTTCACGCTGAGGTTTCAATATTTTATCTATTCTCTTGGCTCTATTTTTAGTCAATTTAAAAAAAAAAAATAATATTTAAAGAGGCCTCCACTTATTTTATATCCTAATGTGCTTGAAAAAATTATAAACTTTAAAAAAAAAATTAATAAATGAAAATCAAAATTATTTAAGGTAAATGTACCAGTAGTGAATACAGTTAAGGAAATTTTTATTGTTTTTTCTAATCTAATTGTTTCTCGAAGTACTTTTGTGATTTAAAACATATCCAGTTATTGAACCAGTTAATCCTCTTTTAATTTGGATCAATAGTGAACACTTGGAAATCACCAATCATCAATAAAAACTTCTTCTTGGATTAAAGTAAATTTTGTATTATTTGAAGCACATTAATGTAACGTTTTCTTATTTTACAATGGTTAGGATCTCATAATTAAAGAATTAAATGAAAAACAAGGAAGTTTTCATCAAATTTAAAGTTGTAACTTCAGAACATAAAACTTTATATTTATAAGATTACTTAAACGACTACTAGATGGCATAAGCTACATTTACTCCAAGTTTGGAGCTGAATCAAATTCTAGCTGCCTTATTTTCATAATTTAATTATCCAAGTGGCCATTTCTGGTGCAGTATCCAACACCAGTACATTTACCTTATACGCATATAATTAAAAAACGCGTTCACTCAAAAGTAAAATTGAATTTTTCAAAAATATTTGCCTGTGGATGCGATTAAAGGTAATTGTTTTGTGTTTTTATTAGAAGTGCAGATAAAAAAAATTATAAAAAGTCCCCTTCCCTTCTGAATAGTGTTGTAGACATCACCAACAAAAGATGGAACTTACTTTCGTCTGAAAAGAAAACTTTTCTTTATATTTTTTGTAGCTCCTGCATCGGATATTTGAAATGTTTGTATTTTCATTGCATTATTTTCATATGATTTTTATGCATAAGGAATGTTTCTGCATCATTGCTCGTTTAATTTTCCAAAGTTCTTTTTTTTTATTTTTCAATGACTATTTGATATAAAAAAAATTAACTATACCTATCAGTTACAGAATATTTCATCAGGACATGGCTGAATAGAAAATAACAAAGGGCAATACACATGTAGTCTAACTTTTTTTCAAATATGGCCTAACCTGAATGCCATTAAAATGCCCCATCATTGTATAGAGTAAAATCATATATATTTGTCCTTGCTGAAAGAAAAAGGTATCTTTTTATTAAGGTTAAAGTACAAAATAAAAATGATTGAACAATTATCGAAACTTATTTTATTTTGCTTGAAATATTTTAAAACATATTGATGATTTATTTACTACAAAAGTTAATCGGATAAATCTATTGCCAACTTCTATAATAAATATATCTTTTGTTTTTTTAAGTTTAACTTAACAGTGTTCTCAATAGTGTTCTAATTTTACTTTAATTAATCAATCAATAAGTATATTTTAAAATATATTTTGCAAGATATCTCACAAAAGTAAAACTAGAATGTGCTCTTTATATTTTATTGGCATAAGTACATAATGAATTTCTTTAGAGCCCAAGAATCAAGAATCATTATCATGATTTTTTTCCCCCTTCGATACAGAACAAGTTCCACCAGAAAACAGAATTGTCAATTTTTTTATATTTGTTTTCATATTTTTTTTTTTTCTATCCAAAGAAGTAATTTTCTCAAATTAGACAATTTTTGACTTATTTAGTTTTTGTAATCATCCCTTCTATTTCATCAAAGTATAATTTTCAAAACAATAGTTTTAGAATATACAATTAAAAAAAAACAGTAAAGTTAAACATCAAAATTTTATAAAAAGAGCATGAAAATGTAAATAAGTGTATCATAAATAAGTATAAGGCAGAAATATAATCAAAGTTACTATAAGTGGAATAAAGTAAAACTATTCAGAGAGTTGAATTCTAAATTTATCAAAAAACTACGTCGTCTTTGTTTAATGGCTTTGAATGAAGCTGAATTAATACCCCAAACTTTCTGCAGTGATACTAATTTATTATTTTTTTTAAATATAAGCTTTTATTATATTTTATATAATAAACTTATGTATTTCTGAAAATATTCTACTCAAAAATGGAAAAAATGCTTATTAAACTTTAGAAAATAATTTTATTTTATGTTTTAGGTAAAATAAAAAATTAAAATAATAATGAAAAACAAAGTTATACAAAACCAGAGGTTGAGAAGCAGTAAATGGTTTGCATCATTGTGCAACCACTCTGCTTTGTGCATGTAAGTTCAAGCACATCAGCCGCTAATATGTTCCATTCTGTTGTGAGATCTGTGGCCCGCCTCATATAGTCCTTCTCATCCTGTCTGTGATTCTCAATGTTTTAAGTTAAGATAATAGTTGAGTATTTTGTAAGTCTATTGTCAGTTATATTTGAATTAATGTAGCTAGTTTATGTATTGTGAAACATGTTTCTTTTCTGTGTATATGGATAATATAGAATAGTTGAGCTAAAACACTGGTAAATGATTGTGAACAAATGATTAAAATATGTGTTTTTAATTTCTTTTTTTTCAAACAATTTTTATTGAGAAATGTTGAGTTGCCATATAACCCTAATTTAACCAAGAAACTAAAATTTATATGGAAAAACATACAGGACTGCTGGGTTAAAGGTAGCAAAGCTACAAGATACTTACATTTTTAACAAAAGTACGTTTGTATATCACCTACTACACGTTCATCTGTTTTCACAGTTTACGAACATATCGTTATACATATTTGCAGACAATGTTATGACAAGATTTATGGACATTAAAACAATTTATGTAGGACATGGTTACAGGAGCTGTACGGGTATTCAAATAATAGAATATTTTGATTTCATACCAGTAGGGAGTACTATTGGTTTCTGCTCTTCCCTACTACTAACGTATCAACCTAAAAACTATATTATTTGTTCTTATTTACTTATTTTTATTAGTTAGTGGTTGAATTGAATAAAAAATGTTATGAAAAATAAAGCTTTTTTTTTTTTTAGATAAATGTTCACTGAAATGACATGAAGTGATAACTAACTTTTGATTTCATTTACAGCCTATTATTAAAATAAAAACAAGCTTTGGAACTTAAAAGAAAAGATGATTTTAAAAATTACAGAATTTCTAATTCTCTAAATAAATCTCAGTTAAAATTTAATAAGTAGCAGTGCATTAATGTCAACGATTTATTTATCCATTTAAAGATTGTTTTGGAGAAAAATGTGTTTGAGGATTTGTGAAATGTCTTAAAGATTTTCTATATAATTAGAGACCCAATAATGTTTTAGTTCAAATATATCTAGTCACTTAAACTATAATAAATCTTAGAAGTTTGTTCATATATGAGATCAGAAAATATGATGAACTTGAAATAGAAAACTAATGAGGATAACCCTAATTAATTTACAGCTATTGTTCAACAATTTATTTAAGAAAAAATCAATTGTGCTGATTATTTAAGTCTGTAGGGCCCCAAGCTTTAAATATACAGATTAAGAGGTTTTGATAAGACTAGATTTTGTTTCTTTTCTTACACAATTAATTTAAACTATTTCTAAAATATGTGCATGTTGTCTTAAAAAGCACCAGATAATGGTGTCAATTCTTTTTTTCATAAACTATTTTCAATATTTTGGTAAAGAATAACAACTAATTAAGCAATATTTTCTTGTTGCTGAATCTGAAGTGATTCAATTGATATTGTCTCTTTTGTTTTAAAAACTTTATCAAAACAGAATTTCTGTCCTTCCCCTATTAGCAAAAGATAACAGTGCAGTGTTGTAAATGAATTAATCAAATCCTTGAATATAATCAGTTTATTACTTTTTGAATGAGGAATGTGACATCATATACCACTGCTTGTAAATAAGAAGTTTTACTAAAAAAATTACTATATTATTGAGAAAATGGAGATTTCGTTAGAAAAATATTAATGCAGAGGTCCTCTGGTAACCTCTGTAGACAGCTTTGACATCAATCACATCATTGAATTAATCATTAGTGCCGTTGTCTCTTCTCTTAGTAATAAATAATCAGCAGGCGGTTCATAACTAGAGAAAATTTTCATCACAATTTATTTTTTTCTTTATTAAACGATTTAGGAAATTAAATGCTGCAATGCTACTTAACCATTCTATCCTTATTATGCAAAATGCTGCCATTCACAGAATGCAAGCAGTATACTATATTGAAGAGTTGTTTTCATACACTATCTTATATCTTCTTCTATATTCTTAAATATTGAATCCCGCTAAACATCTTAAAAAATAAAGGTGTTGGAAATAAGCCTATTGGATGATTCTCTAGTACAATATAACCTTTAAGAAATAATTAGGAGAGGTTATTAACATGATCCTGTTTTAAAGTTATTTTAATTAAGTCTTCATTGTTTCAATTACATTTTAATTTTGTCTATAAAATCTCTTATTTCCTAGCAGTATTATTATACATTCCAAAAATATTAAATTGATTCAATTTTAAAGGCTTTATTCATTTTAAGAGCTTTTTAGCTTATAATTCAAACTCTTATTAATTGAAACAAACACTGAAAAAATGTGCAGTGATAAAATGGTAGCTACCGATTCTCTTTAAAGGAAATTTCTAAATTTAACAAAAATTATTTTACTTTTAGACTTACTTCAAGGCTAAGACTACTCTAACCTTTCAGTCATTCTTAGACCGAACTGATCTCAGAATAAAGTTGCAAGACAAAATTAGAACAGAACTATTTTACTCCTAGACTAAACAGAAACTGACAATGAGCATTAAAGGAATAATGATATTGAAAAATGAACAAACTAATAATAGTAACTGTGTATATACTATATAAAATAAAAAAATGAACAAAATAAATTCTAACTAAACTAAATAGCATTTGACACTGAATTTATTCTAAACAATAATTAACTGGCTCTGAATCTGGCAACTGACCATGAACAATAATTATCTACAACATACTGTATCACAAGGACTCGAAAGAATAACTGACTGGACACTATTTGTTACTGAATATTGATCTGTAAGTAACTATGTATAACTAACATCTGACCAGCTCAACAGCTCAATTGCTGTCTAGAACCTCATAGAAAGTTTCAACTGTTTTTAATAATGCCCAAACCAATTACTTATCAAAAATTTTCAATATCTAAATAAAATAATTTAATTTCAAAACTTCAATAATAAATAATTAATCAAAAAATATATACAATGTTAACCCTACATAACACTTTTACATTATGTGAATTGTCAAATTTCATTCTTTTTACTTAAGAAATATCATTACCTTTTAAACCTAACATTTTTGAGATAATTAAAATATTTATATTTTAATAAGATACAAATATTTTTCGGTTGAATAAACTTCAGAATCTAAATATTTACCGAATTCTCTATTATCCAGATATACTGTTGTTTGTTTTGTGTCATTGTACCTCATCTCCTGAACTATTACAGGGATATCTAATCCTATACTTCATACTTCCTCTAAAATGTTGTAATTTAATATAAATGATAGAAAGAAAGAGAAAAAGAATCATTAAAATTAATTGGAGCTTTATAGCCAACGGCCTCCTTTCAAGTACCTAATTAAAGAAGAGTTTTAATCATAATATTATCATGAGAAAATATATAAGGAATTAATATAAGGAATATCTAGTTATTAATGTGTACAAAATATGTATATGTTGTAGTATTAGTTGCATAAGTTAATCCGAGTTTTAGTCATTATATATAAAAATTTATAAAATAAATAAAAAAATATTTAAAAAACAAAATAAAAAAAATGTAATACAAAAAAGTCATACTCAAAAAGCAATAACAGTTTAAATAAAAGTATAGTTACCTAAATAATAATAGGTTTTTGCACCTATATTTATTATGGTATCAGCTGCTTTAGATTTTACAATTAAACATAATACAGCAATTTTTTTCATGTTATATTTATTATACAGTTTGCGCAGTTTATAGCAATTGTTCAGTATGTTTTGTTTTTTTACTCTTATTTATAAGTTAATGTAAAGTTTTTAAGTCAACAAACCATACGTTAATGCAATAATGTATAAACGAGTTGTATATAGCTTGTATATAGAATTTATTAATAGATTATTTCAATGTTAACCAAATAAAACTTCAAAATTCCGTAATTGTGAATAAATGCTAATGGGAAATTATTTATTAAGAATAATTTTTAATCATTAAGCTGAGAAGGATCTCATGAACAGTTTTTATCTTAGCTTAGAAAATCTTACGGGTATTTTTATTAATTGTATATAACAATATACAATCTAAAAAAATATTTGTATCATTAATTTACAAATTTACTAAATGATTGTATAATTCACCTGAATAAAAAAATGGCCCAGTGTCAGATTGAAATCAACATTACAATAAAGAAATAGAAATATACACACTTGTAATGACCACTTCATTATAGGAATGTATATATACATAGAAGAAATACATTTTTTTCAAAAACGAAGAAGTTGAATTAATTCGGATTTTTACAATGAATAAAATATAACTTTGCAGTGCTTGGATAAAAATGAATTAGTATTATTTGTATTATTCCTATAAGCTATATCCATTAAAAAGATTTTTTTGTTTATAGAAAATAGTTGAAAATAATTTAAAAGGAATTTCTGTATCGGAAAAATGAAACTAAATGGAATTACAAGTACTAAATATGCATTATTGGAAATAGTTATCTATGTTGGACCATTACCAACTTTAGCTTAGTTATGACCATGCTTTCACTGATAAATTCATGAAAATTTGAAGGAAATTTCAAGCAAATAATTGTATAAAACATGACAAAGAGTAATAGCTTTAATTTTTACACATAGTTGAGAAAGATTTAAAAAGTTGTAATATTTTAAATGATATGATTTGGAAAATGGGCATCCTAGATCGAGCCATAGTATGTTCTGAATATATTGTAATGGCAATATTTGATTATGGGCAAATAATAAACAAGTTGACCAATATAAATTTAAATTAAATTCCAACATTCTTTATTATTGGCTATATTTCTGCAGATTATTTCATTTGATTCTTTTATTTTAGTCCAAAATTACTAAACATTGGTTAAATCTAAAGGAGTTTTTTCCTTTATTTGTTTCTCATAAAAAAAAAAAAAAAAAAATTGAATTTCTATTCTTCAAAATCTAAGACCTGTCCAACCAAGTCTTTTTTAATAGAATTTTTGTCAATAGGCACTTCAAAGTTGCCTTTGAATATCTCTTGGCTGTTTCATTAAACATGGTATTTCATCTAATTAGTGCTTGAACTGCAAAATAGATCTCCTTATATACACTTTCCATAAATACTCTTGTTTAGAGATAATTCCAGAAATAAATAGGATCCTAAATTAGAACAAAGCAAGTGGGGAAGTGATATCTTTTCCACTTTAGGTAACAATGTATAAACTTCCTTTTTGAAAATGTTGCTTGATGAAATTTTTAGCTGCATGTATCAGAAAGAGTGTGAAGGGTCAAAACAAAACTAGTATAAGACTAAAATCTGTGACCAAAAATACAAGGATGGATATTAAAAAAAATGATAATTTGCATATCCCATAGTTAAATGAAATTTAGTTACTGAGTTGTTTTGATTTTAAGGAAATGAAAAAAGGGACATTTTATTTTTAGGAATATTCATAAAGGAATATTTTAGATTGTTGCTACTGATTGTGATATTTTTAGATTTTAAATATAAAAATATTAAATTATAAAAATTGTTACTAGTGTTATATCTCCTAGTATTACTTAATACTTTCAAAACGATACTATTTTGGATTAATCACTTGAAATGAATAATTATAAATACCACCCATAAAAAAAAACTTCGGATTTTAGCTTGTTTAAGTTTTTGAGCACTACTTATTTATGGTCACAGTGTTAATCTAGACTATATATTTTTCTTAACATGAAAAGTATGAAAAGTTGACAACCCCCCTATGTTTAATTGTTTATTAGGATTGTAACCATTAAATAAAATTACTAACAGAAGTTATACCTTCAGATGTTTGTAGGCGCATAATTGACAGCTGATTTCAAGCAAATAATAATTTTAGATGAAATCCACCCCCTCCCCCTCCCTCTACAAATAACTTTATGTGGACAGAAGGCTGGAATATAGGAAGATTGGAATCTTATTGTGATGATATGGATTCTGTTCTTATTTTTATGTGTTTTTAACATACAAGCAGCTTACCTCTATATATTACAAAGTCAAGAAATTCAGATATTGCATTTATTTTTTGTGTTTTTTCCTGTTCATTAATATTATGATTCAGCAAGTGAAAATAGAAAAGCATGTAATTTTTTGTTATTATTCAGAAAATAAAATTTACCTTATAAAGCATAATTATTAGAATAGTGATGTAATCACTGCAAGCCATTATTTAATTGTAACCACTGGGCCATTATTTAATCTGGTTTTGCATGCTATTATTGTTGAGTGTTTTATGTAAATATATGTTATTAATCAGCTGACAAATGTGTTTGTCTGAATCAAAGCGTATTCTAAACAGTAACTAGCAAAAGTCCCGATGGGCCTTCATATCAACCACACCACTGACTTACGAGAGATTGTCCTTTCACATCTCTCACAGTGTGTACCATTGGAGCCATCAGAATGGCTTTACCGGAAAAAAAAACACAATTTGAAAGTAAAATGTGAATAATCCAGTTGTGGATATTATTATACATAAATAAATATAAATATATAACAAAGCATGTATATTTTGGTGGTATGTATATTATTTTTTATAATGATATTATTTCATTTGAATTCTATTAAATTTAAGCTGTTTAAATATATTTGAATGGTTTGATGTTTTAGAAAATAAGGGTTGTTATATTTGAGAGGGATATATTTACACCTGGAAATAAGAACAATCAGTATTATTTTGCATAGCAATATTGTTGTTTTCATGTTAATGTAATTTTTATTATTGAGGTCTTTCATACTTTTACATCATTAAGAACTCAAAAAAAAAAAAAAATTATAATGTAGGCCAATGTATATCTTAGTTGTGAAATAAATATTGAATGAGTGAAAATAATTTTTTAATTTATAATTTGTCCTATGTTCCTGTGTTAAATTTTTGGAGTATTGCGAGTTTTGGAAACAACTTATTCAAATCTCCTAATTAAATATATATATATATATATATATATATATATATATATATATATATATATATATATATATAGAGAGAGAGAGAGAGAGAGAGAGAGAGAGAGAGAGAGATTAGATAGATATTTATATACACCAATTTCTTATTCTAATTTAACTTCAATATTTAATTTATTTTTTGTTTTTAGTTGATTCGCATTACATCCTTTAGTTGCAGATATCAGATCGATCAATCAAAAAAAAAAATGCCTGTATTCCATTATATTTCATAGCAGATCATGCCAAGACAGCTTGAAACAGCAATATGATGTTAAATATTTTCTAATTTAACAAGTAATTTAAATTCTAAAAGAGATTGAACATATAATTCAGTCAGGGTTTAAAAAAAAAATGTTAATTTAGGTCATACTTAAAATATGCATGCTCAAATGCCAATTCTCTGAGGAAAATGTGAATATGAAAGAGCAAGTCAAAAATAGAAGCAGAAAGGAAAGGTATGAAAAAATATAGACTAAAAAATCTATATAGAGAGAAGATATGTGAAGGTTCTAAATATAAATAATTAGAGGAGAATGTAATAAAATCCCTCCCCTCTCTATGAAAAGCTATTTCTTCTTTTGAGCTATTGATATTTATTTGTGCATCCATAATAACTAGTTTGTTAAGTTCTTTTGTCCTCTGAATAGAGTCAGTTAATCATTTTCCCTCACCTTTGAGTGTTTCTCTTTCTGAATTCAACCCTTTTTTCTTATTATCCGCTTAGAATTGACTAATGTTTTTAGCATGTCAGTTATCTTTAACTAGGCCAAGTTTCATCCGGGACTTCAAGATTGCCGCTCCCAGGATCGGAACTAGGAGGGCAAAGGGGACACTTGTCCTGAGTGGCAAAATTTAGAGGCTGGTATATTTTGAGTAAAAGTTTATTATTAGATTAAGTAAATAATATTTATTTATGTTTTTTGATAGGTTTGACTTTCATTCAGTCAAAAAATGAGTTAATGTTATGAGATGATATTTATTTCGACATATATTCCTTAAAGTGCTGTTATAAAATTGTTTACTTTTATTGGTGGGGGTGAAATAAGAGGCGGCAAAATTAAGCATGCCTCTCCTCAGCATAAATCCTTGTTCTGCTCCCCCTGCCATAATTCCGAATTATCTGCTTCTAGGAAAATACGATACAACAAAGTCTAGATACCGGCACTCATTCAATCACATCAAATATTCGATACCACTAAGATATCGAACTGACTGTTGAATTAGTGGTATCAATAGCAAAGCTATATGGTATCGCAAGAAAAGTATTTGTACTTTACTTGTATCCATCGGTATCCGGATGCATTCCTATCTGCTTATTACATGTATTATTTCATGATTATTAATTTAAACGTATGTTCGATCTAACAAAATACATTTTCATTTGGGAGCCAAAAAAAGAAGGTAAACAAATGTATTATTAAAAATTATTTTTGGACATTTTGGTGGCCTCTTTTAAGCGGCGCTCAGGGTGGCCGCTCCCTTCGCTTTATCCTATCTACGCCTTGTGACGTTGATCATCACATCACAATGGCTCTACGATCCGGTTTCGAGTCCTGGCCTCATCCGCTATTTGTCCCTATCTTGAGCGGATCCCATCCAGTTTTTTATTCCCAAAATACTCCTAGCATCCTCAGCCACACCATCAAGCCATCTCAATCTAGGCCTTTCTCTCTTTCTTGTGCCAGATTACAGATTACAGATTTGTGTACAGTGATTACATCAGGAGCTTCTTCGGGATTTCCTCCTCCCCCATTCTTGACAATTGTCTGTTACCAGGTACTTGGTCTTTGTTGTTAACCTCTAGGCCGAGTCTATTTTCTGGTCTAATCAATACGAGGAATGCCCCTGTGGCATCCATCGTTGAATGTCCGATTATGTGAACGTTGCGACGAGTACTTTATAAAGCTCTTCGCAATTAACACTTTAAAATCGATGAACAGGTAGTGGGTTTTCATATTATATTCACGCCCCCTCTTGAGGATTGTCCGTAGGTTAAACATCTGGTCGGTAGTAGACCTGCTTTTTCTGAAACAATATTGATAAGGCCCAAGGTTTTGTTCTGCATACGGCAGGAGGCGTTGGTACAAGATATTCGAGAGTATTTTGTAGCCACAGGAGATTGGGGAGATTCCTCTGTAATTGCTTCAAGTCGGTCACCCATTTTATGATAGGGACATATTAATGACTTTCTCTGATCTTTAACAACTTTTAATCTGTTTCTTTTCTTTTTTTTTAACCGTTTATCTTGTACTTTTTTTATTATGTAATAATGCAGCAGTATTTCACCCAAGAGAAGGCCTCTTCCTTTTCCTCACTCTTTTTTCGCATGCTTCTTTGAGCCTCTTGAATTTTCATCGTTTTTAGAGCTCACAAGATAATCAGTAGGTTTATCTATTTCAATCTAAACATTTTAGAGAGTTTCATGATAGGTACTAAGTCCAACGAGATCATAGACCAGTTTGTCAAATTGGTCTATATTGACCTCAGAGGGAGGAGGTCAAATCTGACATACAAGTGGTCTATGTCAGTGAAAAAAAATTGGGGTACATGATATATTAATGGGAGAACGCGAGGGTGATTTCTTATCTGATATCATTTGCTCGATAGTTTGTCCTTTTTTTTCTTCATTACACCTATATATTCGTCTCTTTATTTGTATTTCTGTTATTAAATCAATGTTCGGCTAATAATAGTATGGTTAGGATTTACATCTTTATATGCCAAATAGATCCTTACCATTTCTTATGTTTTACTTCAGAACTTAGTCGGCGCAGTTCTTTCCATGTATTTGCTGTTATTTCTAACTGTTTGCAACGTCGACGAAAACCGATTTGTTTGCTAAATTGAATAAGATTAATTCTCAGTTACAAAGTGATGATCTAAATTTGATAAGAACTAAACCCATCATTGCAGCATATCTTGCCAGAATGAAACTAATGAAGCGAAACATTAGATAATGTACATAACGCGAATTTTCCTATTTACCCAATTTGGCGCAGACAAACTACCAGTATGATAACGTTTAAAAAATGGATATTAAGTTCTATCTCAGATATTAAGTCAACTGTAACTAAACTTTATACCTACTGGAATGATTTATCACCGCAAGGTTGTTGACATCACAGAAATCGAATTGTCGGACCGAATGAAAACGCCTTCTTCATTGGAGGATGGGACATCCGTACTTAGAAAAGTACTCGGCAGATTTTGTTAAAACTTGTTAGGCATGTATATTTCTCATTGGTTGACTAACATTCCTATGTGATTGAGAGCCCCGCTCTACCTTGCAGGATTATTGTTGGATGTTAAGCACAACTTTTCAATGACTTGGCCAATTTTGATAAAACTTTGACTCATTTGATAACTGAAAATACTTTAGTGATAACAATTCCTCTTCTCGACAGGGCCCGGCATCCATTAGGAATTGATGGAGGAGAGAATTGGGTGGAGGAGAGGTGTATTAAAATTGGTAGGTTTTCTTCTTAATTAATAATATATTAGGAATGATTTAAATCTTCCGTTCTGGTTGTGCGCCATTTTCCACCTAGGGAGTGGCGTGGACCGACTGAGGAATAGAAGGAGGATGGTATATTATGCATTATATTAATTTTATTTTATATATGTAGTGATGATGGGTCAGTAATAAATCACTAATACAAGGTTTTGTTTTCTAATCTGTCTAATTTATTTTGGGCCTTCATGGTCATTGGCATGATCGGCCGAGACACACTAACTTTTCTCGGGCGGATCTTTATAGTTACAAGCATCGTTTTGATAAAATTGTGAAGTACAAGTAGTCTGGTTTACATTGATAACTATCTGATTCGTGTGAACATTATTTGAATCAGTTTTATAGATTAGCGTTATTAGGGGAGTAGATAAGGGCCGTTCCTTAACACACAGGTAATTTAGAGAATATAGATTCGCCTGTGTGTGTGTGTGTGCGTGCGATCGTGGGTGCGTGCGTGCGTGGATGCGTGCGTGCGTGCTCGTGTGTGTGCGCGTGCGCGTGTGCGTGTGCGTGTGTTCACGGTTAAACCAAGAGCACCGCATTGCGGTATCTCCACACCCCTTCCAGCCCTAAACCTACCACATTTCCGGGTGGTAACATGTAGTTTCCTGGTCAGTAGGACCCTCTGGACAAGAATCAGAAGAAAACCCGCGCTAAGCCGTCCGCGATTTTTTTCCGAGACTACTGGACCGAATTTCTTTATATATGGCAACAAAGTCACTTGTAACCACAGGACGATCCTCGAAACTCGACATTACCATCCGTTATTTCGGAACGAAAAAAATCTATATATATGCTTTTGGTTATTATTATTTCATTATTTCAAATTTCATTCGTTCCGAAATGGAATAAATGGGGCCCATAACTTGGCCATTTATAAAGATAGATTTTAAGTGTTTTGGAATCAACATGCAAAGGAACAAAAAAATATCTACATAAAATCTGTATATATATTTTGATTCATTATTTTCAATAATAGACCTTTGTAATCGGCAAAGAAAAAAAATGAATCTCCACTCAAAATTTGTTTTACGTTTCAAGATACGTAGAATCCAAATACCGAATTAAAAAAAAATCTGCCGTCCACGGCTTTCTTCCGAGACTTTCTTGAGATTCGGCAACAAAGTCACAGGTCACCCTGGGTTGATCATCGGAATTCGACATTACAATCCGTTGATTCGCTTCGAAATGGCGGCCGATTAGAGATTTTATTAGCCCATAACTCGGCCATTTATAAATATGGAGGGGAAATGTAAGGTGTTTCAGAATCAGCATATCAAGGAATATAAAAAAGAAGTAAAAACAAAAAAATCTATATAAATGCTTTTGGTTCATTATTTTCAATAATAATCCTTTGTAATCGGCCAAGAAAAAAAATTGTTTAGCACCTCTCAAAGTTTATGATTTTTCATTTCAAGATACGTCGAATCCAAATATCGAATAAAAAAAAAAAAATCCGTTGGTCCAAAAATTTCCAGAAAGGTTCGTTAATTCCCTACAAAACAAAAAAATCATTTAAATCGGACCAGTATTGAATTTTGTAGACTAATTCCCAGCGCTGCAGGTCAGCGTGGCCCTTGACCATCTGACGTCAATTACGATCTCCTGGTTTCCTCCCATCCCTCGCCACTTTATCCCTCCTTGGATTATCTCTTCACTTTCTCCAGCTTCTTGATCTTCCCTTTTTCTGATCACACTAAAGTGCGCCTACAAACATTCATCATAAAAAAAAAAAAATGTATCCCTCCTAAAAATTTGAGGTTTTATGTTTCAAGATATGTAGAATCCAAATATCGAATAAAGTAAAAGTCAGTTTATGAGTAGTTTTCGAAATGTTTAATCGACTGGTTATAAAACTCCCTACAAAAAAAAAAAATAATCAACGAAATCGGAGCAATAGTATTAGCAGAAACAGCGTATTGAACATTGTATATTAATTTCCTGGCGCTCGTCATCCTTGGCGCTCCTTTTAGATTTCTTTCCGTAATGCGTCTCTATGTTCTGATCTTCTCTTCCCAAGTTCCTCGTATCGCTCTCCATATCTTTTTTTCTAGGATCCATCCTCCACTTTTACCAGCTTCTTTGTCTTCCCTTTTTCCTTTTTCCACTGAAGTGCGGCTCCAATATTTTCCTCTTTGCCGATTAAGATTCTATTCTGACCACATATTCTGGGAATCTTTGCCTAAGTGCTATAAGGAAAGTCGTTTGAATGAACACGAATGATATTTTTGAAACATACCCATTTGAAACTAATAAACCATTGTGTAATAATTTGTAGCGTTTTTTGTCTTGGTTTTGTTACCTCATCATATCTAGTTTTTTGTTGTTTTTTTTTTCTTCAAACTCTTTCTCTTCAAAAATGGTTTACTACTGCAAATACAGGGTTTTTTGTTTTGAATGATTTCTACTGTTTGTCCAACAATTTCGCTACGTGAAAATCACAATGCGGTAATTAGAAAGTGAATTGGAACCAAATGCTACAATGGCTGCCCATTTTTCGGATTGTGATAACCACTTACACTCCTCAAAAAAATAAATAAAAAGTAAAATTTTTGGACAAACTATAAAAAACATTGAAAACAAAAAAACACTTAAGGTGCCTAACGTTTTTTGATTTTACAATATCACTTCGAAATTAGACTAGCTTTGCAAACTTGGGTATACCGTTGGAAAGCTGATGAAATAAAGCATGTTTTTTGGAAGCATATTTCCGGAAATATAAGTAGTAATATAGATGTATAATATACCATTGGAAAGCTAAAGATTTTAGAAAAATTAATAGCTAACATATAAAACCGTATAAAAACACATTAACTTAAGTGATTGTGGTAGTTAATAATTTCTAATTTTAAATTATTTAATGGGAAATTCTATGAAAACTAAGTATACAATTTTAAAATTTATTTTCAACTTGACAAACCAAAAATGTATTGTGCACAGAATTGTCATACTGCAATAGTTTAAAAATCTAAATCTAGGTTATTGTACTTTCGTGTACAATTGAGAGAAGACGTGAAGAAGTGCATGTTACTGAATATGTCTCATGCGATGTTTATGTGAATTCTTTAAAATTACTTGTTTTAAAAAAATGGATAATTATTATAGGGTGGTAAGTGAAAGTTACCACCCTGGTGAAACTTGTGTAACTTTCAAAATTTTCAAAATGCTTTTATAAATTTCAACTTTCATGTAACTTATGTAAGTGAAAGTGTGATTCGCACATCCCACCAGACTTTTTTTTTTTTTACATACAGCATCTAACTCGGCGATTTTAACCGTGCTAAATCATCCTATCTTCAGTCCATCCTACCTAAGGTCATTTCCCTTCCGGTCCAGAACAATGGATATTATTCATCAGGAGAACAGCACAAACGAAACGAGCGAGAGACGGGTCAAGTATTTGACTCACAAATAATAATCGGGCTTATGAATATTCTGACATCCCATCACCCAGATCAGATTATACCGGCAAATGCTGTGGACATTGCCCAAATAGCTTTACAAAACACTACTGACGTCGATTGTAGAGTCTCAGAATGAACTTTATAATTACAGTATTTACATTAGAATTTCCCTCAAAAAAGGTGAGTAGTGGTTTTTGTGTTTACTTTATTTGGACGCTAGAAGAAAATGGAAATAAACTGTTATACCTGAAGGTTATTCTCGTCAAACTCATTTCAATGCATTTCCAATACTAAACCTTAAACATTATAATTCTGAAACAGATCTTTTAAATTACATATTAGCCTATATAAAACCTAAAAAATATTTAGATTACATTACAAGATGAAACCCTTAAAAATTTTATCTTTCCTCAGTTTCACCGAAAATGGTTTAAATGTGGACGGGGATAATACACCCATGGTTATGTTGATGATTTCGTCTTGTTGCGTGAACATGCGGAAATTATTAAATTAAATACGAAAATACTGGTGGATAATTAGGAAGAATTAGGTGCTGTTGAGTCGAGATATCGTAGTAAAAATGGCAATGACAGATATATAAATGGCAGTTAAGAAGAGCTGATGAAAATTTGTCAGATATTTGAAGGAGTTTAAACTAGGTTTTGATAATTTGACAATAATCATCGATTGCAATGAAACTTTTTTTAGTAAAAATAGATCAAAAAATATTTGGCATGTGCCCCATTATTTTTTGTTAAAGTTTTTCAGGAGCCAAGAAATTCAAAACAAAATGTAATTTCAACAATTTTCTATAATATTATTTTCAGCCTAGCGATGCATGGATTTCCAAGTTATTATATACCAATCAATTTGTTTCTTTGTGTAAAATAAGGAAAAGTATTTTCGATTAAATGAGTTTAATCGTATCAAGTAATTTATTAACGTATAAAATGTAATTTAACGTATAACCAAAAGACTCTTCCAGTAAAGTAGATAGATCCAGGTATGTCCGGTCTTATTTTGTTTTTACACCAATGCTAATAAAGCTACCATATTTTTTTCCTTCAAACTTTTAAAGAACACTTTTAAACACTTAATGACCCGCACGTGCTTTAACCGGTGAGTCCAAAAATATTCTATGAAATAGAATGATGTTGTTGATACTCGCCTAGCGCGTGGCCGTACGGCAGCAGGTAAATCGCCACCGATATTTTACTCATTTCACGGCCGTGCCACTGCCATATATCAAAGTAATAGTTATTGTGAACCGCCAACTTCCCTTAACTATCCAATACAACAATATTTTGATAATGTTGAACAGAAATAAATACAAATCAAAATTGAACCATAATATTTTTTTACAGATGAGTGAGTTTATGTAACTTATGAAAATATTTGTCATAAAATTTTATTAATGTAGGAATTTATGTTCTTCAGTATTTGTAAAGCAGTACTTTACTGTAAGTTTAAAAGAAATTTTTTAATAGTGTACCAAATTTGAAAATAGTTATAAACATTTGTTCAAGTGAAATGATTTTTTTTTTTCAAAATAAAATTCAAATTTTTACTGTGTATTTAATTATTGATTCTTATTTAAATTAAATGTATTTTCTCAAGATTTTGTCCTGTTTTTTCAGGTTGACTTCCAGTTTGTTCAACAGAATGTTCAATGAATTTTCTGGCATTCTGAAATATTCGTAAAACTTTGCTCTCTCGTCCATCAATTCCTTATGAAGAATGGCGAAATAATTAGTTTCCAGGTCTAGTGAACCCACTTTCGTTTTCTTACTTGCTATTCCTCCTCTTCATCCAAAACAAGAACAATCATCGACAAATCAGCTTCTGAGAATTTGTGAATGTGGCTATCACCAAAAATTTGTGTTTCTGGACTTATCTAATTTTTGCATCAAGCCCTTTAATGGTACATTTGTAAGTTATATTTATTTCGAGACCTCATTTTTCGTCTTTGTCTAACAGCGTTGTTGTATTGCTCTCACAGTAACTCCTTTTAATTTTCCTGTTAAATTTAAATAAATAATTCTTAGCGAGATGAACAATCAGCAGGTTAGAGATGGCCAGAAAGAGAGGATAGGACTTAGCTAGAGGGACCGTGTGGAAATAAAGGAGCACTCACTGTAATGAAGCAGCATCTCTTCCTTCACCTCTGTCTCTAATTTAATTCCGCAGGAGTGTTACACCCCTCTTAGCGGATATATATCCTCGCTATACTTTACTTTGCTAACCTGCCAGCAAGTACGTCACGGATATGTTTTCGAAGGTTTTCTCTTTGCGCTGAATTTTATACAAAGCTCTGGACCTAGGATTTTCAACCTATAAGAGCTTGAGAGTCTCATGAAAAATGTTAGGCATGATTGTGGCCAGTATTTAAATGATATTCTACTTGTCTTAAATATCTGAAAGTAGAACATGGTACTCAGGATAAAATGATGTCCCCAGTTTAGTTGGGACTGATTTAATAATAATTTTTATAAAATAAATTAATATTATTTTATGATTGCCTAAAAGTAAGAAATATAAAATAAATAAAAAAGTATTTATACCCAAAACAGATTAAGGCTGTTTTTATCAATACTACTAAGAGCGAGTACTATTATAATTTTAATATAAACAAAAACAAAACTGTCCAAACAAAATCATTTACTAAAAATAATGTTGTCTCAATGGCGTCCGTTACACTCGCGACATTTTTCTAATTTTGAATAAAGATTTTCAATAGCAAGACGACATATAGCTGTAGATATTGAGACAATTTCTGGAGCAATATTATGCTTGAGTTAGTGTCCTCAGCTTATTTTTGAACACCTTCTGTTTAAGAAATTCCTATAAGAAATAGTCCGTAGAACTCAGGTCTTGGCTGCGCCTCAGCGGGGCAAGCGCGGAAAAAATCCAAAATTTTATTTTTTATTTTTGCCGCGTTTGATTGGCTATTGTTTTCATTATTAGTTGGAGAAAACAGTTCTAGTTCGTTTTTTTAGTTTCGTTTTTTTTTTGTGAATCTGAGAGACTTAGGAACTTCGACGCTATTACTTCATCCATATATATTTTTATTTATGAAAAGATTGGCTTACTGTGGTTTTATTTTTATCGATATAACCGTGAAACTTGCCAGATTTTTAGTTCATGTATTAAAAAAAAAAGGGAAAACAATTAGTCAGGTCCAATTTTTAAAATATGACATCAAAAAATATAATAGAGCGAGTGGGAAAAAGTAACCAGAGCATATGAACTTGTGTAAGCTTACAAAAAAATTTCCGTTGAGCTCCTGTCCAAACTTGCCATTTTCTTAAAGCTTATACTACTACCTAACATTCCTACAAATTTCATCAACAAGTAAAGACAACTGCTAAGATAAAGAAAAAGAAAAACAAGAATTGTTTACACAGTTGGTATTGGTCAGTTCGTGATCTAGTGAGCTTTGTCGGCTCATCCGTCCATAATGATAGTCCAAGAGGAGAAATACCCGAGTTATTTCACTCCAATTTTCATATACTTGTTATCTATCCCCTTTATAGATTGAAAATTTGTGACTGCCAATCGGGGTCGGAGGGAAATGAAAATGGCGACTGTTCCAAAACATTACAAAAAATTAATTATTCGAGTTATTTCATACCTGTTCGTTTTTGACTCATCTGAATATAGGTGTTGTACCCATATGAAAAAACTCACTCTGCCATGCTTGTGGAGTGCCGGGAGTTCGGCAGACAAAATCCTACTTTATAAACTCGAAATTCCAGTTATTTCATACCTGTTCGTTTTTGTCCCAAATGAAAATAAATATAGTACTATTATGAAAAAACTCACTCAGCCGTTAAATTTTTCTTTTTCACTCTTATATGTAGGTAAATAATTGATTCTTCTGGTCCAACTAAACTCCAGATTGCTAATAAAAAAGCTATCTTAATGGTCAGTCTGTTCTGAAGCATTATAGAGACTATAGAAGAGATATAGATACATAAAAATGGGAAAATTGAAAACAACTTTTTTAATATTATTATAAAATAAAAAATTAAATTGAATTAAATTTTAGTTAAATTAAATGTTTAAAAAAGATTAAAAATATCTGTAATTAAGTTGTCAATATTATTATAGAATAAAATAATATAATTTTTAAATTTATTGTATTTTTCCATCCTGAATCGAATGAATCTATCTGCATATCGATAGGACTAACCGTTCTCGAGAAATAGAGTTTTTTCTGCTTTCTCACAGTCGGATTTTGACTCATTGATTAGTAGGTCTCGTTCAATCGTTTCGGTCCCAACCAGAATTTTGAATTTTAACGGTTGATTCTATTGATTCAAACCTTGATTCAAATCCTCTTCCGAATGATGTCTACTTCTAGTTTGAAAGTGAGCAGGATATTGAGATTTAACAATAGCATTATTTTTGATAATACATCTGGACACAGAAAGCAAGCAGTTGAACGAAGAACGGTTCCATCGCTCCTAAATTTCCACGATCCGGGCTACATCATAAAGGCAGTCACCATCCCAAGTTCCCATGCATATATTAGTAATTCGAAGAACGAATAAAACCTACTTTTTTTGGACACCCTGTATATATAGATAAGATAGCAGAAATGTGCAAAGGCGAAATAAAAGGCTGTTCCTGGGGCGAAGAAACCTTCTGCCTGTTGTGATCCAGCTTTGTCTGATATTGTTCTCGTTACGAGCCCCCCTGAAAAGCCGAAGCAATCCGTGACTGAAAAGGCGTTGTAGAATGGGTATAGGAGGGGATCCGTATTTACTTCAATGGAGGAAAGATGGAAGCAGTCACGGAGCTCAGAACAGTTGTGGACGCGACTGGAAAAATAGGTCTAGAAATCATGAACAGATAAGTAAAGTAAACTTGGTCTACTTACAGACCTATATTACTGTGATTGGGAAGCGAGAGGTAAGCAGAAAAGTGAAGCTCCCCTTATTCAAGTTGATATTTGGTGCTGAAGGTTGGATATTAACGAACAGGCTGGAGGGTAGGGCCACAGCTGCAGAAATGAAATTTCTTTGAAGGATCGCGTGGAAAACAAAAAGTGATGGCATCCGCAATAAGACGATCAGGGAAGAGCTCCTGGATTTCCGCCAATTTAAATGGTTTGGCCATGTATTTAGAATGGAGAACCACAGTGACTCCTTGAAGACGATAGAGTATGTTCCTGATGGTAGAAAACCAGTGGTAGGCCCTAGAATGTCATTCCTGGAATATATCGAGCGTTTGTGCTAGAGAAAATATATAGGAGCAAAAATATTTACCGGTCAGGAACCTAGTAAGGACAAGGGAAGAGTGGCTTTCTTAGCTAAACCCTCCCCCCCCCCCCTTTACGGAAAGGCGTTGCGTAATAAAAGGGTGTTGCGAAAAAATTAGAAGAAGAATTACCTAAAACAATTTTGTAGAAAACTATTCAAAATCAATTTTAATAATAATTAAAAAAAAGAAGCTACAACTCGGTAATTGTTAGAATATAATTGGAAGATCTCAAAAACAAAGTTACGTTGCCAACTCAGACATCTTGTCTTTATCTGTCCTGATGATGCCTGGATTGCCGAAATGTTGACTGCTTAGTCATTTATTGGTATATGCGAAACTCAAGACTCTGTTTTTGGAATCTTCCAATTTTCTTTATTCTTATTCATATAATATATACAATAAATTAAAATTTATAGAAAAAACAATACAAACTGTTGGTGCAAACAACAAAACTGTAGGTAGAAGCGAAAACAGTGATGATTTTGGAAATATTTGTATTACAGGGAATACGTCTGAATATTTATAAAGTTTACGTAAGTACTGGGTTCTTCAATATCTAAAAAAAACTTGAGAAGCAGAGCTCCGACACTAAAGTCGTATTTTCGTCTAATACGTATTGAAGAAATAAATACAAAATCGAAAATATCCAAATGGCAGGAGAGGAAGAAAAAAAGTTAAGAACCCCCAAAAGACACTTTTCTCACATACAAACTCAATTCACATACGAATTTTCAACCCTTTTAACTCAATTTGGAGGGGCTTTGAACCTTAAAACCTTAAAATCCACTTAAAAACGCGGAGGTTGAGAGAAAAAAGTTGAGACATCCAAAAGGCACTTCTCTAACACCAACTCAATTTATATACAACGTTGGTTGAGGTACGCAAAACATAAAAACATGTTTCCCGACTGAAATTGGGTAATAACATATGTATGGTATTGATCTGTCTAGAAAGCAGCGACCGCAATTTACCGTACCGAGCAACTTCAGCATAATTGATTGATAGTTTTTAAGCTTCATGTGTCCGTTGAAGCACTAACGACCAAATTGCCGAGGGAATCCGGAACTCCACGTCCTCCGAACATTTCCCTTAGCTCATCACCGAGCAGAACTAACCTTACCACAAGGACTTATTGTACGGCTGGAAAATAGCAGTCGGCCCGCCCGCTTTAATCTTTGACGAAGAACGCTCATGGAAGGTCACCGGGCAGAGGAGCCGTAGAACCAGCCGGAGGCAACCTGAAAACTGAACATGTTTAAACTGTGTGTGTGCACAACAAATAATGAAAATTGTAAATTTTTTACTTGCAGCGGTGATATGTTACTTATACATGGGTATAAGTTCACAAACTGCTGAGAACACCCATACTACACAAAAGGTAGGATAGGGTGAAAATAAATAAATAAAAGATTCTTATGTGGGTTGCCTTATCATTTATTATCGATTTTTTTCTCCTAGGTGGGGGAGAGTAATTTATTTTGTTCCACAAGTTCCAGGGGACTTTTTCTAATAGACTAGTCAGGAATACAAGGTTGGAAAATTCTTGCTTTCATCTAGCAACCCTGACCATCTTCAATGTACACAACAATTGTGTCCCTGCCAATGAAATGGTTAAAAAGGAACCAGCATGTTCCTTGCTTAGGAATAAATTTTTCACTTTATTTTAGAGATGACAATTTAAATCCATTTAGGTCTAAAAAAAAAATTATTTTATGTTACTTATTGCTAATCCAATAAACCAACCTCTATCCTACCAATGAACTAAATGCTTCTTACTTTGAAAAGAAAGATGTATCCCGCCTATCAGTCTTAGCTTCCCTTCATATAAATTCTGGGTACGAAGTTCTCCAGGCACGATATAATCATGCTCCAGAAGGAGGTCTAAGATATTCTTCTACATGAAATATTCATCGATGCTAACGCTAAGATGCAACAGTATCAACATATTTATGGCTAACTCAGTCCTTAGTCTGGCTACAAGCTCTAGACTACACTCTGTCTATTCCCAGCTTCCAATCTCTATTTCATCTTTGAAAAAAAAATCCTAATTAAATTAATTGTAGCTATTCACCAAAGTGAACAAGGAGTGGGGTTTAAATTGAGAATTTAGTTATTACGATGATCTTTTTTTTTTTTTCTTCATTTAAGACAAGAAAAAAGAATATTACTCCCTTAAGATAGACTTTCGCTGGTACTGCCCGCGGTTGCGACAGGCAGAGTTGTTTGTCATAGCCGCAATCGATTAGCGGCACGCTCGGTTACACTTTACGATAATCATATGATATTTTTTATAACCTGTTCTATGTTAATAGTATTCTAAATAAAGTTTTCAGTTATTAATTATATGTGTTTGTTTCATTACATCCATAAATTTGACATAACAAGAATGTTCTTAAAACCTTTAAAATTATATATTATTTAGATGCATACAAATTATAGATAAATGGATACGTTTATTTACAGGTATTTACTTATATGCAACTAGATGTTCTGTACAACTAGATATTTGTTAGGTATTTAGTGATAAACGGGAACCGTCGCGTCTGAGGCAGTATGCCTCCTTCTGGAACGGTCAGGGACGCAGCAGTATAGGTATGACGTCAAACCTAGACTGCCGGACAGTGCCAGCGAAATATGTCCATAGCTATTCAGTCAAAGTAGTAGTAAACTGCCTAGAATCTTTGCCGGCCGTAACCGCGGGCAGTACCAGTGAAAGTCTACCTTTAGCATTAATATGGTGCATCTCTCCTACTCACCATTTTCACAAGACCTTAATCCAATCGAGTATATTTTATCTTTCAATGAACTCAAATATAGAGCAGATACTCCGGTAAAATGTGTATAAAGAGAAGATACTCAATGGAGTACTTGTTCACATATGGAGTACCTCCTGCATTGAGTGCTCCACTCAATAAAATTCCGATCTGCTCTTTTGTATACTCCGCTTATTCAAGTGAAACCATTTTCATTCATTATAGCAGGATCTGTGGTCAAATTTGTCGTAAAAAAAAATTATTTTTACATTGCCCAAAAAATTATAAGTTTTTTTTAAAGTATTATTATAAACGCAAATCTGACACCAGTTTAAAACCCAAAAAAATTAATAACAACCTGGAAAAACTATATTATATCCATTAGGTATAAGTTAATGGACTGGTCACATAGTTCCGAAATTTAATTATTTCATTTAAAAATATCTGATGTGGGCAACACATGACTTACTTGTGCGCCTATTAAATTATAAATCCGTGGCTCAAAAAGTGATACTGAATTTGGTTACTAGTTTCCGAAGATTGCAGTAAAAACGGCACTCGGCGTCCCGTCAGCCATCTGTTGACAACTGTGACTCTTGTCACTGGAAGTCTCATTCCGTTATTATATATCGTTTTCCTTCAGTAGGTAACTAGTTTCCAAGATTTTTCTTCATGTTCCATGACAACAATAAAACTGTCAATATCACTGGATAAAGCATTAGAAATGGACAGTTTAGACATTTTAAGCGGAAAAACCCACTTAACTAATATCTTATTCTCATGATGAAGACTTGTTGATCTCACAAATGGGGATGAAAACTAGTATTTTAGACTCAATTTTAACACTTAAAACAAGTAATAAAAATGTTAAATTGGATAGGAAACCAAATTGCATTTGTAACCTTTATTACCGAAACATATAATTTCTCTTTTAATTTAAATATAATTTTTGATGTAAGCTTATTATGAACTTCAAGTAAAGTACCCTTTTCGGCTCACCAATTTGAACCAAAATAAAGTAAATACATTCATATCGATATAAAAGACCTATTTACCAAATTTGAGATGTTTTACATCATATTTTAATATAATTTTTGGTGAAAGTTTAAAATGACCTTCAAGTAAAGTACCGCTTCCGGTTTTCCAATTTATACCAAAATCCAGTATGTTATTTAATTCAAAAAATAAGCTATAAATTTTAAATTTGAGAAGTTTTGCATAGTATTTTAATATAATTTTTGATGGAAATCAATTATGACCTTCAAGTAAAGTATCACTTTCGGTGATCAAGCAGTAACCAAAATGGGAGATTCACAACTAGATTTTAAAGTAATCCTAAATACAAAATTTCAACTTTCTATGGCTAAACATTTTTGAGTTATGCGAAATACTAGTCAAAATGGATTCAGGGACGGTCAAAATGGATTCAGGGACGGTCAAAATGGATATTTCCGTTGAAAAGGTAAAACAGTTAAACTAAAACTTTCTGAAAAAGTTCAATAATTGTTTCGAGCTCTGCTTTGAATTTTAAGGCGGGTTTAAAGTGTTCTAAGTAATACAAAAATATTAGTTGAGATCCAGAAATGGTAAATAAAAAGTTATCCAATTTTTTTTTATTATTTTAATGAAATAATATAATAACACAATAAATAATATCTGTAGCTTGTATCTTAGGACTACTCAAGATAATGGAATTGGAATCCCAACGGCAGTGTCGATACTAAAGAAGTAATAAAGGATTCATCGGCACGACTAAGTTCAATGACCACACTCCAATTAGTGGAAATTCGTAAACTTTTACTACTTTATGAGAAGGGTTGCGTGGTAGGAGCCTCCTGCACTCAAAAAAGTTTTCAAAGCAGGCAAAGGGACTGACAAGATCGAGATTGTTCGGGCACGCGAGGATTTAAGGGCGATGCTCACGAAACAAAACGATTCTTCCTCTAAGGCCTTTAATAGTGCACTCCATAACAATTAGTGGATTCTGATCGACTCGCACCTGACATATGAATTATCGTAGAATTGGAGTTATACCGAGCATCACTACGCAGATATGTCCTCTCATTACTTTCGTAGACTATTTTGTACAACCCGCGTCTATTAAAAACGGAGAATATTGGAAAAGAAGATAAAATATAATGTCATATGGCCACATATTATGGTAATTTACCATGAACTTTTCTAAAAACGAAAAAAAAAATATTTAAATCGTTAGACCTAACGAATACCAACTTTGAGAATTTATTTTATTTAAAATTTATTAGCAGATGAATCAGCAGTAGATGGACTCCAGTGGTCGAGAGACCTTCCAAGACAAACCTATAAATAAATTGTATATCTGACCTTCAGTAGGTTTTAAAGGTCATAGGCGTAGATAAATGTCTCCAAGGAGTTCCCGGACTCCTTCCCCCTGGCACCTTCTATGCCTCCCTCCCAAAGAAAATTTTCAAAAAGGAAATATCAAGAAGTAAAAAAAAATCTGGTGCGGTGCGCGCATCACACAACTTCCCCTTACCGTACTATAATAATTATCTTTTTAATATAATTTTAAAAAGTTCACATAAACAATGCTTGAAATAAATTAGCAGCATTAACTTCTTCACATCTTCTCCCACTTCAGTACAATAAAACGTTTTTTAAATAATTTTAGTACAACAATTCTGTATACTACCTAACTATATATTTTAACTTCGTCAAGTTGCAAATATATTTTAAAAGTTTCGGTTTAGTTTTCATGGAAATATTGTCTTTCCATTAAATAATATGAAAGTAGAAATTATTAAGTTAATTTCCGCTTTTGTATTCTTAAATTACTTTATTACAGAGTATATTGTTTATAACAGATTGGTGGGAGAAGGTTCGGTCGTCATCCATCTCCTTTCAGATGCGCTCCGTTATCCACCTAGGGTCTTGTGCTCCTCATAAAATACGCTTTATCTTTGCTATTACTGGTCCGATTTTGATGATTCTGTTTTTTGATTTTTAGATAATTTCATAACCTTTCATACAATTCTATACATAATTTAATATAAATTGCATGCTTTTTAAGCTAAGCGCAAATAAAATATTTTCGTAATAACTATTTTCGCTGCGTTTCCTCGGGATATACTACATAAATGAAAAGTTAAAGGTCTTTAAGGAGAAGATATTAGGTAAGTTTCATCAAAATCGTTGGAGAAGTTTACGAGAAAATTGTAAAATCCCTGATATAATAGCTACTTCCGGTTAGTCCGATGCGCTTTATCTTTACTAATGCCGGACCGATTTTGATGATTATATTTTTGTTTTTAGATGATTGAATCACCTTTCATACAATTCTATACATAATTTACCGTAAAATGCATACTTTTTAAGCTATGCGCAAATAAAATATTTATTTCATCATAATTTTTTTCCCTACATTTTTCGGTGATTTACTACATAAATGAAAAGTTAAAGGCCTTTATGAAGAATAATTTAGGCAAGTTTCATCGAAATCGTTAGAGCCTTTTCGAGAAAAATGTAAAAAAGTGTAAAATCCTTGATATAGCTAATTCCGGTTTGTCCGATGCGCCGTATCTTTGCTAATAATGGTCTGATTTTGATGATTCTTTTATTTTTTTTTAGATAATTTAATCACCTTTCATACAATTCTATACATAATTTACCGAAAAATGCATACTTTTTAAGCTATACGCAAATAAAATATTCTTTGCATCATAACTTTTTTCCCTGCAATTCCTCGGTGATTAACTACATAGATTAAAAGTTATAGACCTTTATGAAGAATAATTTAGGCAAGTTTCATCAAAATCGTTAGAGCCGTATTCGAGAAAATTGTAAAAAAAGTGTAAAATCGATTCTATAAAGTGGCACTTCCGGTTAGTCGATTTTGACGAAAATGTTGCTGTAACATCACATGCATGTGCCAACCTTAAATACCTAATTTCAGTATCGTACCACTTTTCGTTTTTGAGCTAGACTGTTCACATACACACAGACAGACACACAGACCATTTTGCGAGACTTGGTCATTTGGACTCAGGAGGCCTTAAAACGTGTATTTCCATCGAAAACTCGAATTCGAAAATTTTCACGATCGCAATACTTCCCATTACGTATATACGTAAGGTAAAGTAAAAATAGAAGTGTTTGGCAAAATATGCCTATGGTGCCAACCTCCAAGCATATTAACATAGATAGGTTGGTTTCTGCGGGGAAGAGGAGGAGAACTGGCCTCCCTAGGTATCTGTCGGACTCTTTCTAGGAATCCACCGGGCTCTAGCATACGCTAATGGTGAAGGTTCTGAACTCTACACTGATTCATTGATCTGTGGATCTCCTTTTTTATATGGTTATAACTGTCTAGAACCTCTAAGAGATTCCAGAATCTGTATGAAAGAATTCTATTGCGCAATAATTTAAAGCATACATTATTTTAAATGTTTTCTAATTATAAAATATTCAACATGTTCATTTAATAATTTGTATATGAATTGAAAGGTAATTAAATCAAATTATTGATATGTATATGAATAATAGTACTCGTATACTTCCTGTTCATAATTTTCAGAGTCTACAAACAAATTTACTGAAACAATACTAAATATCAAATATTAAGACCTAAATAAATAACAAATATAATAAATACTTAAATTTGTTTAAAAAATGTATTTAACAAGATACAAACTGATTTTTCACAACAAAGCGGTATAATTATTATTAATTTCAACTTTTTTTTTTCTAAATTATTTTGATATGTAAAACAATAAGGCAAAGTTCTAGCTTCAGCCATTTTCCAAAGGCAAAAGAGAACTTAGTTTAAGTTGAATTTAACCAAGCGATCATTCTAAAGCCAGGCGATAAGAACATTGACGGGATGAGGCCTCATTGAAAGAGTAATCTTCTTGTAAAGAGGCAATTGATAGGAAGTGCCATTGAATACCTCTCGAGTTCCAAATGGAGTGGAAGAGCTGTGAGGAGAACGATTACAGATGGCGCTTTGTACCCTTCCAGCTCCTGGTAGACCGGTCTATAGTCCCTAGTCAACTGGGAACCATAAAGGGCTCTCTCGTGGATAGTTTTGAAGAAGTTCTGAAAATTTTAAAATTTTTATTTCTTGGAATGCTGATTACGAATTTCAATTTTGGTACCTTAATTAATCTTTTTTCTTAAATAATGTGAAAATGCATAACAATGCATTTTTTTTTTTTTAGCAACATCAACCTATAAAAAATTAAACATGAATAAATTCCTTAACAGTGTTAATACCGAGGTCGCTTTTTGAGCAAACAACTAAAAACACATGAACGGTATTTTCCCCAAATTCAGTATTTGGTACTTATGTCATCCCTAGTCGATTTTTAGACCATTGCCAATTTAGTTTATGTCCGATAATAAATTTAAACCTAAATTTCGAATTGTTGGCGCTTAAGCCTTTTTCAAAAACCGACATCGATATGTAGATAGTTTTGTTTGATATTAAGGTGACAGTATAAAAACATTAGTATGAAGTGATTAAAATGGATTCAGGGATGGTCAAAATGGATATTTCCGTTGAAATCTGAAAACCGAAAATTTTCGCGATTACAATACTTCCTTTACTTCGTACAAGGAAATAAAAATATCTGATGTGGGCAACACATGACTTGCTTGTGGGCCTATTAAATTATAAATCCGTGGCTCAAAAAGTGATACTGAATTTGGTTACTAGTTTCCGAAGATTGCAGTAAAAACGACACTCGGCGTCCCGTCATCCATCTATTGACACACACACACTCTTGTCACTGGAGGTCTCATTCCGTTATTATATGTCGTTTTCCTTCAGTAGATAACTGGTTTCCAAGAGATTTCTTCATGTTCCCTGACAACATTAGAACTATCAATGTCACTAGATAAAGCATTGGAAATCGACAGTTCCGACATTTTAAGCGGAAAAACCCACTTATTTCCTGCTTCCATCTTATTTTCCTGCTGCAGACTTAAGCATTAGAAATCGACAGTTTCGACATTTTAAGCGGGAAAACCTGCATAACTAATATCTTATTATCATGCTGCAGACTTGTTGATCTCACATATGGGGAGGAAAACTAGTATTTTACACTCAATTTTACCACTTAAAACAAGTAATAAAAAATTTTAATTGTATTTTATTACCGAAACATATGATTTCTCTTTTAATTTAAATATAATTTTTGATGTAAGCTTATTAAGTCCTCCAATTTAGACCAAAATCTAGTATGTTATTTAAATCAATATATAAATTGTAAACACTAAATTTGAGAAGTTTCTCATAGTATTTTAATATATTTTTTTATGGAAATAAATTCCTTCTAGTAACGTACCACTTCGGGTGATCAAGCAGTGACCAAAAAGAGAGGTTTACATATAGATTTTACGACAATCCTAAATACAAAATTTCAAATTTCTACGGCTAACTGTTTTTGAGTTATGCGAGATAGAAACGTACGAACGTACGTACGTAGAGACGCCAGGACGAAACTAGTCAAAATGGATTCAGGGATGGTCAAAATGGATATTTCTGTGGAAATAAAAATTTTCGCGATTACAATAGTTCCTTTATTCCGTATAAGGAAGTTAAAAGAATAATGTTCTACAAATCACATGGGTTACTTTACTATGAGATTTATTCGGAGATTGGATTCATTTCTATGGATTCTTTTCTATGGATGCTTCTATCTCAAATTACCTTAAATTGAAATCCAAGCCAAAGTATCATCATTACATTTGTTCTTTCCATTTTATAAGAAATCATTTGAAGGGATGAACAATGTGCTCCTTAATCCTAAGGGATCGCTCTTCAGGTCGCGGTGAATATATTCCTTGGAGAGATTCGGCCTCAATATTCGGCTCCCACACGCGACCTGGCTATAATCTTCTTATCATACATCTTAAAGCCATCCCATCTGGTGCTAAGTAAATTTATTTTCCTAATAGGCTTGTCGATCGATAGCCAACATTTGACCCAGATTTGCTCTGTATGTCGAGAAAATGAAATAGGAATCTTATTATCTTATCACTGTATCTATCAGGCATAATACTGTAATAAAAAAATACCTATTCTGATATACATACAGGTATGGAATACCGGATATTAGCACAACGAACGAACTATGACAAGAATTCTGACAAGCATTATTAAAATAAAACAATGCAGGGTTTAATCCACTTTCTCAAAACGTTTCCCAACTAAGCTGAACGTATGTTATGAAGAGAGACGAAAGGAGAGTTACTGCCCATATCCAACTTCAATCAAGGCAGGCAGGACGGGTTATCCTACAGGTTAACAATCTATTCTAGCCAGAGTGGGAAGGTCGAGATTCATTCCATGGATCCGCCAGAAAATAAATTTCAACCCGTTCAGGCCGGATTCGAACCGGCGCTGCTTCAGACTCGAGGTTATAAGGTGACGCCTTAACACTCTCGGCCATAATGGACTCGAAAGAGAATTATAGGACGTGTGAATACCTTACATAGGGGACGCCCATGGAAATGTTGGGCTCCTCGATAAGTTTTAATCTGGAACATCCGGCAGTTTTTAACTCGAGCCTCTAATTACGTCTAGCGTAGGAAATATTTCAATATTTTTGCTACACAATAATAATCTTTTTAATTTCTAACCAAAAATTTTTGTTATAATGTTAAAAAGAAATAGGTGATGAGGGGTAAGTGCGTAATTTTCTCATTAAATCTAAAACCTCAACTGGTAAGAGCTGTCCTTTACAGAACATGAAGCTTAAACACCGATATCTCAGAAATCAGTCACAAAAGTTCGCTAAGGTGAAGTATAACGAGTTGTAAAAATATTAATCTGTTGATATAGTTGGGTCTTTCAACTTTAGTATAGCTGTGTCAGTGATTATCTACCAATAGGCATTTTTATTTTATTTATTTTTTTGCCGTGAGCGGAATCTACAGACGCTGTCCTTAAAAATATTTGGTGATTTACATTTCTCCGACAGTTTTATATTTTTTAAGTGCTTGTCCGCCGTCACCCAGCAAAACATGATGGTAGAGGCAAGTGTGCTCCGTTGTGTGGCAAGTGTGCGTGATGTACACTTACCCTTACCATTATGTTTTGTCGAGGTAACAACAGACTATCGAATAAAAACAAAAAATTATTTCCATACCCCACTTTCATAACTCAATGAAGATTGTAAAATGTGAATCTCAGATAATCTTTAACTTCTTTCGATGATTACACCAATATAATATTCTTCCGGAAACCGAACTATTTTGCACTTGCCCCAAAAGCGTTCTTGCTTGAATAATGAATTTTCCAGAGACGTCATATGCATTTACCCCTTAAGGTAGAGGAAAGTGCGTACTAAGCACTATTCAATTAAATTATTAATCTAACCAAAATGAACGTGGTTTTTAAGTAGGTTAGAATATAATATTTAAACATAACCGCCTAAGACACATTTAAAATAAAAGAGGAAAATCTATCTTCAAAAATAAAAATTTTACCTTCCTGTGAAGTCGAACTGTGTAAAGTGCGTACTTACCCCACATCACAAAAAATTGTGTTGAGCTCTCATCTGGGCACCCAGATCTGCCAAGGATCGGGCCCCCCTGACTGCCGCCTCCCTCCTCACTTGAAAGTTTTCTGTTTGATGTATGGGTTATGGCCACATTAAAAACTATTTTTGGTCATGCAACCAAAAAATTATTAAATAATTGTTTTTATTATTACAATTTATACATAGTTACTATCAGAGGTTACCGACAGTTCAAAGTTATTATTTGTTTTGTTTTTCAAAAATGTAATAAAAATATTATTCAAAAAAACCTAGAGCCTCATTCCCCAACTATCATTCCTTCCAACTCCACAGTCTTGATGAACTTAAAGCCTATCTCTTGAGATTCATTTTTAAGGATAAAGAACCATCAACGGAAACACAAATTCTGAGGCCGATAAAATGAACATATCCGTAATAGATGCGTTGGCTTGTCCGCCATCTATTTCGTAAATATTTTTTAAATCCTTTTTGAGCAAGTGCCTTACTGCTCCTTCCTAAATTTAAAATAAATCTAGATTCATCTCCGTTGATGAAACGTGAAGGATAAGACAAAATATCAACAAAATTTCCTGCATCAAAATACATTCAACTGAACTAAATCAATAAGATATATATTTTTCAGACACAGAAGAGCTTGATGCTGATACTGAGATATTTGGATGCCGACTTAGAAAAACCCGACATCACACGTCTCCAGGCATTCTTTAAATTTGCTTTGATGAATTTCTTAACGCCCATAAATAAATCAACTTTTTGTTTCGTAAATCCCCGTTTAAAGGGCAATGAACAGTCCATCTTTCTAACTGGCCCTCCGCTTCAGGAGAAGAAATGGGCTTTGGTCCATACTGTAACTTTTCTGTGCCCTTCATTCTTCGAGCCTACGTCAGTCTTGAGATGTGCCTTATAATAAAATAAAGTAAAAACATTGGCTCTAGAAATGTTAAAGGTTCGAAAAAATATCCATTTTAAAAAGCCATAGTTTAGTTCTGAAGATGCTCCCTTAGGAAATTTCTCCTTTTGCTTTTGACGTCGTCTTAAGTGTATTTATGACGTTTCATTTTGAGACATTTTCAAATATTAGCTGCTAAAATGTAAAGCCCTACAACAAAATAGACACACATGAATCCGCCCTTATGACCGTGGTTTGGAATTCTCTTTTATAAAGAATAAATGCTACCAGTAAATCACTGCAATCAGTGGAGTGTGAAGAATAGAAAGGAACTACCCTACTGGTCTTTAACAAATTTTATCAACAATTTCAAAGAAAAATTTGAGTTGAGAAAGGGGCAACTAGGTTTTCAGAGCTGTAATTTTTAATGTAGAATATGAACAAACTCACAGACAACAAAGAGAAAAATCAGTTGACATCCGCATGAAGGACCAATCTAGGAATTGATAAATTATTTAGTTGCAAATAATTTATCAATCCCTAATAAAAGAGAAAGAAGTCAGACGTGAATTAACAATAAGAGAAAATTTTATAAGGGAGAATCTTGGTTGGGGGTTCGGTTAATAAATGAACACACAAATAAGAAAAAACTTATTATAATTTGTGCCGACGTTTCGACCCAAGTTTTAGGTCATCTGGGTTGAGCGGCAATTTTTAGTAAGGAGCCAACTAAAAATTGTAGTCTATTCATTTTATGGTATATGTAATAACACTAAGGTAGAACGATCTCGAAGAACTCAGGTGTATGAAAATGTTGTAGAGCCTTTTCGATTTTTTTAATTTATCAAAAGAAGATTGTAATGAATAAGATAAAGGATATTTACAAAAATGACTTCGATGTTTGTACTGTTGAAGATGAATTTGAACATTTTAAACATTTCGAAAAGAAAATGAGGACACCATAAAAACCACACCAGACATCGATCGAGCGGCTAAAGAAATTCCCGAATGTTGAAATATTATTCAAATTTTATTAAACAATCCCCTTATCTAAAACATCAGAAGAAAGATCAGTTTATATTTTAAAGCGTGTAAAATATTATGAAGAAGTACTATGAAAAAAAAAGATTAAATAATATGGCTATTCTGTATATAGAGCAGGAAATGTTTAGCCGAATTAACACTGCCACAATTATTGAAGAATTTGCAAGAAATAAAGCCGAATTAACACTGCCAAAATTATTGAAGAATTTGCAAGAAATAAAGCCAGATAAAAATATGTAAAATGTGTTTTTTAACGAATGTTTCAATGTTATGAATTTTTTGTTACTTTTCATTTGTGTTTATAACTTAGTGAGAGTTTTCTTGAAACTTATTTTGTAGGGCACAATTTTTTTTTCGTCTAGGGCGCCAAAAAACCTAGAACCGTCCCTGCATGCAGTCCAAAAACAAGTTAAGTAAAAAATTTACCAGCTATTCAAATTTGCTATTTCAATTGAAGTGTTCACAAAACGACATTTTTGAGTTGCCCATGATTTTCGGTATGTTTATGGAAACTACTCGATACGATCGTTTGAAACTATGACTGCAATTAATGACTGCATAATTGTGGACAGCTTCAAAAATCAAAGCGTAAGAAGTTTAAACATTATGAGAAAAAAGGAATGAAATAAAGCCGTCTGAATAAATCAGAATAAGGCAATAAAAATTCCAATACTAAATCAGATATAATGGATCTTATAACAAAAAAAAGGGGGAGACTTATGTAGATATCTTCAGAATGGAAGATAAGACTGAAGCAATAATTTAAAAGTTTGAAATTAGGGCCTAACGAGTTGAAAAAAAATCGTATACGAATTTCCTCATTCTACAAACGTATTTGGAAACTAGCTGTGAGAAATTTAATTTTTTTGTTTTCGAAAGTAATTTCATAACAATGCAATCTATTTTTTAAGTTAATTAAAAATAAAAGATTTGGGATTGTTTTTTGGTTTACTATTTTCAATAATAGAACTTTGTAATCGACCTTAAATAAAACTTTTAAAACTCCCCTCAAAATTCATAATAGGTAGAATCTAAATATGGAATAAAGATATCTGATGTGAACGCCCCATGACTTCCTTGAAAGCCTATTAAACTATAAATCGGTGGCTCAAAAAGTGACCCTGAATTTAGTTCCCGAAGATAGCAGTATCTCAAAAACGACTCTCGGCGTCGCATAATTTTTGATGAAAATCTAAAATGACATACAAGTAAAATACCACTTCAGATTTGACAATTTTTACCAATATTTATTATATTATTTATGTTAATATACCATAGTAAGAAGATATATTACTATACCAAATTTTAGAAGTTTTGCATTATATTTTAATATAACTTTTGATGAAAATCCATCTCTCTCTTTCTCTATCTCCGACGGCGCTATGGTCCATGAAGGACCTTGGCCTCCTCAACAATTTTCCTCCACTGAGATCGATCCTCTGCAGCTCTTCTCCACTCCGTCACTCCCAGAAGCCTTAGGTCAGCCTCTACATCTTCCAACCACCGCAGCCTGGGTCTACTTCTTTCTCTTTTACCAATTGGGCGTCCCTCCATTATCTTTCTAGGGAGTCTTTCCTGATCCATCCGCTGGACATGTCCTAACCATCTGATCCTCCCCTTTTTGATACACGAGACCAAATCTTGGTCTTCATATAGGTTTCTGAGTTCTGCGTTTGTTTTAATCCTGTATGTATTCTCGACTTTGGTTGGGCCATATATTTTTCTTAGGATTTTCCTTTCCCACGTATTCAATAATCTCTCCATTTGCTTCGTAAGGGTCCAAGCTTCACTCCCATACGTTACTACCGGTCGGAGGTTGGTCTTATACAACCTAACTTTGATCTCTCGGGATACATCTCGATTTTGAAGAATTTCCTTCAGTGACCAATAGCATTTGTTGCTATTTTGGATTCTTGCTTTTATTTCTTCTTCTATTTTATTGTCTTCTCTAACAATTGTGCCTAGATATTTGAATTTTGACACTTTTTCGAAACTGTATCCTCCTATTATCAGAGATCCACCAGTCGTTTTTCTTTTGGATGAAATCATGTACTTAGTTTTGTTTCCGTTTATCTTGAGCCCAATTTTACTTGCTGCCTCTTCACTTTTTTTGTATGCTTCGGAAAGTGCGTCTGGTTTTGTCCCAGTTATCACCAAATCGTCAGCAAACGCGAGGTTTTGTGTCTCTCTGTTATAGATGCAACCGTCAGACCTTGTTCGCATTGCCCGAATAATTATTTCTAGCGTCATATTAAACAACACTGGGGATAAGGGATCTCCCTGTTTCACTCCTTTTTGTATCGCGAAGTCAGCGGACAATTCTCCTTGGACTTTGACTACGCCTCTACTGTACTGAAAGGTCGTTGTAATCATCCTTATGAGTTTTGGGGGACAGCATAGAGTCCTTAGGTTTTCATTAAGCTGTTGTATCTTAATGCTGTCATATGCCTGTCTGTAATCTATGAAAAGGTAGTGCAGGTCAATATTCCATTCATAGCATTTTTCCAACATGTTCCTGATGGTGAAGATATGGTCAACCGTCGATCTGCCAGGCCGGAATCCACACTGATAATCACCTATTACTTTTTCTGCCGTTACTATTACTCTTTTTAAAAGTAGAATGGCTAGTACCTTGTAGGCAGTGCTCAGTAGTGTTATTCCACGGTAGTTGCTGCATTCCAGTTTGTCACCCTTTTTATGTATGGGTATTATAATGGCTGTATACCATTCTTCAAGTATTTGTTCCTTTTCCCTCATTTCCAAGACAAGCTCATATATCTCGCGTATCAATATATCTCCCCCACATTTAAGCATTTCGGCAGTAATACCATCGATTCCTGGTGCTTTGTTATTTTTTAAATTTAAAATAACTTCCTCTGCCTCTTCTGGGTTAGGGGGTTCTAGATCTGAATCGACTTCTATACTACCGTGTTCATTAACTATTGGGATGTCTTCGGGATCGGGATTAAACAGTTCCCTTGAAATAGCTTCTCCACCTTTCCATCATTTCCTTTTGTCCTCCCAGGAGTGATCCATCCTTGTCTTTACAGAAACTTACTCGGGGCAAGAAGCCTTTTCTCAATGATTTCATTTTATTTTAATGGCTAGTACCTTGTAGGCAGTGCTCAGTAGTGTTATTCCACGGTAGTTGCTGCATTCCAGTTTGTCACCCTTTTTATGTATGGGTATTATAATGGCTGTATACCATTCTTCAAGTATTTGTTCCTTTTCCCTCATTTCCAAGACAAGCTCATATATCTCGCGTATCAATATATCTCCCCCACATTTAAGCATTTCGGCAGTAATACCATCGATTCCTGGTGCTTTGTTATTTTTTAAATTTAAAATAACTTCCTCTGCCTCTTCTGGGTTAGGGGGTTCTAGATCTGAATCGACTTCTATACTACCGTGTTCATTAACTATTGGGATGTCTTCGGGATCGGGATTAAACAGTTCCCTTGAAATAGCTTCTCCACCTTTCCATCATTTCCTTTTGTCCTCCCAGGAGTGATCCATCCATGTCTTTACAGAAACTTACTCGGGGCTAGAAGCCTCTTCTCAATGATTTCATTTTATTGTAGAAGCCTCTGATATTTTTACCCTCGAAATCCTCAATAATTGCCTTTATCTCCTCCTCTTCTTTTTTCCTCTTCTTGTTCCTGCAAAGTTTCTTGGTCGTTTCTCTCATTTGTTTATAACTTTCCACGGTTTGCCTAGTTCTTCTCTGTATCATCTTTAAATAAGCCTTCTTTTTTTCATCTACGGAAATTTGGCATTCCTGGTCAAACCATTGCTGTTTTCTAATTTTCACTTCCTTTCCAATTGTTTCATCCGCAGCCTTTATAATAGCAGACTTGATTTTACGGGAATTATGGAAAATCCATAATTACCTTAAATTAAAATACCACTTCCGGTGATCATGCAGTGATCAAAAAGAGAGGTTCACAACTAGATTTTACAGCAATCCTAAATACAAAATTTTAACTTTCTACAGCTAACCTTTTTGAGTTATGCGAGATACGCACGAACGTACGTACATACTTCACGACGAAACTAGTCAAAATGGATTCAGGGATGGTCAAAATGGATATTTCCCTTAAAATCTGAAAACAGAAAATTTTCGCGATTACACCTTTACTACGTACAAGAAAGTATATAAATCTCCTATATAAGGGAATCTCCAAAAAATTCCAGAAAGATTTGTAAATTCCCTACAAAACAAAAAAAATATCTGATGTGGACAACACATGCCTTTCTTGTACGCCTATTTAACTATAAACCAGTTGCTCAAAAAGTGATCCTGAATTTGGTTACTAGTTTCCGAATTGCATTATCTCAAAAACGACACTCGGTGTCGCGACATCCACTTATTGACAGACACACACATACTCTTGTTTCTGCAGGTCTCATTCCTTTATTATATGTCGTTTTCTTTCAGTAGCTAACTAGTTTCCAAGAGATTTCTTCATGTTCCCTGACAACATTAGAACTATCAATGTCACTAGATAAAGCATTGGAAATCGACAGTTCCGACATTTTAAGCGGAAAAACCCACTTATTTCCTGCTTCCATCTTATTTTCCTGCTGCAGACTTATTCATCTCACAAATGGGAAGGAAAACCAGTATTTTGCTTATAATTTAAACATTTACAACAAGTAATAAAAATGTTTAATTAGAGTGGAAAAATCGCGTTTCTAACCTTTATCATCGCACCATATGATTTCTGTATTTAATTTTAATATAATTTTTTATGTAAGTTTATAATGAACTTCAAGTAAAGTATCCTTTTCGGCTAAACAATTTTAACCAAAATCTAGTAAATAAATTCATTTTGATATAAATTTTTTATTTACTAAATTTGAGATGTTTTACATTATAATTTAATATAATTTTTGATGAAAGTCTAATATGGCCTTCAAGTAAAGTACCGCTTCCGGTTTTCCAATTTAGACCAAAATCTAGTATGTTATTTAAATCAATATATAAATTATAAATACTAAATTTGAGAAGTTTCTCATAGTATTTTAATATATTTTTTTATGGAAATAAATTATGACCTTCTAGTAACGTACCACTTCGGGTGATCAAGCAGTGACCAAAAAGAGAGGTTTACAAATAGATTTTACAACAATCCTAAATACAAAATTTCAAATTTCTACGGCTAACTGTTTTTGAGTTATGCGAGATACAAACGTACGAACGTACGTGCGTACAGACGTCACGACGAAACTATTCAAAATGTATTCAGGGATGGCCAAAATGTATATTTCCGTTGAAATCCGAATACCGGAAATTTTCGCGATTACAATATTTCCTTTACAAGGAAGTAAAAAGTCGTTTAAATCGGATCAGTATTAACTGAGCCATTGCGTATTGAATTTTGTAGACTAATTTTCGGCGCTACAGGTCAGCGTGGCCCTTCTCCATTTGACCATCAATTGCGAGCTCTTTGCTTCCTCGCACCTCTCTCCACTTTATCCCTCCTTATTTATTTCTTCACTTTCTCCAGCTTCTTATTTTTCCCTTTTCTTTTCTCACTAAGTGCGCATCCAGCATTTTCATCTGTGCCACTTCACCGTTTGATTACAGGCCTTGCCCAACTTAGCCTATTTACTTTAATACTGTTTTTTTTTAACATTCCAAATACTCATTTGAAAGATGATCTCATTGTTTGAACTTTAAACCAAAGCGATATGAAAAGTCCATTCAATGGGCACACCAGATATTTTTAAGTATTGCTATGAGGTAATAATAAACCATTGTGTAATAATTTGCAGCGTTTTTTTTTTATTAAAAAATTTCATGAATCAAAATTGGTATCAGTAACTCTTTTATTTTCTTAAAGGATGAATTAAAAATATTTCAATTAGCAATACGCCTAATTAAATGATTTATTTAGGAATTGGAGAAATACGTTATTTCACTTAATTTTAATTATTACAACTACAAATTCCAGATGATTACCCTTAGAAAATCAAGTGACTTATATATTTACACTAAATTTTTCAAATAAACCATCAAAATTCTCAGTGATTTCAAATGCAAAGATAATGTGGAATTATATATTTATCCTGATATTTCTAGCGGGAATATATTATTTTAATGGACAAGGTGTGGCTATAGATTTTATAAAATCTTACTTCTGCAACAACACTGTCCCAGAAACCATACCGACCCCTACTGCAGTACTTCAAAATCTTCCAAAGCCAGCCTAACCTGACTAAATGGGTGGAGGTTACTGCTCGAAATATGTTGTTTTTCTGCTGACACATCATCGTATTAATTATTTTATTTTCAATGGAATCGCTTGAAGAAAGTTTGCCTGAAAAAAGAAACCAATTCGGAGGAAGATTTTTGAAGGAAAGTGACGATGTGTTCAGCCACAATGCCTGGTAAGAGAAACTATTGTGTTCCTGGTTCAGCATGAAAAAATAAATAAACTTTGTCAATAAGTCTTTATTTCATATACAGTGACTAGCAAATGTTTTCATACACATACTGATTGAATAAAAACAATATTTTCCAACAAATTTTATTTATTTAAACGTATAACTTCAATACAACTCTTGTCGATTTACTAAAAAAAAATTGCTCAACATTAAATAAATATGTTTTTAATAAATAGAAGTTTTAATGTTGCAAAAGTTTTCATACATGATTATATTATATAATAATCTATAAATTTATTTAAGTCCAAATTTTTATATTAAAATTTTGAATGCAGTCCTCTGATTTGAATTCAAGTCGCTTGGGTCAACTTCGAAGTCAATAGGGAGAGTAGTTTATTCCTTTCTTCCAACCATGTAGTTTAAAGATCTTTTACTGGTCTTATGTTTTGATTTTGCAGCTGTAAGTCGAAATGAGCCCATAAATATCTGATGGCATTTAAATCTAGACTCTGGAGGGGAATTTGAAAGGGATTTCCAAACATTTGAGAGAAAGATACTCAGACACATCTACGGTCCAGTAAAGGGTGGTTTAGCTTGGAGAAGACGCACAAACAGGGAAGTATACTCATTGAATAAACCAGTTGGTGAGCCTGATGTAGGAAAAATTGTGAGAATTGGTAGGCTGCGCTGGGCAGGCCATGTAGCAAGGATGGGGACTGATGACATCCCAAATAAACTGCTTAATGAGTACCAACACGGCTCGACGGCCGAAAGGCCACCCTAAGTTGCAATGGTTGGATGGTGTTGAAGAAGATGCAAGGACCCTGCTCAGAGTACGGAATTGGAGAGCAGCTGCACTTGACCGGTTGAACTGGCGAAAGCTGCTTGAGGAGGCCAGAATCCAGTAATGGGTTGTTGCACCAATTGAAGAAGAATAAGAGAGGAATTTGAAGTATCTTGGGTAATTATGGGTAATCTGGGTAAATATATAGCAGTCATTCCTGTCTGAGGAGATCTTTGTGCTTAGGGTCATTATCCTAATAAAATATGAATGCTCCTTCTATGTATGTTTTTGCTGCTCTTTTCCAAATTGTCTACTAAAGTAACAGAAGAAATGAGTATGCAATTTGGAAAACAAACAAACAATAGGAAGAGAATATTAAAACGATATGAATTTAAAGCTAGAGTAAGTAGAAAAAAGAAACTTTTATAAGTTTAAAGAATAAGAATAAAAGGTTGGCTTTCAGCAAAGAGTTATTAAAAAACTTAAAGTTTACTAAAATGATTTAATGTTTGCATATAAAAGCAAATTTGTCAGAGAAATCGGATGTTAGATCAATTGTGTGGAGTAGAGAGGCCCAGTACTCATTACTCAGAGTATGTTTTGTCCATCTCTAGTTTGGAGAAAACCTGGAAAGGAATTTTAACTGCAAACTCTGTCTGCTACAGTGAAAGGTGGCGGCGTTAGTGTTCTTGTGTGGAATACACGTATAATAATAATAATAATAATAACAGGCTTAGCGAACCCGAAGGTTCGATGCTGATACCACTAATTGCTGCCTACAAACCTCGGTCCACCGACTACCATCCAAACCCAAATTCATTAGATCACCCTTAATACAATCCTCCCACCTACGTTCGGTCTACTCCTCGGACGTTTACCAGTCGGCTCAGCGTTTATTAACTTTTTAGGAATTCGTTCGTTACTGAGCCCAGCAACTTTGCAAGCCCATTTCAACCGTCGCGATGATATCACTTCGATTATATTAACAGAGTGCATGCTCCGCAATTCCGCATTGTGTAACCTCCTAAATTCTCCAGTTGACTCATCCTTTTTCGGACCGAATATTTTACGCAATACCTTATTCTCGAAGACCTTAAGGCGTTGTTAGTCCTTCAAGGTTAGCGGCCACATTTCACACCCGTACAGAACTGTAGGCAAGATAGCAGTTTTGTATATTCTAAGTTTTAAGTTTCTGGACAAAATGCGTGATCTAAGTAATGTTGATACCGAAAAATAGCAAGCATTTCCCACCTTTAACCGCGCCTTTATTTCCTTTTGAATTTCGTTTTTTCTAGTAATCATAGACCCCACTTTCTCAACGTGTTCAAACCTTTTTTCTTCTATATCTATATCCTCAAAATTGCCTCTGTTTCTATTTCTAAGGAGTACACGTATAAATATATTAAAAGGAAATTTCAGGGCTATGGTGGCAAAAATGGGTGTGAAAGGAGTATTTAGTAGAATATGATTATGTATGAAAACTTTTGCTATATTAAAACTTCTGTTTTATATTTATATTAAAAATATATTTATTTTTGTTGAGCAAATTTTTTTTAGAAAATCTGTTTCAGTTATACTTATATGTATAAATAAAAAAAATATATTGGAAAATATTTTTTTACTAATTTTTTTATTTCCCATCAGTGAATAGAAAACTTTTGCTAGTCACTGTATTCGCTATATGAATAAATTGTACCCGCTGTTTCATCACCAAGCCCTCTTTTTAATTTCAACATTGATTGTTCAAAGACAATTGTTTTTTTATCAACTCGGTTCTGATTATAGACAACTGTAACATTAACATATATCCCTCAGGGCTCATTAAATTACTGTTTTATTTTTAATGGATAGTCGAAGTAAATTATCTAATAAACGATATTACTATTGCGACTATTTTATTATTGAACTTTTATCTTATCTTACATTAATTTTTTAAACTAAAGTAATTCAGTAACTTGTCATGATTATTTCACATAATAGCTAGTTTGTACTTATGAATATCAGGCAAAGTTTTCGTGATTTCTCTTGATTTTAGGGTCCTCTGCGCAAAAATAATACATAGCTGTTGTTGATTGAACTTAGACATATGTAATGGAATCTAATTTCTGAAGAATTTTATTTATAAAGATATTTTTCTTCTTTTTTTTATTATTTTTTTAATAATAAGCACCAAAAACTAATTTAACCATTTTGATTATTATCACCTTTTATGAGCTAAAAAGAAATATAAATTTAAAAATGTAAATTTATTGAAGCTGAATAAGAGATAGTGAAGGGGTTCAAACATCATTAGTAGCAGAATAAAACTTATATCATAATGCCTGATAAAGGAACATTTTAATATAGAGGAACATTCTTTGTTTAAGGTGTTTCAATTCCAACATCCGAACACAAGCTCCAGGAACATTGTATCCAATAAGTTCAAATTTATTAATTAATTAATATGTTAAAAAAATGGTAAATGGAGATTGTACAATCCTCTGATGTTTTAATAACTTCCGCTTCCAATTTGTTTCATCCTGAGGTTTTTTTCTCGATGCTGTCTCTTTTACTTCAGGATATTTCTCCATGATAAAAGAAAATTAGTTAAGCACAATAACATAACATTAACTTTTCCTACAGTTCATTTTTACTTTACTTTCGTGGCACTCCAAATGGCTGTTAACTTTTCCTACAGTTCATTGTTACTTTGCTTTCGTGGTGCTCCAAATGGCTTTTTTGAGAAATAGGGATTTATCCTGTTATGAAACTCAACCCAAACTTTAAAAGTAAAATTAGATTGGTTTTGTACCTTTTGGGGGGTTAAAGGTGTCAGAGGACGACGAACTGAGTGGAAAACAGTAAAATTGACAAATATGGATTAATGGTTTTATTATTTATTTAAATTTACAGAGAACATTTATTTATTTTTATTAAACCATTTTGTAAAAGTTGCTTCAAAACATTTTTGGGTATGGGTAAGGAAGGTAAAACTGCCCCAGCGCGATAAATGCCTGCCAACTTACACATATGTACATCCTCAAAAGAAATTGCTGTTACCAAAGTTTCAGACCTCTAATGCCCTCCTATGCTTCATAATTGCCCAAGTATCTTAAAGCACTGTAATTTTTTCATCTTTTTTTTTTTTTTTTATAACCACTATACATCAGAAACATTTTTTGATTTTACCATAAGCCGTGGACCTCATGAACTATCAACAACAATTTTTGGGTCACTCTCCAACATTTAGGACATTGTATTCTATTGCTGTTTTCTATGAAAAAATAAAAACCTTATATGAAAATTGGAGATAAACAACTATGACTTTACAAGTTCTTGAGCTGGACAAACCAAAATCATAAGGTATTTTTACTTAAGCCATATTGACACCATCAAATTTTTCCATCAAAAGTAGTGATTGAAATGTTTGAAAGAAATTGTGCGCTTTTTAAAGTTTAACACAATTCATTCACAAGGAGAGGCTACAGATGTGGTTTCACCGATTTCAATGAAACTTTTTTTTTATAATAGGTCGAAAAATATTAGACACTTGTCTGAGAGCTCTTGCCAATGCGCCCTAGGAACCAAGAAAACAATTATTTTATATAATTTTAACAACTTTTTAAATTATAATTTTCTGCCTTTGCTCTGCATGGATTTTAAGGTTATTATGTATCAATCAATTTGTTTTATTGTGTGAAATAAGAAAAATATATAATTTTTTTTATTAATGGAAGATCCAAAATAATCAATATAGTAATTTCAAAATCACCATTTAACTGCTCTTTTTGGTTTATTAATTTTTCCATTTCAAATTGGTACTCTTCTTTACTTGAAAAGTAAATTTCATGTTTGTTTTTATTTTATTTGTTTATATGTTCAGGGACAATGTGGAATGGGATGAGGAGAAAGAGAAAGAAGTAAGAAATCTTGTCAAAAAACAATTGGAAAATCCTATGAATGAAGAGAAGCAGATTTTATTAAAGCAAAATGCTGATAAATATTGGGACAAGTTTTATGGAATACATGCAAATAGGTTAGTTAAGCATAAAACAGGAATTATAATTAAAGCTGCTGATATTATTTCTAAGTTTTCTCAAAATCTTGGCTTTATTTTTGTTACTCTAAATTCTTTCATTATATTAGTGAATAACTGCCCTTCAGTTCCCTTTCTAGTTTAGTCCCCATGCTATCATTATCTTATTAAAAACATCGATAATGTTTAGAATTATGTCTTGACATTAGGAAGTCTTAACACTTCCTGGGTCTTCTAATGAGTACCTAGTCAAAGGATAAATGATGAAGAAGGTTCCTAGTGATGATCATCCTGTTTTCTAAGAATATCTTAGAAAAGCAAATGAGGCACCTTTTTCAGTGCCTGTCCCTGTCTTTCATGGGCTGTTGCAAGAAAGACATTTATGATTTTTTTCATAAATGTATAATGCTTTGCAAACTGATTTATTCTTAAGGAATTTATTTCTTCACCTTATCATGTTTCTGAACCCCAGAGATTAGATTAAGTTAGGCTGATTATAATTGTTCATAATTAACTGCATAGCCATGTTGGTTGTTTTGGACTACTTGAAATTATTAACTTTTCTCTTTTTTTATTGCACCTAAACATTTTATCATTAATATTCTATTTGGTCACCCAAATTATATAAATATTTGGAGTGAGTTTTGGTTGACCGTAGATGTATATCTTGAGGAAGAAGTTGGTTGGGGAGGGGGGTGCGGTCAAAAAGTAACACTTTAATAAATAATACTTATTAATAATACTTTTTTGACCGCACCCTCTCCCCCTCCTCTCTCTCTCCCTCTCCCTTCCCCTGACCAACTTCTTCCTTAAGATATAGAAATATTTCTTCATTATTTGCAAGCCCGCAGATTTGATTTAATGTTTTTGATTGATGCACAGTTAATGTAACCTTTTTCCGTGATTGCCTTTCTACAATTCATAAATTTACACTACTAGACTTTTTTTACAGTTGCATCATTCCTAAGTTAGATGAATGTTTTATCAAATACCATATCTGGTTTCAGGAATGAATAATATTCAAGAAATCCGGTAATGTTTTTTAGATTCATTCCAGTGAAAGACCTATGCAGATGCTGATGTACACACCCATGGCCATCATGGTTGGCGATAGTTCGATAACACTATCAATAGTCGTAACTATTGAAAAACCTTTGACGTTGGAATAGTCGTTGGATTATCAAAAAGAATATTAACAAAAGTATACTTTATTAGTCTTAGAAACAATAATGCAAAACTAAAATTAAATAATGAAGACTGTAAACTTGAAAATTGATTAGAGGTTTGGCTTAATAAAGCTTCTTAAACATAATAATAAACTCAATCCAACTATGATTCCGAGAATTTCATTTGTAAGTTGGAACTTGCTAATTAACTTATTAATAATTAACAATTAACTAAATTAATAATTGAATTCTTTGTGAATATTTTCCTGTATAGTCCCAAAAAAAAAATATATGTTCCACAAATCTTCCTCTTTACTAACTGCTATTTTTTTAACAATTTCTATTTTATTCAGTCTCACCTTGCCTCCGTAATTGCTAATAAGTATGAGTACACATTATTTAGTGCATAGACCCAAGTAAAGCTGAGAAGATAGTTACTGTTTTTTTTAATACGAATCAGTAAAGGTTACTTAGGTTACTCAGTAAAGGTTACTTGAGTAATTATTCATTATATTTATCTCAATAAAAATCAGTTTTGTTTTAAATTTATTCCCTACTTAAAACCTAAACATTTAGAGCCAAAAATGAATTTGTTTAATTAGGAATTTTTTTCTCTGTTTCCCCGGAATAGGGCAGAGGCATGGGAATCTAAATCCCATCCTCTTTACTCAACAGTATCGATAGTTACTAGTGGATATCATCGAAACTATCAGTAATCAGAGCTACTGAACTATTGCTAACCCTTATGGCCATCTTTAAAACACTTGAACCTTTCTTTCAATATTTAGCCTATCTAATGTTAATTGGTTTCTATTGCTGTTTTTCTTTTGGCTACAAAATTTAATACAAACTCGGCCTGTAGCAGTACTAAAATAGAACTTAGTAATTATAAAAATTATCTATTTTCTACTGTACTCCATTTTACATGCCTTCACAATCATACTACTTGCACACTGCTGACTTAAGTTCAACTGGATTTTTTTGTGTAGCTCATAGATTAGATATGCCTCCATTTATAACTTTTAAGTTATCATTAATATGAGCATTTTCAAAAGTTTAGATTTCCTCAGTTCTGTATTAACTACAACAGAAATTTTAAAAATTATATTAGAATTTTTTTCTCTGTAGATGTTTTTTTATATATACTCTGATTTAGATAAATTTTAATACATTTTCCCCCCTTTATTTTCCAAATGCTCATATAATGTGTACTCCACTTTTTTAGATTTTTTAAAGATCGTCATTGGCTGTTTACTGAATTTCCAGAATTAGTTCCAGCTGAAGAACTTAAAAAAGATACACCTGTCAGTATTAATGTTGATAGCCAAGCATCGAAGGTTCTTGAAAATCAAGAAGAGTACCCCAAGCGGTCTATTTGGGAAATTGGATGTGGTGTTGGAAACACAGTTTTTCCAATTTTACAGTATAGTACAAATCCTAATTTATTGGTCTACTGCTGTGATTTTTCTGCAAAAGCAATCGAAGTGCTCAAGGAGCATTCTGATTACAACACCCAAAGGTATCCTAAGATTTTAGTTAAACTTACTGCTTGCAGTGTTTTGGTTAAAAACTGTATCAAATATTGCTTTATAAGCTTTGTACAAGGTTTGTCCGGAATTTTCGTATCAAAGTGAAAGAAAAAAAATTATTTTACGTTTAATCAAGTTATTCAATATTGTGTAATATAAAAAATACAAAAAATAATAAAAATATCATGAATAAGAGCATAAAGCGGCAATAGGCACCGTTTTAAAGAGCAAGAGTGTGTAGAGTCGTCTATGCTATTTTTATTTTAAGTATTTTTTGTATTTTTATTAGTGCTATGGTAAAATTATTTTCTTCTTTCAAATGTTTAAGTGTTATTCTTTTTAATATGTCAGTGTTTATTTTATTTTTAGTTTTAGAGTCAGTTTTAATTCATATTTAATGTCAGAATCGTTTTGGTTAATTTACAGATTTTTTTTGCTCAAGTTTTATGTTATTTCACAAAGAAACTTTTTATCCTTTTATTTCCGTTCTATTTTATTGACTAGAAACATAGTGAATGCTATAAATTTCCTTCTCCAAACTCTTCTTTGTCAAGGAGACCTAATTCCACAACACACTTTTCGGCAAATCAGATGCCAATTCTAGATCAATCTCAAAAGAAAACAATTTCATTTATATAAAATTAAAGCTTAATAAAAGGAAAAGTTTTTCTGAAAGTGGGGTATTTGTATCCCATCAGAGGGCTGAGAAAAACATTCACAAGTAAAGTGTGATTTTAAAAATAAAATAAAACTTTTCGCTATTAATCCACCTGAAACCCTCCTAACAATAGATTTAGTTAAACCATATAGTGTTTCTTAAAGGGAATTTTATCTTTTTTACAATAGTATAATTGGAACTTAATTACCTTGAATAGTTTTTTTGGGTTATCGCTTCCTAATCAATACAAAACATAGTTTACTTAAAAACACACATAACTTAAATTTCCTGCTTTTCTGAGAGAATCAGGCCGTCGTCCATAGAAACTTTTTGTTGCTCGTAAGATGAAAAATCGGCTCCTGAAGTTTTTTGGTTCTTATCTTGTACACCCTTTATAATGGTTTAGGTTATATTTTTCTTGTTTATATTAATTTTCATAAGAAGTTTAGAATTTAATAAATCATTAAAGTATTAAAGCTTCCGTTTAATCAAAATTTATAAATTCATTAATTGGTGTTTCTTTCATAAGAAATTTATATATAGTTTTTCTGTGATTATTTACTGAATTTCCTGTATACTTAAGCCATTGCTTTGATGAAACAACTTTTCATCTGACAAAACAAAAATGATCTAAATATTTCAATAAAAATAAATCTTTTATGAAGTTGTAATTCATCTTCTTTTTATCAACTAATGAAACGATGGCTCTTTTAAATTAGGTTTTATAACCTTTTTGAAAGTAATCTAAACGAATCTTTTCCTTAATTATGGTAATGACTAACCATACTGGACTGAGATGAATCCGGTTTGTCGCTTTCAGATTGATTTCTGATGTTAAAAACTATCTGATGTGCATATGTTTTAGCATAAAAAACTTATAAAATATTGTGCCCTGCTTATCTTTCTTTTATACCTAAAAGCCCAAAGAACCTTTTTCTTCGTCCTTTTGTGCATTTCAGGGTAGAAGTTTTTATGCCAGCAATCCTATTCTATTGCTAGCATCTCCATAGCACCCAGTTGCTTATTCTACATCAGAGTCATGTCGATGCATGTCTTCTTTGGATACTGTTTTAGTCTTTTTCCTGTTATTCTTACTTTGAAAAATTTCTGATTTGTCTTTTGTCTTCCATTCTCACTACATGACAACCATTTTAGCTGCTTTGTTTCTAGAATATCCAATTATGGTGTAACCCCTAGTTCTTCTCTAATCCACTCATTATTGATGCGGTCTCTTATGGTTCAGCCTCTTATTGTTCTAAGATATTTATTTCTGGTGATTCGGCTTGTGAGCTTGACTGAAAAACCCAACTCTTGCTTCCTCATAAGAGGATAGGAAGGCTTTAAGTGTGCAATTTTACCTTACTTTCAGCCTCACTTTTCGCCATTGGATCATTCATTACCTTTTTGCAGTTTTGGTAATAGATACTTTTTTTTTTTAGTTTATTATATATTTATTGATTATTTCAACCATTTATTCTAAAAACTGTTCCAAGGTACTTGAAGTCCTTAACTGATTCCACCTCCTACCTTTACAGGGATATCTTCAAAAGGCATCCTTGATAATGTTATACTACCCCTGTCAGATAACTCCATAACTCCATTAAAAATTTAGGGCAAGCTGAAACTCTTATTTCATGTATTCATATATGTTAAATCATTAACACATTGTGGTAGTTACGTTTTTCACAAACTGAGTAGTGCGCGGGTCATGTAGTTATATGTTTTGTATAGATGGGTGATGGAATGAAGGAAATAAAATTATACGGGTTACTAATGTTTACCAGGTTCAGCCACAATGTTTTAAAACATAAATCTCCTTAAAATTCCCCAAAAATCTGAGCCGCGGAACAAACTAGGTGATATTAAAGAGGTAAATAGGAGTCTTCAAGTTTCAAATGGGAATAGGTGACATAGGTAATTTTGTCACTTTAAGGTAGAAAAGGTACAACGGAAGATATTGGAGACATGGTTTTTCAGGAAAGAGTTAAGTCAAAAGTGATTCCAAGATTTCCAAGTTTTTTTTTGGGCTGGTAATAGGTCAGAAGGCGGAGAGGAAGGTCAAAGCGAAGGAAATTGTCAGCATAAATGTGGTATTAGGAGTGATGGATAAGGAGGGGAGGGAAAGCCATTAATATAAATAGCAGATTGGGAGACAGAGACGAAACCTGAGGGACGCCACAGGAAAGGAGATATGTCTTGGATGGCTATTGATCTGGTACGACTACATACTGTGACCACCCCTGAGGGGAAGAAATTAGTGCATAGCACTGCTGGATAAAAGGGAGATTTTGTAGTTTGGTAAGGAGGATGTTATGGTCAATTGTGGCAAATGCTTTAGAGAAATTTAGAAGGATGAGGATAGTTAGTTTTTGGTATTCAATGGCGGTTTGGAGTTTGTGGGTTATTTTCAGGAAAGTGGATTGGCTTGAGTAGCTAGGTCGAAAATTAGATTGGAGAGGATTAATGAGGGATTGTTCTTCTAAGAAGCTGAGTTCTGTACAAGCTGTTGTAGTAGTTTTGAAAGGTTAGAGAGGAGAGAAATAGGACAGAAGTCATGCAGTGATGAAGGATTTGAAATTTTATTTAATGGTTAGCTGGACATAATTCCTAATTTAATAACCTTTTGATATTTTTATGCGAGTATTCTGTGGTGTAGAATCAAAGTTACCCAGTTCGAAAACCTGTGAACAATTTTGGGCACCCAAAAAACCTCGAAATTTTCGGACTTTTTTCAATTTCTTGCTTTTAATTCCTAAATAACAAATTAGGTCAATGACTACTATATTATATTATTATTTTAATGGTCTTTTTTATTGTATTCTAGATGCAATGCTTTTGTTTGTGACATTTCTTCCGAAAACATAGAAGTACCTTTTGAACCAGAAAGTTTAGATATTGTTCTGCTGGTATTTGCCTTATCTGCCGTTCTTCCAGAAAAGTAAGTATTTTTATAATTACAGTTTTTATTTGAAAGTAAAGTTATTATGGGTGATTCTCATTAGAAATGTCAATATGAACTTCTGTAGCTTCAGTCCAGAGACTAAATTCTAAATGGCTTAATTTATATGTTGTAATTTTTTTTTGCATTCTTCAAACCCTCTAGAAGCATAATCTGCATGTCTTTCATGAGTTTAATCAATAACACAATCGTATAAAATTTTAATAGTGAAAATAATAAAAATTGAATCATGCATACCACCAAAAAACAAAAATTGTTTCTTTGCAAATTTTCGGTGTTACACTGTTAACTTGATTGGGCATATTTATTTCAAGGATCCAATTAACTTTAAATAGTTATTTAAAAACAAAAATGAATCATGTGTGTTACTTATTTATGTTAAGCAAGCTCATCATTTAGAAGTTATTTGTTATCTGCATCGATTAATTAATTTTTCAATTCTCACATTATTGTTCAGTCTCAGATCTGTACTGATGACAAATAAATTTTCATTGGAGAAAAGATAATGTACATGGCCGGACCAGATTATGCCTGATATGTCTACTTTCTTCTTCATTTTTTTTTAATTTAGGGATAACAAAACAAATTAAGCAGCTTCCATATAATATTATTTTAATAACTTCAATAATCTATCCAACGTACCTTTGAAATTTCAACTAAGAAAGAAACACAAATTTTAGGTAACCTTATTAAGAAATTCGAATTTGCTCTTGAGGTAACATCAATAAGTATGTATCTCTTTAAAATTATGACTACTCAAAACTAGACAATTATAGACTTACTAGGCAATCACCACTCAAGTGTTTACAATCAGACTTGTCAAAATTGAGGAATTGATTAGAAAAAGGTTGAAAATTGGCAGGTTGATTGATTCATTTTAATAAGCTTTTCATTTTCACCCACCTTCTGGTAGCACATAACTGTCATGTCCCCCTCATCTTCGATCATAGGTCGCTGACTCACTCCTACATACTTGAACTTGGTATTATTTCCTGGGCCACCAGGATATTCAAGAAGCACATGGGTTCCTGCTTTTATTTTGTCGAGAACCACATATTTCCTAGGTACGATGAGCTTAGTTCCAGGTTCTTCACTGCTTAAGCCTTGCCTGCTGTTCTCTTTTAGTCATTTCTTGAATTTTCGTCATATTGAAGAGATCTTATTCTTCCCATCTCTCTGTATGATCTTTCTCTCTTTGCATCCTTTTCTTTCAGCACCTCCATTGTTTTTCAGCTGCAGTCAATGCCTTGAATGAATAAAATATGCTATCAGCTTCTGCCATACATTACCATACCAAAAAAATCCATTTCAGGTGGAACAGTTTGAGACCTGTTCTACCATTGAAATGGTTCGGAACGGAACAAGATCGTATGCAATTTTGTTCTGAGGAAATGTAGTTTTGTTCCAACATCATTAGGTTTCATTCCATTCCGTTTCTGTTCCTATCTGAGATTTCATTGTAGCGTCCGACTGCTGTAATTATGTTACTTTTTTGTAGTATGAATATATGATCGCAATTTACCAATCCTAAAAACACTATCCAACTACATGAGAACAAGCATAATTAACTTAATCAAATAACTTTAGATTGACTCCAAATGTGGTTCTGTTATGCCAGTTTGATAGCATTCAATGGATATTTCATATCATTGAAAATTTCACAAATCATAGACAAAATTATTAGGAATTAGAAACCCCTCAAAGATTCTGCTTTATATTTCATTTTAAACACAAAATCGTTTTAACTACTAAAATACATTCACCCGTTCGTGAGATATAACAAGAAAAGTCAGAAAATTTGCACACTAGGCAATTTCTAAATAGTCAGAAGTCGTTTGTACTGCGAAAATGGATTCATCTGTTGATGAGATATAACATCAATTAGACATTTTTAATGATAATAACACCGTTATAACAAATTTGTTCTGATCTATCATTTGCTTACTAGCTCATCTATGCGATTGTGACTGACACTCACTGTTTAAGAATATTAAATGCAAAATACTGTCACTTCAGTTAAATGGTTATGTTCCTCTTATAGTGTTCTAAATAAATAATTATAAATGAGAAGTAGAATGCATTATTTTATTTAGTTTATTCTATCTTGTGAATTTTTTAGTCAGTTATCTATTTAATTTGTTTTATCATAGATATATAATTATTATTACTTCTATTGCATAGTAATTTAATAAAACTTTTAAAATGTATCTTATTTAATTAGCAATGGATAAAGTATTTACCACTTCTATAATAATTTATCAATCCCTAATTAGATTGATCCGTCTATAACATCATGCAGACGTCAACTGAATGTATCTTATTTATGTAGTCTGTGTTTGTATACCCTATGAAATTTATTTTAATGTTTAAGTTTATTAATTAGTCTAGTGTGAGATTTTAATTTATATACTTTCTTGATTTGGTGTATGGACTTCTTTTCTTCTCCCAGTTGTATTCCTAAAATCGTAAATACCATTCTTTTGTTTTTTATTTATCTGTAATATTCTAATCTTCTAAAATACTTAAAAATCCTCTTTCCAATTATCCATGGTGAGTCTATGGGATGTTAAATGCTCTGTACTTTGTTTTATATAAAGTCCAGTTTAAGCTGAAATCTAAATTAGTTTTCTTATTTTCATTGTAATTTGCATTTAGGATTTGATCACAAATTTTTATTAGTAACGGGTATTTATTTTATCTGTCCAAATATATGTGTGTTTATTAATTATTTTTCTTGTGTTTTAAATTATCATGGCAATCACTTGCTGTTACAGGATGAAAACAGTTATAAGGCATATACACAGGTACCTTAAGCCCGGTGGATTGGTCTTATTTAGAGACTATGGTCGATATGACCTTGCACAGGTCAGATTTAAAGCCGGAAGTTTGATAGAAGATAATTTCTATGCCCGAGGTGATGGGACCTTTGTCTATTTCTTTACTCAAGGTAAATATTTTTAAGTAGTATCAACTAAGTAGTATGGGCGATAGTTGTTAATTTCAATTACATTAAAAGCATACTATCTCAAGTAATTTTGAGATAGTATTACTACATACTAACTAACTTTTAGTAATATTTAGTAATACTAACTTTCCTACCACTACTATGTTAGGAAAGTATTGTAATTGGGTGAAATTTTCTATGCCAAGTCTTCAATGGATATATGCATTTCAGAGCCCCCAGAGTCCATTTTTGGTTTGTTTGTGCCACGATTATGTTATAAACAGGATTTTTTTTTTGTGTGTGTGTGTGTTTAGGCTCCTGTTGCTTTCTTCGCCACTAAATCGGGCAACTTGTGCACAATAGTGGTGGCGCTATATCCGGAAAACTTGTTTTCTTTAGATTGTAGTGCAAAAAGGAGGAAGCAGGGTAGCTCAGTGGGTAAGGCACTGTGCTACTAATCTCAACGTTCCGGGTTCGAGACCGGTTGAGGCAGATAATTATTTATTTTGTATTCAGCCGTGGATCGACCCTGTGGGATCGGGAGATCCTCCTGGGGCTCACCCAGCCTCTATAAAGTGGGCACCCTTAATTGGGGGAAAAACCTGATGGTTGAGCGTGATCTTGGCCGACTCATCTCCTTGCACAACCGTTGGCCTAGAAACAGTATAAAACCTTGCCGAGTACTGAAACCAAGACCCTTCACGGGTATTAGTGGTACAGTTTTTTGTTTTTTTAGTGCAAAAAGAGCCCCAACAATTTTGATGAAACGCCCTAAGCCTTCTACTTATCTCAAAGAAAAATTAGGAAAAAGTTATTAAGAAAAGAAATTATTATTTGAGTATATCTCGAAATTTGTGCACTTTTTGATAAATTTTGTAAATAATCGTTTGAAAGGCAACTAAATTCCCTACAAAACGAAATAAGAACCGTCAAAATCAGACCACTATTAGCAGAGGTACAAAGTATTCAAATATTTATACTTTTTTTTATTTTCCTACTGCTACTAGTTAAGAAAAGTATTGTAATTGGGTGAAATTTTTTATATCCAGTTTTCAACAAATCAATGCGTTTCAGAACCCCCAGAGTACAAAAAACTTTTTGGAAACCTGAAATATGTACCCTTGTAACTTTGATGTAATCTTTAGAGCATCTGACAGGCATTTTGCTCTGCCTAAAAATTTCCAATACTGCCTAATTTGAAGGACAAATGGTCTGAAAAATTTTCTTTGTGAATGCCAAAAGTTAGTTTGATATTAATTATGGAATCATCTTGATGTTTCATGGTATGTTATTTAAAAAAAATATATTGAACAACTTGATATATTGAAAATACAGTGAAGGCAAAGTGAGCTCTGGTTTTACTCTTCTTAATGGTATCAAGAAGCACAAGCGCAGTAGCATTCCACCCTGCTAAGCAAAAAAATCCACATGAAAAATGACAAAGCCCGTGACAATATTTTTCCAACATAATAAGTGTGGGTTTTCGGGTTGTCTGGATCTCCATAAATAGTTCTTGGAGCTTGAAATTTTCATTTAAATCGAATGTAAGAGAGTCGAGATATATCACTTCACAAATGCTATATTTCCCAGTTCTCATTGTTCTTGTTGCCCTTTGACAGGACTACAGCCTAAATGACTTGCATACTTATGTATTTTCAGCTGTTTTTGTATGTATCTGAAGTCTTCAAAAAATTTTATACATGTTAGTTTTGGAATGTTTTAAGATATTTTGCATCATTTGTGGGGATTGACTTACTAAGAAAATTTTCAAAACAAAAAAACATAATTTTTTTTCTGTGTATTTAGAACTTATCTGTAATAGTGATCATGACGATTTCACACACATGGAAGCAAGTTCACTATAAAACATTTTAATAAGAGTGGAATTATTGTCTCAAAATGTTTTTTGTTAATAAAATCGTAGGTTAAGATTAAATATACTGAATTTTATTAAGAGATTGCAGAGCTTATGATACAATTTTATGTAAATTTACAATCTGTTAATGGATTTCTTGTCAAGACCCTCATTAAATTCACGCTAATTGGTTTATAAATTGTTTAGGTGATTATTTGGAAATGTGTTCAATTGAGGAATGAGGCCTGTTAATAATTCCAACCAGAAGAATGCATACTTCGAAGCTTTATACCTCAGCAGGAGAAATGGAAACTAAAATTGGGGTCGAGGGTCTGACTGAAGCAATTCGAGTAGCAGTTGTGTTCTTTTGAATGCAGTAATAATTGCAATTGCTAACTTGGAAATTGGATTTCCAAAAGACAATAGATTCTCTGCCCAATTTTAGCTTCCATTTCTCCGATCCAATTATATTGATAAATCTGTTTGGTGATTGTGCATTTTGTCGTTCCTATGGTAAACTTATGAATGGAAAAATCACTACTTTTCAGAATAACAAAACAACTATTATGTGTATTTGGGCCAATTTCGACTATTTAAAAACTTTTTGTTTGTGTGTTTCTTTTATGTTATAGTTTCATGTGTATTTATTGTTTTTCCTTTATAATGATATGCATAATCGTTTCTTTAACATGGAATCTTCAAACTTTTTTTTTTTTTTAAATGCAATTGTGATCAACCGGAATACCATTGAAAAATAACAAAAACAAAAAATCGATTTTTTCATATTCGTAAGTTTGACATAGGATTGACAATTTAGTTATAAAATCCCAATAAACAATTAACTTAACAATTTCAGTTTTGGTGTTGATACTGTTTTAATCTAGTAATAAGTTTGTCGTGACAGCTGTAAACTATTGAATATGAAAAAACGTATTTTTCATATTCATTATTTTACAGTTTTCACATGTTAATCTTAATTGTTTACTTGGTTTATATTTAGCCAATTTTTTTATTATATTACAGAAGAGATTCGGGCATTGTTTACTAATGCTGGATTTAAGGAAAAACAGAATCTCATAGACAGGCGTCTCCAAGTAAACCGAGGACGCAAGCTGAAAATGTATCGTGTCTGGATTCAGGGAAAGTACTGCAAAGAAAGCTAAAAGAAAATCTTGACTTTTCTATTTATTATTTATTTGATTTGATTCCTGGAATAAAAGAAACACTATCCAGCTCGATAGATAATGAGAAGAAAACAACCCTGTAAGGAGTGAACGGAGGATGATCTGTTTAGAACATCTATTTTATTGGTGATTCTCTAACTTTCGAGTCCAAATTTAATAAAACTTTTTTAAATTTTCTCTGCTCTTTTAATAGGTAATAAGTAAAACTGTAATTTGTAATTTTATTGTGTAACAAAAAAACTTTTAGAGAAAGAAAAAAAAAATTAAAAATAATTTGTTTTTCTTTTGATGTGTTCAAAATTTGTTTTATTTTAGATATTTTAATCAAAACTTATAATGTTTTATTTTTTCTTAGCATTTTGTTATTATAAAATAATCCTTCATAATTAAAAAAAATCGATAAAAATCATTGCTTTTCCCATAGTATTTAAATATTGTAACAGAAATCAGAAAACCCCCACTTAATTCTGTGGCACAATGTCCCCTGGGAATAATAACTGTAGAAAGTTTGAATCTGGCCAACTACAAATACAGCTGTCATTATAATCCGACACATATGGCAACTAGAGAAAGACACTCAATGTGCATGTATTTTATATGATAGATGCATTTATACATATATGCACATATTATATTAAATAAAAAAGAAAACATGTTACATAAATATTACTAAATATATACAGAGAAAAGTATGAATCATGCACTTTTAGATAATGAATAAATTTCTGGAAGTTGTTTTGTATTGCATTGCCAATTTTAAATACTCAGATTTTTAGAAAATAGTCCTAAGATCTTTTTAACTTGGAGGTTTTACTTGGTTATCTTGAAGTAGATAAATAATCATTTTGGAGATATATCTTTTTATGATACCTATTTCTTTTTGTTTTGTTTATTTGGGTTCCAAAAATTGCTATTGTTTTGGAATCACCCTTATATTAATAATATCAATGATTTTGAGTAGATTAAATTAAACTCATGCTTAAGGATGAAAGTTGGAGATTATTAATACACATAGAAATAAATGTATTTATGTTATGATTTGAATTATTTTCTGTGACCACATTGTCTATTAAAAAAATTTACCTTTAATAAGTATCATTTTCTTTTTATGGACTGCAATCTTAAATGCTGAAAGTATTTATATCCATCACCTAAGCACAATTATCTAACTAATGCATTGAAGTACTTCTTACATACTGTACATATTAGTTTGTTGTAACAGTCCTGAATTCAGTTTTTAATGTCCTCAATATTGGCATTGATCTCTCTACTTTCTCCGATTTAATAATTACGCTTAGCGAAACTGAAAAATGACACCAATGGTGATTTATAAATATATCATGTATAAGTGTAGGATGTATAATTTATCAAAATAGTCTGACCTTTTCAACTAGACGCTTTGATGGGCTTAGTATGGCATTGAACTTCATTTAAAAATAGTTAAGGAACCGACCAAGGTGTATCAGATGGTCAGGTTATCCTTTCGATTTTGATTCAGGTTAGTATCCAGGTTTTATTTTTATTTATTTATTTTTTCATAAATAAAGAATTTTGAGTATTTATTTAGGAACTTAAAAAGGAAGTTCATAATATGGCAATAAACATTTCTTAAACAATTCAGATTCACTTGAAACTTACTGTTTAGGAGTTTTTCTAGGTCCAATTGAGTTGTATACTCTGACAATCACCAGATTAAAATGGTATGGTTTACGTTGTAATTTCTTAAAAAAGGGCCTTATCCTGTTTTGTTATTAAATACTGTATAATACCTTCTAAAATCCCTTATTTTATTTTATTATCAAATGGTATGCAATATATTTTAAAAAGACCCTTCCTTTTAATTTGATACTGTAATTAAAAAAATTATTAAAACACGCTAAATAGTTGTGAGATTACTGGGGCGGCTGTCACAGATGGGCAATAAGTCTTTATTAAGCATTGGATGCAACAGAAATTCCACAGAGAATGATTGCCTGGGACAGCGGTGATGGCCGATGGATGAATTTTTTCTCTGCTGGGAACTATATTCGATAATGATTGGTTTGTGTGTAAATAATTAATGTATTTTAATAACATCGAGTGTTTTTAATATAAACTTTCATATGTATTGCTATTATACCAATAAAAATTGGACCAAAAGATGCTCTGATCTTATCATAAAAAAAAAAAAATTATTATTAAACATTTATGTGGGTAAGGATTACCCAGTGACCTTTGGTCAAGCAGTATAAATAATGTATATAAAATATACAGATCTGTCTCAGATTGGCGGGATTAGAGCATCCTGTATACCTAAGTAAACCTGTACTTTGTCAGGCTAGATGCTAGTATTCTCATTTTTCTCCCTACCCTTGTTATCTCCTTCCCAGATTGGTTTGATCGCCAATATTGCTGGGCGTTCTCTTTTCTTTTCCTCCTAGAGGTGGATAGTCTGATGGCCAGTGTCACTAGATGTTCTCTTCCTGAGGTGGCCGGCTTGATCTCCGCTACCCTGATACATTTTATGATTTGGTGGCTGAGCCCTTAACATACCAAGGTATTGTCCATTAGCAGAGATTAGAATGTACTTAGCATAAAAGCATATGTCTATAATGTTGCAGGCTACCGCTTGAACATTTTCCAATTAGCTCTACTCTGATTATCACCTTCCTAAAGATTCTGTCTTGCATTACACTTAATGCTCCCATTACAATCTCTGTGTCACTAAAACATTGATCTTATAATCCAGGCCAGGTATAGTTCATGCAATTTTGTATTGTCCAGCTTTCTGAATCCTCCTATTGATTATCCTCAAAAATTTAAAGAATGAATGTGAAATAAAAATTTTACGTTTTAAATTATTATGATATTCAAAAATCCGCAACGATAAAGTTTATTATTTCAAATACAATTTTAAAATTTACCTATGCCTCGAAGCACTCATGATTGGGGATTTATTTTGTTATTAATCGATGCAGTGGCCTATAAAAATGTTATTGTCTTATCGCTTAACCTACAAAAATGAGACGATGGAATTTTTTGGTCATTCGCTTATATTTCGGAAATATAGCGATAAGACTATTGTAAACAAAATCAAATCTGACAAAATTTTCTTCAAAGTTCATTCTATTCATTGTTCTCTATCTACAGAGTTTCTGTATATATCGCTAAATTTCAAAAATCGGCTGAAGAAGTACCTATCTAATTAGGCAAACAAATTATGTATCCAGGAAAACTGGACTATGAAAAAAACTTTGGAAGGCATAATGACTGCAATGTGAGAAAATGTTTCTATTGTTAAATAAATAAATATTTTGAATACATACAATCGATTTCACTTTTATATTGCTCATTGTAGAATTGACTCATCCTCCAATTTCCATTGACTAGCTCAATTTTTTCCGTTTTTTTTTTTGTTAAATGCATTTCAGGGGTCCTATTTCTCATTTTTTAGTATAATCCGTAGCGACGGTGGCCGCTACAATTAATGACGCAGCATCAGGACGATTTCCAGTACTTATTATTTATTAATCCCACTTCATCTGCTTATCAGTCCTAGACGCCCCCACTCGTTGGTCATTAGCTGCCAGCGTGGAGAGACGCATCGGGCCGTGATAACACGTAGCTCTCGCTGCATCAGGAAGAATTCATAGCTTTCACCATAAACTGTTTACCAGCTTGTTATTCTAGAGGGAGCCGGCGCGTTACAGGGGAAGAAGCTGAAGTAAACCACGCGGGAAAATGTTCATTTAGTGCTTTTACCATATCATTATGGGTTATTATGGCATCGTTTTTCGGGAGGTTGTCCAAAAATTCCACCATATTCTTATCGGAAAGATTTAGGAATAATGCATTATTCCGTAATTCATATTTTATGTCTATATCTACATTATGTCTAAATATAATTCAAGATCTCTTACCCAAGATTTCCTACTGGTCCCAACTGAAATTACCTCCCTTATATAAAGCTTTTCTGGTCGATTTCTCATACCCATTTTTACTGTCCCAAATTTCCTCCTGAAATGTATGATTTTCATACCAACCAATATAAGATTTGTACTTTGAGTAATAAAAAGCAACGGAAGACAACTCAATTGACGATCGGAAATAACAGTGCATTAAAACGTATTTTGCGATTATAGACACTCATTATTTAGTCATTTCTTGTCTTCTTCCAACTCCTCTCCGGTAAAAAAATCTGCATACGCTCCTTCATAGGTGTTTAAAGAATTCTATTCAAACACGCAGTTACTTATATAAACATACTTTTTTATTAAATCTATGTCTATAAAAGCAAGTTACCAACTATATATTCATCACTGTATCTCAAAAACGAGAATGCCTATGAAGCTGAAATTTTTAGTGGTAGTTCCCTCTGTGCTCTAGATATGCAATAAGGCTGGGATTCTAAAAATTCATAACCTACGAGGTTGAAATAAAAATATTTTTAAAGTCTAAAAAAAAATTCCTTTTTTTAAATAACTCGAAAACAATTCATCTCCTGGAAAACGATAGGTACTCATTTGAAAGATAATTAAATGCTCTACAAATAAAAAACAATATCATCTAAACCGGACCAGTGTTATAAAAAATACTAGATATATAAAATAATGTATAAAAACATATCGGATCCATATGTTTTCAGCGCAGATTTCTAATTTTTTTTTAATAATTCGAAAACTATACATTTCACATACATACACAGATGCTCATTTAAAAGGAAGGTTATTAAATTATCAGTATATTAGAAACGTAGCACTCACTCACAGACTGATTTAGTAATCACTGTATCTAAGAACGACACTGACTATAAAGCTCAAATTTTTAATATTGGCCTCCCTTATAATGTAGATGTTCAATAAGGCGTGATTTCAAAAAATCGTATCAATAAATGATTAAAAAATATTATTTCTGAAACATAAAAAAACTTGTTTCTAAAACCTAAAATTATTCTAAAACTGATTTTTCACTTTTTATTGTCGGAAGACTTTTTTCCTCGGCCGGGAATAATTGCATTTATGTTGCAAAAGTGTTATGACGGTATATTACAGTTATGTTTGGAAGCCAGAACATTAGTATAAATTTCACCTTGCTATATCGTAGTCTTTTCAACCAGTTTTGGTTAATATCTACGACAAGATAGAGACACATAGCCTTAACTTTATAAGATTTAAAGATGGCATGTGTAAGAGGAATGGTAACTTTTCGGATGGTGGAAAGATGTTTGTGTTGCCAGTGACGCCAAATATGTTATATGCATGAGGAAACTCAGGATTCGATGACATTTGTTCGTCACAATGATCTTCGTCATTTGTTTATCACGTTTGCATTTAGGCGAAATGGTTTATAATTGGAGATATCATGGCAGAGATCATTTAATAGCTCAAGAGTTTTATTTGAAAGTTAAAAAAAAAAATGCATGTTTAGAATAAAGTTCCATTTTCGGTCCAAGTATATGTTATATGCATACTGTGGAGTGGAAGAAGCGGGGCTTACCTCACGCACGCATAATGTGAAACACAATTATTATTTGCATTGTATTTCTTCCTACAATAAACTCATATACTTCTTCTTTCACTTCTCCCTATATTGCCTTTCAGCATAGGGAAGCGTCCAGCCAGGAGCCGAACTCATCTCGGTATCTTAGGTTTCTGGCCTCGAGGCCTTTTTCCATCTGGCATGCAGTCCATCGTCTTGAGAGGATCCCGGTGGTCACTCATTCTGATAACATGACCGAACCATTTCAGTTGCCTGATTTCCAGGAGGTCTTTTAACGGAGCAATCTTCAATTCTTGTCGAATCCTCTCGTTGCGAACGCAATCTCTTCTTGTCTTCCCCGCCACTCTTCAGTACCTCATTTCTGACGCGGTAACTCTACTTTCCTGTCTCCCCGTCAGTACCCAGCTTTCAGCTCCATACAGTAATATCGGCAAGTAGACTGACTTGAAGATGTGAAGTTTGACATTCCTTCCCACTTCTCGCTTTCCTACAACAGTATTACATATCTGGTAATAAACCGGGTTTGTCTTATTAATCCTATTGGATATTTTCGCGTCCATCTTCCCAGACCTGTCCATTACTGTATCTAGATAAGTGAAGTCAGTCACCACTTCCATTTCCTCCTCATTGCAGAATATGTGTACATCTTCTTCCTGCCGTCTACCCACTTGCAGGATCTTACTTTTATTGGTATTGATTTCCATTCCTTTTCGGCGGAGTTCTGTCACAGCTTGCTGGAGCTTTTCGACCGAGTCAGCAATCAGCACTACATCGTTCGCATAGAGGAGAAACTGGACTACTACTGGGTTTAGATTTCTTCGCCCTAGAAACGTCCTCTCAGTTCTTCTGCATATGGATGCCACCTCATCCATGAATAGGAGGAATAGCAAAGGGCTCGAACTGTCTCCCTGCTTGACCCTCTCCGCCATATTAAAACGGCCAAACTCCAATCCATTGAGCCAACGACTCCTTTAGGCTCCTGATATGTCGATTTAATGGCCTCTATCAAGTTCTTCGGTATCTTCTGATTTCTGAAGGCAGCCCATATTTCCTGTCTTGGGACCGAGTCGAAAGCTGATTTGATGTCCAGAAATGCAATGTACATATTCTTGTCCTGGTCTCAGAATTTCTGGAGGATATTTCTTAATGTGAAGACGTTATCCTGAGTTTGTCATCCTGGTCTGAACCCCGCTTGTTCTTCTCCAATTTGGTGCTCCACCAGTGGTCTCCAGAATAGAGGAGTACGATTTGTAGATGACCGGTGATAGGCATATTGGTCGGTAGTTGGAACATTCAGCCTGACATCCTTTCTTGTGTATGGGAATTATGATGTTATTTTCCCAGTCTGTTGGGATCCTTTTCTCATCCCAGGCTTTCTGGAAGAGAGCTTGAAGAGAACGCTCCAATTCAGGGCCCCCATATTTCACCATTTCGGCCACTATGTTGTCCCGACCTGGTGCTTTCCCTGTTTTCATTGTAGCAATTGCTCTTTCGATCTCTTCCTCTTCTATCATCTCGTCATACTCCTCCTCATTCCAAGGTCCACTCTGACTCGTTGAATGGTGATCACTAGTACCGAATTGTTAGCTGCCTCCAGACCTCCAGGATAGCATTGTCTTCCGAGATCATCTTACCTTGTTCATTCTTTATGTTCCTTACTGCTTTGCTCTTACGCCCTCTCAAAGCTTTTATCTTTCTCCAGAAGAGTTTTTATATTCCCTTGGTGGTCCTGATCCATCTTCTTCCCAAATTCCTCCCACGACTTCTGCTTCGCCTTTCTAACTGCCTCTTTTACCCTGTTTCGAGCCACCACATAGGCCTTCCACTTCTCTTGAGCTTTATCTTGGTAGTATTCTTTCACGCCATTTTCTTCCATCTTCATTCCACCACGAAGTACATTTATTTCCTGTACAGACCTTTTTCACTCCGCAGACTAACTTAGCTGCTTGCAGAATGCTGCTTTTAATGAGGCTCCACATATTGTCCAGGCTTGGATTCGCGTCTGCTTCCTGGAGGCGATTCCTTAGCTCTACTTCGTACTCTAAAATCTTCTGAGGGTCCTGTACTTCTATCCTCTCGTAGGCTTTCTTCTTTTGCTTCCGTTCTTTAAGCACCCTCGTTTCAGCAATTAAGAGCATGTGATCGCTTCCTATTTCAGCCCCTCTAACCACCTTTACATCTGTAAAATACCCTCTGATGTCTCGGCTAAATATGAAATAGTCTATGACACTATTCGCATTTCTCTGGCTGAGAAGGTAATTTTGTGAACCTGCTTATGCGGAAAGAAGGAGTTTCCAAGCAGTAAGTCATTTTCGATGCAGAAATCTATGAGTCGTTGTCCGCTTTCATTCTTTAAGACTTCTCCACCATGCATTCCCATCACTCCATGTGCTCTTATGTGATCTTTGCCTGTCCTTGCATTAAGGTCCCCCATTATCACTATGCCTCGACTGTTGTTCCTTGCTATGATGACTGTTCGCTCGAGGTCGCTGTAGAACAGTTCCTTATCCAAGAGGTTAGCATCATTTGTTGGGGCATAGACTTGTATTAGGGTCCAGTTTCCGCTTCGCAGATTTGTATACGCTACAATTATTCGGGGGCTTACTGCCTCCCATTCCACTACCTTCTTATATACTTCGTCCTTCATTATAATGCCGACTCCGTCAACAGCTCTGTTCCCTGGTGGGACTCCCGAATATATCAGAGTGTAACCTCTGTCCATTCCAATCTCTCCAGCTCCCATCTTCGTTACCTCGCTTAATCCCAGAATATCCAATCTGTACTTCGCCATTTCTTCGATGATCTCAACCTCCTTGCCGGTGATAGATCTCACGTTCCATATTCCTAATCGTGTGTCCTTATCTATGCCGGGTCGTTTCCGTTTAATCTGTCTATCTCCGAGGCTTTTCGCTAGGTTTCTTTGAATCAGCTGTACTCCCAGGCGGGTGATTAGCCCAGTCCAGGAGGCTCCGTTACTTAGGGACAACTGGTCTTCCGAATATTTATGTCCCCTCAGGAAAAAGGGTGACCGGGCTATACCCCCCAGCACTGGGGGCCTGTTGGTCCACGGGTCTTTATTCAATATATTCAGACAATCCCTCCTAAGAGGGATCTCCCATCCGCCACCTGGGGACGCGCTCCCTAACGGACAGGCTCCGCCGAGAGATAGAACAAAATGACAGAAATGGAATATTCGCGTGAGAAGCCGCAGGCAAAAGCTAGTTTTACATAAAACACACAACCTTATAGACCTGCATACATCCTTGTCTCTACAGTCCTGTGCCGGCTTAAAATTAGTAGAAAATTCGCCCATTCCTCTCTGTCCATCGCCATGGTCCACCATTTAATTGCGCCTCTCTGCCTATCATGTCCATCCAGCGGGCTTTCGGTTTTCCAATCTTCCTCTTTCCTATTGGTATTTGGTCTGCGACCCTGATCGGTATAGGATCTTGCTTTATTCTTTTTAAGCCAAAGAAAGTCTTTTTGTCTCTCTGCCCAGCGAAGTCTGTTGATATTGACAAAATCAACCACATGTGTTTCGCAGAATTCGGAGAAAAACTCTCTAGTGTGGCACCTTATTTTCTTGTACTGGTCCATAGATTTTTCTCTCGGTCGGTCTTTGCTCATTAATCCCCTCAATCACCAGTTTTGAGGGTGTTAATGATTAAGCCCATGTTTTGGCGGAAGACTCTATGGGCCGTAAATACCTCCTTCAGACTAGCTTCTGTTCATGTAATCAGATCAATGTCGTCCGCGTATGCCAAGACTTGGATCTGCCTGTTACATACGTATCCCCCAATCTGTAGACCAGAGTCGTGGATCACTTTTTCTAGAGCCAGTTTGAACAATAGGCAGGCCAATGCATCGTCTTGCTTCAGACCATTCTCTGTTTCTACTGGATCTGACAAGTGCAACTGCACTCTAATTCTGCATCTTGATTCAGACATTGTCGCAATAACTATTTTTATCAGTTTAACTAAGTAGAGGGAAAATGGGGGAGCTGGCGCACCATTTCCTCCATCCCCTCCACCGCTAACCTTAACTACCACGTGGTCTTGCCTCGACCCTACCTTAACCACCACGTGGTCTCACCTCGAACTAACCTTAACTATTAGGCCACGCCCCTTTTTAGTCACGTGACCCATATGCCACGCCCCTTTTAGTCACGTGACTCTTATGCCCCGCCCCATTTTAGTCACGTGTTCCAGTCATGTGACCCATAGAACCTCATGACCTAAGCTCCGCCCACAAGATTTACCCCCTCCACCCATTGAAGGGTTAGGCACCCACCTTATAGAGCATGAGTGTACCCGGCCGCCATTTTGTTTTTTATGCATCGCCGTTTTGTTTTTCTACTGTTTGAGAGATTTGAGGTTTTGTTGAAGAGTTAGGTACCCACCTTATAGAGCATGAGTGTACCCGGTCGCCATTTTGTTTTTTATACATCGCCATTTTGTTTTTATACTGTTTGAGAGATTTGAGGTTTTGTTGAAGGCTTAGGTCCCCACCTTATAGAGCATGAGTGTGCCAGACATCCATTTTGTTTTTTATACATCGCCATTTTATTTTTCTACTGTTTGAGAGACTTGAGGTTTTGTTGAAGGATCGGGTACCCACCTTATAGAGCATGAGTGTGCCAGACCTCCATTTTGTTTTTCTTACACCGCCGTTTTGTTTTTCTACTGTTTGAGATACTTAAGGTTTTGTTGAAGGGTTAGGTACCCACCTTATAGAGCATGAGTGTGCCAGACCTCCATTTTGTTTTTCTTACACCGCCATTTTGTTTTTCTACTGTTTGAGAGACTTGAGGTTTTGTTGAAAGATCGGGTACCCAACTCATAGAGCATGAGTGTACCCGGCCGCCATTTTGTTTTTCTTATGCCGCCATTTTGTTTTTCTACAGTTTGAGAGACTTGAGGTTTTGTTGAAGGGTTAGGTACCCTCCTTATAGTCTGTAACCTTCCCAACGGTTATATAATCATAATCTATACGATGAAGGGTCAGGTATCCACTTTATTGTCTGTAACCTCCCCTACGGTTATATAATCATAACCTATACGATGAAGGGTCAAGTATCCACTTTATAGTCTGTAACCTCCCCTACGGTTATATAATCATAACCTATACGACGAAGGGTCAAGTATCCACTTTATGGTCTGTAACCTCCCCTACGGTTATATAATCATAACCTATACGATGAAGGGTCAGGTATCCACTTTATTGTCTGTAACCTCCCCTACGGTTATATAATCATAACCTATATGATGAAGGGTTAGGTACCCTCTTCATACTCTGTAACCTTCCCAAAGGTTACATAACCTTTATCTTGTTTTCGTTTTTGTGCAACCTTCTCAATGTTTACGTAATCTTTACAATATTTAACTTTACCAACATTTAAACAGGTTGGATCATGTATAGACAAGTTGGATGATGTCTAGGTGAAATACAAATATGGACTTTGAACTGTTTATCTCTAGCATATAAATAAATAGTAGATTTCCTTAATCCTATAACAACTGCTGGACCTTGAGCTGTTTATCTCTAACATATAAATAAATAGCATAGTCCCTTAATCCTATAACAGCTTTTGGACTTTGAACTGCTGATCCCTTTAACATAAATAAGTTACAGGGCTCCTTAATCCTATAACAGCTTTTGGACTTTGAGCTCTTAATCCCAAACCTTTCTTATCTCGCTGAAACATAAACAAAACAACTTTTCAATGTACTACGTATTTTTAATAGCTGATAGTATAAATAATAGTCTTAAAAGGATTAACTTGTCAATGTTCTACGTATTTTTATTCCCTGATAGTTAAATAATGGTCTTAAAAGGATTAACTTTTAATCCATTAAGTTCCTATCGAACTTTTAATCTCTAAAATATATTAACAAATCGAAACGACTATCACGCTGGCCAAAGAGGTTAAACCTTTTCATAGCTTTGAAATATTTTCAAAGTACACGAGTCTGTATTGATAACTTCGAACACGATGCAGTAAATTTTAATTAATAAATATTAATTAATCCCTAATTAACACTAATTCTTAATTAGCACTAATCCTATTTTATATCTTATTGATACCCGGTTCGACTTGCTCGAACCTGCCTGAATAGAATGGGAGCAGGTCGACTCATGCTCGCTTCATAACGGGTGGGAGGGGGTACTATGATCGGTAGAGGAGGAACTATGGCGGGTGGTGGGAGAACCTCACAGCCAATCAGATTCGAGTATTCTCCTTCTATAAATAGGGCCGTTTTGCGGAGCTCTTCCTCATTATCTCATCGTGCTAGTTGCAACATTTCTGGAAACGTGTGAGTTGATTTTTTTTTTTAAACCTGTTATTCTCTTTGGTTGGAGTGTAGTTTTATCTCATTGTGCCATATCAGTTTATAAATTCGTTTTTAATTTTCTCATTGTTTAATTTTTTTTAACTATTTAATATTTTTTTTTCAAAGTTAAGATTAACTCTTTTGTTTTCAATTTTAATTTTTTGCTTAATTTTTTTTTCAATTCGTCTTTAAATTTCACATAGTTTAATTTTTTTCTTCTATATTAGTTTTCAATTCGTTTTTTAAATTTTTTTTCTTCTATATCAGTTTTTCTATTATTTTTAATTGTATAATAATTTAAAAAAAAATTAAGATTAATTCTTTTGTTTTCAATTAATTTCGATTTTTTCTTTATTTAATATTTTTATAGTTAGAGTTTTAGTTATTTCATTTTAAATTAACTTTTTATTTCTTATCATGTCGTCATTAAAAGTCATTATAAGTGTCAATACTTTTTATTTCTTATCATGTCGTCATTAAAAGTCATTATAAGTGTCAATACTGCGACAGAGATTTTAGTAGGAGGATTGATAGAGTCCATCATGAAAATTCATGTTTGGCTACCCTGCCACGACGTACATGTGTTTCCTGCGGTAAGATTTTTAATTCTGTAACGCAGTGCAGAAAGCATGTACGTCGCTGTCAACCAGAAACACCGCTCGTCATGACAAAGCGAAGGCGGTTGGAGGCGGCTATGGGGTCTCTATTTCAGATAGAAACATCATTTGGAGGAGACCTCAAAACTTTTTTCCTTCCATGTTCTGAACCAATCGATGCAGTGGAATTTCTCTGCAATCAGACCGATACTCTATATCGATTGATTTCAGAATTTTGGTCGGAATCAGACGCTCCCCTAAAGTTTAATTTGATATTGGAGGCTACGTATGAAAACGTCAAAGGAGAGACGTGCGATCGTGCCTTCAAAACCAAAAATAAAGCTATCTACGACATCTCTTCCGTCTTGGATTGTCTAAGCGGAATGTATGCGAAGATGGCTACCGAGATGGAAGAGATGGCGATGAAGGGGAGCGGTTGGTTCCTTAAAGGTATTGACGGTCTTCTCTTGAAAGTAAATCGATTTAGACCTCTAGGCGCCTCCAGCTATATAGCGCTTCCGCCTAAAATAGCAGCTAAAAAAGCTATTATAAATGTCCAAAATGATGACGAGCAGTGTTTCAAGTATGCCATATTGTCACACCTCGTCGATGGTCATGATCCACAACGAGTGAGCAAGTATAAAAACTTGCAACACAGATACAACTTTGAGTGCATTTCCTTCCCCACTCCTCTCCAAGAGGTGAAAACTTTTGAGCGACACAATAACATCAGTGTCAACGTTTTCGCCATTGGAGAGACCGGAGACGTGTATCCGCTGAAAGTGGTTAAAGAGGAGAAGGCTGATCATCGTGATCTCCTTCTCCTGACAACGGATGATGGACGAAGCCACTACGCTTATATAAAAGACTTCAACAAATTAGTGGCTTCACAGACCTCTGGCCACCGTAGCGGAAGACACGTATGCGAACGATGTTTCACCCACTTCAATTTAGATGGGAGAGACATCGCTGAGCGGGTGAGGGAGCACATGGAGTATTGTGGGGAAAATAAACCACAACTCGAATCGTACTCCCGGCCTGCGACGATGAGGGGAATCCTCAGAGTATAACGTTTATTAACATCCAACGACAAGTGAGGATTCCCTTTGTCGTGTATGCAGATTTTGAATCAATTTTAGAAAAGATTCAGCCGGGAGAGTCGAGATCCTCACAGACGACCCCCTACCAGAGACACCTTCCGATGAGTTTCTGTGTACATGTGAAAATTGCAGAAAACATCCCTCGCCACTCGCTGCCCATAGATTTTCCCACTGAACCCTACATCTACACGGGTGAGGATTCAGCGGCTCTCAGGAGTGTATGGACGGGAACAAAGGTAGCAGGATTGGGATCGGAGATGGGCTTCCTTCTGCGATGGTGTTAGGGGTAGCATGAGCCGCTTCATGATGTATACCTGAGACACCTTCCCCGCCACTTCCTTGATATATGTCATAAATTTCGCCGCTGAAACCCTACCCGTGTAGGGTTCAGTGGGAAAATCTATGGGCAGCGAGTGGCGAGGGATGTTTTCTGCAATTTTCACATGTACACAGAAACTCATCGGAAGGTGTCTCTGGTAGGGGGTCGTCTGTGAGGATCTCGACTCTCCCGGCTGAATCTTTTCTAAAATTGATTCAAAATCTGCATACACGACAAAGGGAATCCTCACTTGTCGTTGGATGTTAATAAACGTTATACTCTGAGGATTCCCCTCATCGTCGCAGGCCGGGAGTACGATTCGAGTTGTGGTTTATTTTCCCCACAATACTCCATGTGCTCCCTCACCCGCTCAGCGATGTCTCTCCCATCTAAATTGAAGTGGGTGAAACATCGTTCGCATACGTGTCTTCCGCTACGGTGGCCAGAGGTCTGTGAAGCCACTAATTTGTTGAAGTCTTTTATATAAGCGTAGTGGCTTCGTCCATCATCCGTTGTCAGGAGAAGGAGATCACGATGATCAGCCTTCTCCTCTTTAACCACTTTCAGCGGATACACGTCTCCGGTCTCTCCAATGGCGAAAACGTTGACACTGATGTTATTGTGTCGCTCAAAAGTTTTCACCTCTTGGAGAGGAGTGGGGAAGGAAATGCACTCAAAGTTGTATCTGTGTTGCAAGTTTTTATACTTGCTCACTCGTTGTGGATCATGACCATCGACGAGGTGTGACAATATGGCATACTTGAAACACTGCTCGTCATCATTTTGGACATTTATAATAGCTTTTTTAGCTGCTATTTTAGGCGGAAGCGCTATATAGCTGGAGGCGCCTAGAGGTCTAAATCGATTTACTTTCAAGAGAAGACCGTCAATACCTTTAAGGAACCAACCGCTCCCCTTCATCGCCATCTCTTCCATCTCGGTAGCCATCTTCGCATACATTCCGCTTAGACAATCCAAGACGGAAGAGATGTCGTAGATAGCTTTATTTTTGGTTTTGAAGGCACGATCGCACGTCTCTCCTTTGACGTTTTCATACGTAGCCTCCAATATCAAATAAACTTTAGGGGAGCGTCTGATTCCGACCAAAATTCTGAAATCAATCGATATAGAGTATCGGTCTGATTGCAGAGAAATTCCACTGCATCGATTGGTTCAGAACATGGAAGGAAAAAAGTTTTGAGGTCTCCTCCAAATGATGTTTCTATCTGAAATAGAGACCCCATAGCCGCCTCCAACCGCCTTCGCTTTGTCATGACGAGCGGTGTTTCTGGTTGACAGCGACGTACATGCTTTCTGCACTGCGTTACAGAATTAAAAATCTTACGCAGGAAACACATGTACGTCGTGGCAGGGTAGCCAAACATGAATTTTCATGATGGACTCTATCAATCCTCCTACTAAAATCTCTGTCGCAGTATTGACACTTATAATGACTTTTAATGACGACATGATAAGAAATAAAAAGTATTGACACTTATAATGACTTTTAATGACGACATGATAAGAAATAAAAAGTTAATTTAAAATGAAATAACTAAAACTCTAACTATAAAAATATTAAATAAAGAAAAAATCGAAATTAATTGAAAACAAAAGAATTAATCTTAATTTTTTTTAAAATTATTATACAATTAAAAATAATAGAAAAACTGATATAGAAGAAAAAAATTAAAAAAACGAATTGAAAACTAATATAGAAGAAAAAAATTAAACTATGTGAAATTTTAAAGACGAATTGAAAAAAAAATTAAGCAAAAAATTAAAATGAAAACAAAAGAGTTAATCTAACTTTGAAAAAAAAATATTAAATAGTTAAAAAAAATAAACAATGAGAAAATTAAAAACGAATTTATAAACTGATATGGCACAATGAGATAAAACTACACTCCAACCAAAGAGAATAACAGGTTTAAAAAAAAAAATCAACTCACACGTTTCCAGAAATGTTGCAACTAGCACGATGAGATAATGAGGAAGAGCTCCGCAAAACGGCCCTATTTATAGAAGGAGAATACTCGAATCTGATTGGCTGTGAGGTTCTCCCACCACCCGCCATAGTTCCTCCTCTACCGATCATAGTACCCCCTCCCACCCGTTATGAAGCGAGCATGAGTCGACCTGCTCCCATTCTATTCAGGCAGGTTCGAGCAAGTCGAACCGGGTATCAATAAGATATAAAATAGGATTAGTGCTAATTAAGAATTAGTGTTAATTAGGGATTAATTAATATTTATTAATTAAAATTTACTGCATCGTGTTCGAAGTTATCAATACAGACTCGTGTACTTTGAAAATATTTCAAAGCTATGAAAAGGTTTAACCTCTTTGGCCAGCGTGATAGTCGTTTCGATTTGTTAATATATTTTAGAGATTAAAAGTTCGATAGGAACTTAATGGATTAAAAGTTAATCCTTTTAAGACCATTATTTAACTATCAGGGAATAAAAATACGTAGAACATTGACAAGTTAATCCTTTTAAGACTATTATTTATACTATCAGCTATTAAAAATACGTAGTACATTGAAAAGTTGTTTTGTTTATGTTTCAGCGAGATAAGAAAGGTTTGGGATTAAGAGCTCAAAGTCCAAAAGCTGTTATAGGATTAAGGAGCCCTGTAACTTATTTATGTTAAAGGGATCAGCAGTTCAAAGTCCAAAAGCTGTTATAGGATTAAGGGACTATGCTATTTATTTATATGTTAGAGATAAACAGCTCAAGGTCCAGCAGTTGTTATAGGATTAAGGAAATCTACTATTTATTTATATGCTAGAGATAAACAGTTCAAAGTCCATATTTGTATTTCACCTAGACATCATCCAACTTGTCTATACATGATCCAACCTGTTTAAATGTTGGTAAAGTTAAATATTGTAAAGATTACGTAAACATTGAGAAGGTTGCACAAAAACGAAAACAAGATAAAGGTTATGTAACCTTTGGGAAGGTTACAGAGTATGAAGAGGGTACCTAACCCTTCATCATATAGGTTATGATTATATAACCGTAGGGGAGGTTACAGACAATAAAGTGGATACCTGACCCTTCATCGTATAGGTTATGATTATATAACCGTAGGGGAGGTTACAGACCATAAAGTGGATACTTGACCCTTCGTCGTATAGGTTATGATTATATAACCGTAGGGGAGGTTACAGACTATAAAGTGGATACTTGACCCTTCATCGTATAGGTTATGATTATATAACCGTAGGGGAGGTTACAGACAATAAAGTGGATACCTGACCCTTCATCGTATAGATTATGATTATATAACCGTTGGGAAGGTTACAGACTATAAGGAGGGTACCTAACCCTTCAACAAAACCTCAAGTCTCTCAAACTGTAGAAAAACAAAATGGCGGCATAAGAAAAACAAAATGGCGGCCGGGTACACTCATGCTCTATGAGTTGGGTACCCGATCTTTCAACAAAACCTCAAGTCTCTCAAACAGTAGAAAAACAAAATGGCGGTGTAAGAAAAACAAAATGGAGGTCTGGCACACTCATGCTCTATAAGGTGGGTACCTAACCCTTCAACAAAACCTTAAGTATCTCAAACAGTAGAAAAACAAAACGGCGGTGTAAGAAAAACAAAATGGAGGTCTGGCACACTCATGCTCTATAAGGTGGGTACCCGATCCTTCAACAAAACCTCAAGTCTCTCAAACAGTAGAAAAACAAAATGGCGATGTATAAAAAACAAAATGGAGGTCTGGCACACTCATGCTCTATAAGGTGGGTACCTAAGCCTTCAACAAAACCTCAAATCTCTCAAAGAGTATAAAAACAAAATGGCGATGTATAAAAAAACAAAATGGCGACCGGGTACACTCATGCTCTATAAGGTGGGTGCCTAACCCTTCAATGGGTGGAGGGGGTAAATCTTGTGGGCGGAGCTTAGGTCAGGAGGTTCTATGGGTCACGTGACTGGAACACGTGACTAAAATATGCGGGCGGAGCATAGACCAGGACGTTCCGCAGGTCACGTGACTGGATCACGTGACTAAAATGGGGCGGGACATAAGGGTCACGTGACTAAAAGGAGCGTGGCATATGGGTCACGTGACTAAAAAGGGGCGTGGCCTAATAGTTAAGGTTAGTTCGAGGTGAGACCACGTGGTGGTTAAGGTAGGGTCGAGGCAAGACCACGTGGTAGTTAAGGTTAACGGTGGAGGGGATGGAGGAAATGGTGCGCCAGCTCCCCCATTTTCCCTCTACTTAACTACCGTTAATCGTACTTGTACGCTGCACGGAAGTCTATAATGGTGGTGTGTGCTGATTCCTTATTCTAAAGTTTTTTCTAATTTCTGTCTCAACGTCTTCCGAAAGTCCTATTAGTATTCTCCAATAATATTCTCAGCATAGGGAAGTAATATCGGGAATATTACGTTGGAGAGGAGTTTACAGGCTGTAGGATTAGGGATATTCCTCAGTAGTTCTGACATGTGTATCCCCGTTTTTATTTACAACTTTATTTACTCGTATCTCATAATAATAACCTTTTTTTCCCCAGTGTTTCCACTACAATACACGATTGAATGTCTCAAGACTTCGTAGCTTTTCAAATGAAATCTACTGACTTAAATAGTTTAGACAGTAATGGCAAATAAACTTTGATTAGAAAACAAAAAATATTTTTGAAAGTGGTGGAGTTCTAGGAAGGATTACTCTAAACAAGCATAAAATACAAGTGGAAATGTGCGTTGAAAGATCGTCTCCCACCCCTCCAAAAAAAAAATAAATAAAGAACTCTCAGAATTCAAAATTTAAAAAAATAAAACATCAGAGTCATTTTTTAGTTGATTGATGTTTAAGGTAATAAAAGACGATTAATTACTGATAAGATTCTGAAAATTCTTATGACCTTAGTTTTAATTTATTATATTAGATGGAAACTCCTCGTATGAATCAAATACACATTAATATTCAGTTTAAATACACCTGAACTTTTGATATGATAAGTAAACATGTCGTAAATAATATTAGCACACAGACAATTGGCTCCTGATAGAGATGACTTCAAAAACATTCCAGGATAAATTATTTAAAGTATGTTGTGATATTTAAGTCATTAATTCCCTTAAAATGGTCGGACCAACCTATCAATGTAATTCAGTATTTGTATATTGACAGTTTAAGTTTAGTTTTAGGTTAGATGTAATTCTAGGTTAGGTTCAATGCTTTAATCACAAATCTTCTCTTGGCAAGTGTCCTTATCCCGCAATTAATTATCTGCATTAACCTTTTTACTTCCTTGTTCGCAGTAAAGGAAGTATTGTAATCCCGAAAATTTTCGGTTATCAGATTTCACCGGAAATATCCATTTTGACCATCCCTGAATTCATTTTGACAAGTTTCGTGTTGACGTCTGTACGTTCGTTCGTACGTAATTCGCATAACGCAAAACCGGTTAGCCGTAGAAGGCTAAAATTTTGAATTTAGGACTATTGTAAAATCTAGTTGTGAACCTCCCTTTTTGGTCACTGCATGATAACCGGAAGTAGTACTTTACTTGTAAGGCATTATGGATATTCATCAAAAATTAAATTAAAATATAATGAAAAACTTTTCAAATTTGGTAAATATGGCTTACATATGAATATAAACAACATAATAAATTTCGGTTAAAATTGGCAAACCTGAAATAGTTCTTTAATTGAAGGTCATATTAGACTTTCATCAAAAATTATATTAAAATATAGTGTAAAACATCTCAAATTTAGAAAATTAGACTTTTATATGAATATAATTAATATGATAGTTTTGGCTGAAATTGAAGAGCCGAAATTGTACTCTACTTGAAGGTTTTAAACTTACAACACAAGGTTTATTGATATTTAATACAGAGATCATCTGATTTGGTGATAAAGGTTATAAACGCGATTTTTTTCGACCTCTAATTAAACGATTTCATTACTTGTTTTAAGTGTTAAATTGTCTGTAAAATAAATTCTTTCCTCCACATTTGTGAGCTAAATATGTATGCAGCAGAAGAATGAGATATAAGTTAAGCGGGTTCTTCCGCTTAAAATGTTGAAACCGTCGATTTCTAATGCTTTATTTAATGACATAGATAGTTCTAATGTTGTCAAGGAACAGGAAGAAATCTCTTGGGAACCTGTTATCAACTGAAAGAAAACGGCATATAATAACGGAATAAGACCTCAAGAAACAAGAACTTGTGTGTGTGTGTGTGTATGCGTGCGAGCGTGTGTACGTGCCTGCGTGCGTGTATGTGTGTTAGTCTCTGTATGTGTCGACAGATGGACGTCGCGACGCAGAGTGTCGTTTTTGAGGTACTGCTTTATTCGGAAACTAATAACCAAATTCAGAGTAATTGTTTGAAGCACCGATTAATAGTTAAATAGGCGTACAAGGAAGTCCTGGGGTGTACACATCAGATATTTTCTTTAAAGCACATAGCAAGTTGTTTTAGTATACTCTTAAATGTCTGGTAAACCTAGGTACAAAATGGCAAAGATCACAAGAAAAGCATGTCAATATTTTTGCGTGCTTTTAATATAATTTTGTCTGTTTGACAGTTCGTTCACAGGAATATGTGTGTGTGTATATATATATATATATATATATATATATATATATATATATATATTATCATTTCTATTTTTACTTCCTTGTATGAAGTAAAGGAAGTATTGTAATCGCGAAAATTTTCGGTACGTTTGTTCGTATCTCGCATAACTCAAAAATGGTTAGCCGTACAAAGTTGAAATTTTGTATTTACGGTTGTTGTAAAATCTAGTTGTGAATCACCCTTTTTGATCAATCACTTTACTTGAATGTCATAATTGATTTCCATCAAAAATTATATTAAAATCTATGCAAAACTTCTCAAATTTAGTATTTATAGCTTATATACTGATTTAAATAATATACTAGATTTTAGTCAAAATTGGAAAACCGGAAGCGGTACTTTACTTGAAGGTCATAATAAACTTTCATAAAAAATGCTTGTTTTAAGTGTTAAAATTGAGTGTAAAATACTGGTTTTCCTCCCCATTTGTGAGATCAACAAGTCTGCAGCAGGAGGATAAGATATTAGTTAAATGAATTATTCCGCTTAAAATGTCGTAACTGTTGATTTCCAATGCTCTAAAATTTAGTTGTGAACCTCCCATTTTGGTCACTGCATTACCGGAAGTAGTACCTTACTTGAAGGTCATTATTGATTTTCATCAAAAATTATGTTAAAATGTAATGCAAAACCTCTCAAATTTGGTATGTAAAACTTTTATATCAATATAAATAATATAATAGATTTTAGTTGAAATTGAAGAGCCGAAAGGGGTACTTTACTTGAAGGTCATAATAGTCTTACATCAAAAGGTACATTAACTTTTCATACATAAATCATATGGTTCGGAGATAAAGGTTGTAAACGCGATTTTTTCCCCACTCTAATTAAACAATTTTATTACTTGTTTTAAGTGTTAAAATTGAATGTAAAATACTTTTTTCCTCCACATTTGTGAGCTGAACAATTCTGCAGCAGAAGAATAAGATATAAGTTCAGTGTGTTCTTCCGCATAAAATTTTGTAACCGTCGATTTCTAATGCTTTATCTTGGAAAATAGGCAGTTCTAATGTCTAGGAACACGAAGAAATCTCTTGGGAACTTGCTACCAACTGAAAGAAAACGACGTATAATAACGGAAAAAGACCTTCATAAACAAGAGCCTATGTTTTTTTTTTTTTTTTTTTTTTTTTTTTTTTTTTTTTTTTTTTTTTTTTTTTTTTTTTTTTTTTTTTTTTTTTTTTTTTTTTTTTTTTTTTTTTTTTATACAAGGGTGTGTGGAAATCTTCTAAAGACACGGATAGGCCCGTACCTATCCGCGTGTGGGATTTCTACCCACTAAAACCACCTTCCTACACCTCTTTCCCACCCTCCATGGGACAACCGTTAGGCATTACTAGGAGGGTGATTGGCTGTGTGCCGCCTCATTGTTTTAGGCTGCCACTATTTAGGCGCGCCTCTCCTTCTCCTCCTTCCCCAGCTTCTTGATAACCTCTGCCGCTAGGCGCTGGCCTGCCATCCAACAATTCTGTGAAAGCAGCATCAGGCTGACGATGTTGTTTACTGTGGCTCCTGCGCCACAGATTCCTAGAAATTCTTTCCTCTCTTCTTGAAAGCAGGGACAGCTAAAGAATACATGTTCTACAGTCTCATCTATTGTTGGGCACCTTGGACATACAGCGCTATTGTCCAGCTTGAACCGCACTTGGTAGGCTCTGAAGCAGCCATGTCCTGTGAGCATCTGTGTTAGGTAGTAATCTACTTCCCCATGTTTTCTATCCAGCCAAGGTTGGATTTGAGGTATCAGCCTATGGGTCCACCTCCCTTTCAATGTCGTATCCCAGCTACGTTGCCATCTCTCGGCCGTCTGCTTCCTTTCCTCGGTACTGGAGATGCGGTCAACTCTCTTATATGAGCGTTGCCTCTCTTCTGCGACCGGCTCTATCGGCGGCATCCTGGCCACCACACATGCAGCTTCGTAGGAAACTGTGCGGAACGCGCTGATCACTCTGAGAACACTCCGGTGGTAGACAGATACCATTGGTCTCCTGTAGGCCAGTATATCCAAGGCCTAACTCCATATCGCAGCTGCGTAAAGCAGAGTAGATGGGACCACACTTGCTACCAATAGTCTCCGACTACTTCTGGATCCGCCTATGTTGGGCATCAGTCGGGCCAACGCTGTGCTCACTCTAGTCTAGCCGTTTTATCGCATGCTTGTTGGATATGCTCCTTGAACCGCAGCCTCTCATCGATTATAATCCCAAGATACCTCAGGGAAGACTGGGACCTAATTTCTTGTCTACCCACTCTCAACGTTATTTCCTCCTTCCTTTTGCGACTACTAATAAGAAGGGCCTCTGTTTTCCTGTCTGCCAGCTGGAGCCAGCCAATCTCGGATCAATGAAATGCTCTGGTGATCCTTCAAGGTCACTACATCTTTGTATTTTGCCTCGATCACCACTGCGATGTCGTCGGCAAAGCCCACCGTCTTGGCACCCTCTGGCAGGCTAAGCCTGAGGACCCTGTCGTACATGACATTCCACAGTAGTGGCCCAAGCACTGAGCCCTGGGGTACTCCACCAGTCACCTTAAACCTTTTTGGCCTCAATCCAAACCTCAATCTTCTGTTGAATAAATCAGGGTTCTGTCCCTGAAATAATCTCGAATAATGCTCGTCAGGTAAGTGGGGACACCTATTTCCTGCAGGGCCTTCAGAATACAGCTCCATCTAGCCGAGTTAAAGGCGTTTTTAATATCAAGCGTTTTTAATACAACTGCGCAGTAGCATTTCGTACCTCTTCCCCGGAATAGCCTTCCTAGCCGTTTTTATCACCATGGTGATTGCGTCCAGAGTTGATCTTGCTTTCCGGAAGCCAAACTGAGTCCGTGCTAGGCCCCCTACACCTTCTGTGGTCTCTTGTATCCTGCCAGCTATAATTTTCTCCAAAGCCTTGCCAGCTATGTCCAAAAGACATATCGGTCGATATGCTGAAGGGTCCGATGGGTTTCTCTTGTCTTTCGGGATCAGCACAAGGCGCTGTCTTTTTTATGGCCGCGGAAACGATCCTTCACTTAAACAAGAACTGAAGACTTCTTGAGAGCCTATGTGTGTGTGTGTGTGTGTCTGTATGTGTCAATAGATGGGTGTCACGACGTTTTTGAGATCCTGCTGTCTTCGGAGACTAGTAATCAAATTCAGGGTCACTTTTTGAGCCACCGATTTGTAGTTTAATAGGCGTACAAGGAAGTCATGGGGTGTCCACATCAGATATGTTTAATTCGATAAATGAATTAATGATAATTTGAAATATATATTTCTTTGCCGATATCACTAAGATATTATCGTTATAATATCGATATTACCATCATATTATCCATCGATAATATACCATATTACCATCGATATCATTATGATATTGTTTTTATTATGTTCATTTATAGCAGGATTTATATAATAAGAAGTAGGTTATCCCTTAGTCGGCTTCCGTTTCGCTTAGGTGTTTTTTTTTTTGTTTATTTCATATAAGAATAAACGATATTTATAAAAAACTATGTCTGTGCTAATATATTTAAGATATGTTGACCGCCAGTGTTATCATTTCCTCATCTCTCATTCTCTCTCTCTCTCTCTCCCCCTCCCGTTTCCCTCTTCCCCTTCCCCTTTCCCTTCCTATCCCTCTCCCCTTCCACCTCCCCCTTCCCTTTCTCCTCTCCCTTCTCCTTCTCCTTCCCCTTCCCCTTCCCCTCCTCCTCTACCTACTACCCGAAGGAGGAAGGAAGGAAGGCCGAGAGCCGGGGTACGAGCCCGACTACCCGAGGAAGCCTGAGGACCGGGGTTCGAGCTCGACCACTCAGGAAGAAAGGAAGGAAAGAAAGCCGAGAGCCGGGGTACGAGCCCGACTACCCGAGGAAGCCTGAGGACCGGGATTCGAGCTCGACCATTCAGGAAGGAAGGAAGGAAAGAAAGCTTAGGAAAGAAAGGTGTTCTGATTAGGCCAGTAAACCGGAGCTCTAGTTATACTACTGCTGGGTAATCTCTATTCTGAGAAGTCTAACATATATATAATTTTCTTGGCCATATCAGCACACCTTTTAATCTTATTTTTGTTTTTATAATTACAATGTATATCACAGTACATTTTAAAAAACATTAAATGCTGATAACTATATTACATATAATTTAGTTGTTGGTAAAAAAGCAGGTATGCTGAATTTCAGTTAGTTCACTTGGTGGTACCTAGATAGCGCTGACCACCGACTCCCGCGGTCCACACACCTTGTCATTTCTATACCGGCCTTCGATCAAGGAGGTTCTCCCTAGCGCTGGCTCGCCTAGTTCACCTGGTGGGGCCTAGATAGCGCTGCCAACCAACCCCCGCGGTCCACAGCCTTTGTCATTTCTATACCGGCCTTCGATCAAGGAGGTTCTTCCTAGCGCTGGCTTGCCTTACAGCTGTTCCGCGTGTTTTAATAATTTTTTGAATTACATTGATTTACAGTATCTAATTAAAATAACGCGTTCTTTTAAAAGATACATATTAATTGCTAATGACATAAAAAGAAGGGCCTTTTTGAAGGTATTGTATATATATATATACATATATATATATATATATATATATATATATATATATATATATATATATATATATGTATATATATATGTTTCCTGTTCGCCTTTAAATTCTAGAATGTTTAAAATATCAGAATGAAATTTCGGGATATCCCAACTGGATAAATTGAAGTTCTTATAAGGCGTATTGCCGACTTTGTAATCTATCGATATATTTCTCCAATGACTCTAACTCTGGAATTCCCAATGGGATGGGGTAATTTTTTTATGGCTTCTGATTGGAAATCAAATTTTAAGAGAATTTATATCGGGCACTTTTATGATTCGATGCGCCCCGGGGGCGCTAATCCCATAAAACACAAAAGTTTTATACAATGTTCCGAATTTCTCAGAATGAAAGCAAATCTTTTAGAATATAATTAAAGTGAACGATTTAGATAATTAAAATCTCTTAGGAATGAGTCTGTCATTCCAGATTGCCTATGTATTAGACAATACCACATGATTTTGGATTGCTTCCCGATTTTTTTTTTCTTTAATGGCAGAACTTTTTCGTACAAATGGAGTAATAATTTTAAGCAATAGACAAACATCCATAGGTATAAAACTAATCGAATTCTAAATCCTACCTCATGTTTAGTTGAGGCAAACTCTAATTGTACGGGAGGTTAAATAAAGAAATACTAAATCCTACTTCTTTTGATTATAAATTTGATATTATAGCTACAGCTGTTGAAAATATCGCCTAGCCAGGCTGTTTCTCGGAGGATTTGAATACTATGTCCATTTTTTTCCAATTTAGCATTATTATATGTTTGTAATTAACTTTTTTTTCCGACTAATTTTAAGGGGAACACTAAGTCTACTTTTATTCCATGATATGCATAGGTTCAAACTGCTCTCCTGTAATGTTAGGAAAATGTGGCACGGTGTTACTATACCTTCGTAGTGCAGAAATAATTTAAATAAACCACAATCACCGCAAAATTATATTCTTCGATCGAAAATGTGTCCACTTCCATTGAATCCAAATTGGTTAAAGACCAGAAGAAGTAAAGTGAAACTAAAATGAAATGAAACTAACCATTAAATTATGGATGTATTTTTTCTTTCTTTGATTAAAAAAGTATAAAATTATTTGGAATAACTTGGAAAAGTAATTTAAAAATAGGTATATTTCAATGTTCCAGTGACTAGACTGAAAGAAATTTTAACAAATCATGATTCAATTGATCACATGTTAAGTTCAAGTCACTTTCCTTAACACAAACCACAGAACATTGACACCATTCCACATTTACACACAATATTTATACACAATATTTACACACACATTAATAGTTTGAGTATTTCACCATCTTCATCTGTATAAAACAAAGAAAAATGGATAAATTAATGCACAGAACAGCATCACCTCCATTTACCGTAAGTATTTTGTAAGTACTTTCTCTTTTTCGACATTGTGGTACTCCGTATGCCATACTCTCTGTCAGATCATGTTGCCCTTACAAAGCTGTAACAACTTTTTGGAATTACCCTGCAATTGTGGGATTCCCTTTTTGGAGCAGTAGTTATCGGCCCTCGAACAGATTGTTTCACTGTCGAAGGTTTCAATAGGAACAGGACTACAGCGGGTGGGATGTTGGTTTCTAGTATTTCACAAAAAACAAGGATGGAAAAGGACCCACATAAGAAAATACTACAAAGCCTCTTCAGGATCTTGTCTTGTTTCCAGGAATGATACCTAGCGGTGTGAAGTCGCTTCCTCGTATCAAAAGGTATAGACTCGTGCTATTGGTGCTGTCGGAGTGAATTTAATTATCACCGGAATTCGTCGTTTAACAGATCTTAAAATGCATGTTTACTTTTTAAGATATTTTATTTTTTCGGTAAACATTTGGAATTGCTACTAACGACGGTTAAGAGGTCTAGATTTTCAGACTATACTTTCACCCACTGCGCATGCGCAATTAAATCCTCAAACCGACGGATCCTTCTCAGTTGGAACGCTGGTGTAGGGTTAGGTCAGACTTCCAGGCTTTTTACGAAGGGGTATTGCAATGCTAAGAAGACTCTCTACAGAGGAAAAAGATTAATTTGATCCATAACCAACTCATTCGGGTTATGCTATTAACAATTTCGATCCAAGGACCAAGTCAGGAACTTCGAACCATGATGTTCACATCCGCCAGGGAGCGGAAGAATGGTAAGCCAGAGGTGTAGTAATGATAAACGATTGCTGACAAGTGGAGCATCCGGATTCGTTGAAGTTCAACGCCGCCTTTTCATTAGGAAATGAATGTAATTTTCTAAAACTTCATGGACGAAAATTTATTGATCCTTAGTTATACACATAATTGGTAAATTTTTTTCACCACTTGGACTAAACTTCCCAGCTCCGAATATTTAAACTTAAAGATAGTGTAGGAAGAAGGTGGTGGGGACAAGAGATCTATTCGGTAAAAGACGGGAAGTCTGACCTAACCCTACATGACTATTCCAAGCGAAAGGATCCATCGGTTTGAGTATTTAATTGGGCATGCGCAGTGGGTGAAAGTATAGTCTGGTCTGAGAATCTAGACCTCTTCAAGGTCGTTTGTAGCGATTCCAAAGGTTTACCTTTGTTTTTATATCCGTGATATATATGTCTTAATTGTATCAAAAATTTAGAACTATTCAGAGTTTTAATTTGGTTTAGCCTAGAGCATTATAAAAGAGATTAAATATATTACAAGCCCCTTATTTTTTTGTTTTGCTATTTTTTTATTTGATTTAAAAATTAAGTAATTTATCATGTGATTATAAAAACAAAACGTGAATCCGCGTTTGTTCGACGTATGCAACCAAATTTTAACAACCAAGAAATTATCGAGAAAAGTTTTTAGTGAGAATTTCAGGGGAAATTATTGAAAAATAATCATTTTGGTTTGCGACCTTCGGCAGTTTGAATGTAAATAAGTAGCTATGCCTTGTGATTCCATCCGTGTTAAATTTGCTTAAACCCTAATAAAATACTTTTTTTTTTAATGCGGTTTAGACAGCATATTATTTTTAAACTTTAATATCTCAGGAACTCTGGCTCGACTGGGGAATAAGGAAGGAACCCGTAGTACTATGGTGCACGTATCCTCTTATGAAGAGTGCTACGCTTGAATCGGTGAGCTCTAGGGAAATCAAGCGCCTAAAAATCTTTAAAACCCGATTTGTCCCTTCTCGATCCGCAGACTTACCACCAACAGATTTTTGGGACCACCTGCATTTCAGTCTGTTTTATTAGAAATTTAAGAATCGAAATTGGAATTTGTCACTTCTCTATGAAATTTCCTTTCTTTTAACATCAAATCCATCGCCAAAATCCATCTCTCCTGATAACCAGAAAAGGGATCTATGCTACCCTATTAATATAGAGTGATAATATTAATTACTCTAGAAGATACATATATATTTACAACACAACTTAAAAAATTTATATATTTATATATATATATATATATATATATATATATATATATATATATATATATATATATATATTGTTGGGAAGAGCGAAGTTATAAAAATAAATCTGGTGCGGTGAGCGCATCACACAACTTTCCCTTACCGTCCTATAATAATTATCTTTTTAATACAATTTTAAAGAGTTCACATAAACACTGTTACTAATAAACTTAGCAGCATACACATCTTCTTCCGCTTAAGTACAATAAAAAAGTTTTTTAAACAATTTTAGTATAACAATCCTGTAAACAACCTATATATTTTAACTTTGTCAAGTTGCACATATATATTTAAAAGTTTCTGGTTTAGTTTCCGTGGAAACATTTTCTTTCTATTAAATAATGTGAAAGTAGAAATTATCAAGTTAATTTCCGCTTTTGTATTCTTAAATTACTTTATTACAGAGCCTATTGTTTACAACAGATTGGCGGATTGGTGGGATGAGGTTCAGTCGCATCCGTCTCCTTTCGGATGCGCTCGGTTATCCATCTAGGATCTTGTGCTCCTCATAAAATACACTGTATCTTTGCTAATACTGGTCCGATTTTGATGATTCTTTAATTGTTTTTTAGATAATTTAATTACCTTTCATACAATTCTACACACAATTTACCGTAAAATGCATGCTTTTTATGCTATGCGCAAATAAAATATTCTTTTCATCATAACTTTTTTCCCTGCAATTCCTCGGTAATTTAATGCATAAATGAAAAGTTAAAGGCCTTTATGATGAATAATTTAGACAAGTTTCATCAAAATCGATAGAGCCGTTTTCGAGAAAATTGTAAACAATTGTAATATCCATGATATAATTACCATTTCTGGTTAGTCCGATGCGCTGTATCTTTGCTATTATTGATCCGATTTTGATGATTCTTTTTTTTTTTTTAGATGATTTAATTACCTTTCATACACGTCTAAAGATAATTTACCACAAATTGCACGCTTTTGAAGTTATGCGCAAATAAAATATTCTTTTCATCATAACTTTTTTCTCAGCAATTCCTCGGTGATTTACTACATAAATGAAAAGTTAAAGGCTTTTATGAAGAATAATTGAGGCAAGTTTCATCAAAATCGTTAGAGCCGTTTTCGAAAATGTAAAAAAGTGTAAAATCCATGTTATAGTAGCTAACTCCGGTTAATCCGATGCGCTGTTTCTTTGCTAATACTGGTCCGATTTCGATGATTCTTTTATTGTTTTTTAGATAATTTAATTACCTTTCATACAATTCTGCACACGATTTACCGTAAAATGCATGCTTTTTATGCTATGCGCAAATAAAATATTCTTTTCATCATAACTTTTTTCTCAGCAATTCCTCGGTGATTTACTACATAAATGAAAAGTTAAAGGCTTTTATGAAGAATAATTGAGGCAAGTTTCATCAAAATCGTTAGAGCCGTTTTCGAAAATGTAAAAAAGTGTAAAATCCATGTTATAGTAGCTAACTCCGGTTAATCCGATGCGCTGTTTCTTTGCTAATACTGGTCCGATTTCGATGATTCTTTTATTGTTTTTTAGATAATTTAATTACCTTTCATACAATTCTGCACACGATTTACCGTAAAATGCATGCTTTTTATGCTATGCGCAAATAAAATATTCTTTTCATCATAACTTTTTTCCCTGCAATTCCTCGGTGATTTAATGCATAAATGAAAAGTTAAAGGCCTTTATGATGAATAATTTAGACAAGTTTCATCAAAATCGATTGAGCCGTTTTCGAGAAAATTTTAAAAAAGTGGCACTTCCGGTTAGTCGATTTTGACGAAAAACTTGCTGTAACATCACAGCCATATGTACCTTTAATACGTAATTTGAGTATCGTACGACTTTTCGTTTTTGAGCTAGACTGTTCACATACACACAGACCATTTTCTGAGGCTTGGTCATTTGGACTCAGTGGACCTTAAAACGTGTATTTCCGTTGAAAACTCGAATTCGAAAATTTTCACGATCACAATACTTCCCCTTTCTATGTACTTCGTATATAGGTAAGGGAAAGTAACAAACATAGATCTCGACCCCGTTTCTACTAACGCCGAAGTGCTCTTTAGAGCACAAACAAAATAAATAATGTTGGGAAAAAAAAATAGTTGATATGCAATAAAATAAATTAATTATAATTTTGAAACGAGAGAAATTACAGATAAGTATAAAAAAAAAATAAACTCATTAATATAAACCAAAGGCGACTTACAAGTACACATAAATTAAACTATTTTCATTGAAAACCCATATTACTAATAAAAAATAAGAAAAAAAAAAGGAATTTGAACCTTACTTGTTTTGAAAAATAAATCAGTTTGCTATTATAAAAATTAATATGTAAGTAATAAAATTAAACAAATATGTATCAATAACAACTATATTACAAATGTTAATTTTCAATTAAATCGTTTTGTTCAGTTAGAAATATTGGCCACTAGAAATAAACTAATAACTTATTTCACTTAATAGTTTATTAAATTCACAGATCTCTTCAGGTGAATTAGATTAAGTACCACCAACGCATGAATGGCGACGAAATAAAAAAGGTCTTTGTTACCTCGATAGTAGTATAACTGATGTATTGAAAGGAAGGCTTTATTTCCAACATTGACGAGAGGTGCAGCTGGCAGCTGGTAGACTTCCTTCGTCGGGAGAAATGACTATGTCCAAAATGACGAGCGATGTCTGATGAAAATGGTTATGGCTCCTCACTCTTCCGCCTTCCTTAGGAAACTGGCCCGTAGGGCAAGGGGGGGGGGAGGGCACGGTTATCTCTTAATAATCCTAAACTGTATGTGTATCGTGGAAACAAAATAAAATGACACAACAAACTTTCTCTCGTTTCAATATAAATAAAAAGAATAATTACTGTTATTTAAAGTAAATTAAAAGTAACTCTAAATGACTAAACAAAAAAATTAAGTTTACGCCTTAAACATATATATATATATATATATATATATATATATATATATATATATATATATATACACATACATACACACACACACACACACATTTATTTAGAAAATTAGGATATAGTTCATGTTCTTTTAGAAAATTTTAAATTTTCTTTCAGAATACCCTATTGTCTCAATAATATTTTACATCATGATCAATATCATTATCTTATATTGTAAATTTCACTTACCTTAGGTACCTGTAAAAGTAAGTTATGTTGGCATATGTTTTATTTTTAACTATTAAAGATACCAATCTAGGACCGCGGTTGAAAAAAACCCTGCATGAAAAGATATTGAAAAACGACAAACACCGCTTTACCATTATTATGCTGACATAACAAGTATGGATTTTCGGGTACCTAGATCTCCGAAAATATAAGGTCTTGGAGCTGGAAATTTTACACAAATATACTTTAATTTAATGCGAGAAGAAAATATTTACTAATTTTCTTTACAATCGAACTGAAGTGAGCTGACGTATAACACTTCAAAAATGCTACTTTTCCAAGTCTAATTTATTTGTTTTAATGCCTTTTGTATCGATTTGGAGTCTTAAAATAAATTTTAGAAATAATAAACTTTTTTTTTACATTTCGGCCTATACAAATTTTATATATGAACCAACTGTGACGAAATTTAGCAGGCGTATTTTTTTTTTGGAGTTATTAAGGATATTTTGTATCATTTCTGAAGATTTGACTTCCTAAGAAAGTTTTACAAGCAGATAATCTGATTTTTTTCTGCACATTTTGGACTTGTCTGTAATCATTGTCATGACAACTTAAATACATTAAAATACACATGGAAGCAACTTCACCACGAATACATTTTAATAAGAGTGAATATATTGTATGAAATCGTTATTTGTTAACGACATCGAAGAATAAGGAAATAAAAGGGCAAAAACGAGAAAATTTATTGCCGTTTTTTTTTTTTTTTTTATTGTCATTTGTATTTTATTGTATTTATTCTTTTAAATTTATTGTCATTTTGAACCTCTTCCTAGAAAATATATGAAATAAATGAGACTGAACAGCATTTTATAGGTAAGCTTTAATTTTAAATTTTATTTTCTTTTATATGTGGTAGGTTGTTAATAAGCTGAATAAAATGAAACTAAATTTCACGCTGATTGGGCACAGCGCTAGGCCGGCGATTATTTCGGCGCTGACCGGCCGAAATAATCGTTGGTATCCCTTCCTATAGATTTCTGCAAGCTAAATTGAATGAAATTAAATTTGATGCTGATTCGACGACGCGAGGCTGCAGCGCTGACTGAAAAGATAGGAGCTATTCTAAGATGAATCCATTTTATTTCTTTAAGGTTATATAAAAAAATTTCCGCTTTTTAAGCTATGTGGCTTGTGAAATAATTCTTTCTGGGCCTTGGGGTCTTTTATTTTTATGAAACTATTAGGTTATTATTTTAACAAAATTATGTGTTTTTTTTAAGTTTAAATAACCTTCTAATGTTTAATAAGAAGATGAATTTCTTGGAGTAATTTTCTAGGCATTTGAATTTAAAAATGGTTCCCAATGAATGCTTCCCATGGCCTATATGTATAAATATATATAGTTATAAATATAATTGCAGTGTCCAAGCCGTTAGAAAACTGGACATTAATCACTATTTCTGGATAGGTGAAAACCATGGAAATGGGTGAAACTTGATCTACATTCAACGATTAAGTTTTAGAGGCATACGGTGGCCCTTACTTGGAAACTCAAAGGACGATGATTTCGGCTTCCTTTTTTGGTCGGATTTTTTGCATCCTGCGCCGCTCTATCAACTTATCTTAGACCAAGCCGTTCTATTCCTCCGGCTTGATTCTGGGTTCTTTCTTGTGATTTCTTTGGAAGTTCTTCTTGATTCATTCAAACCAAGTTCAAGTTTTCAACATCTCTGATGCTCTGCTAATGTTTTATATTCTACCCATTTCTAAGTCTTCAATGAACATTAATATTAGCAACTCTGAAGATTATCCTTAAAAATATCTATAGGACTTTAGTCTTCTTTTTTTCAGAATGGAGATACAGTAGGACTGATCTGATTAAAATTTCGTAAATCAATATCCGTATGTCAAAAAAAAAGAAGGCCAAAAACATCTGAGGGTGATGACGATTCTTTTTTATTTTAAGTTGTGAAGAATATAATTCATGGAAGCAACAATCGAACGAAGACAACTAACTTTTTCGAACGAATAGTATTTCCGTTCTCCACACACTCGATGCATACTCCACATACAAATTTTTCTGGATGACCTATCTGCGTGTATTTGATCTAATTTTCATTTTTATATTTAGGTAAATTATGTAGACCCTTTTCAGCTAATGCATCCGTTTGAATAGCTTCTTCGACAATCGTTCATCGGTACCCAGATCTCCCGATAATTCGAACAGCTGTCCCTATATTGTAATTAAAATAATACTTATGAATTATTCTTTGTCAGATAGGCTTTTTTGGTTGATTTAATGGGAATACAGCTGAACTTATTTCGAGGAGACTTTTTTTACATCTTATAGATTACTAGGATAGTATCTTAAAACAAAATGTCGGACGTAAAAAAAATTTATCAAAAAATTATATCAATACGTCCAAATTCAAATGGATAGGTCTGTCGTTAAATAGTTACATCCTTGATATGCCTGCCACAGTCGTTCATCAAATAAATGCAGGGTGTTTGAGGGAGATTGGCTCCAACTCATATAAGAATTTGTAAGCTTAGAATCGTATAATTTTACTTTATTTTTCGTTTCGTGATAAACCCAGTGGGTCAGGATGCTTCTTACATGGCCTTCTGTCCGTGGCCCTGGTCCAGGATCAGAGGATCTCACAGTTTGTTTTTCACAGAGGAACGGTCAGACAACATAGTTTTGGAGCCTCTCTGATAAAACCACATTATCATCTAATGAGCTGAAATTCGGTATGTATGTTGTTTTCTAGGTATAGTAGGTTCCATGGAAATGGGAGTCGGTTGGCTCTTTATAATGTTTATTTTACCCTTTTAAAATCTAAACTACGAAAACTTGAAACAGTAAATATAGAATAAATATCCACATACGACATATAAGTTTCGGGTCAGTTTCGGTTTCGCCCGAAACCGAACAGAAGCCGAAATTCGTTTTCGGTTTTGGCTGAAAAATAAGTTTCGGTCGGTCATTACTAAATATTGACATAATTTTCATCATCCTGAAGGCTTATCAATTATGTTCATTGCATTTAGATAAGTTAAATTAAAAACAATGTAGTCATTTATTACTATTATATTAATTATAGTAATAATTTGGAATGAAAATTCGATTTTTTTTTTTTTACAGACATTCTACAATCGCGTCAGTTTAGGGGCAGCCCATGAAAATAAAAAAACATTCGGTAATACTCCCACCAAAAAATTTAAAAAAACGCCTATCAAACCTGCAACAAGAAAAGGATCAAAAAAAGGCAAAGATAAAGTGTCGGACCAAGGAAAACCAAAACTGAAGCCCGTTTTGAAAAAAATGATAAGTGAAAATGTATTTATTAGAACGTTCACCCCAGAAGACGATCCTGATATTCCAAAACGGAAAATGTTTGATGGTAAATACGTTAAGATGTCTGATATAGTAACAAGATGTGGTCAAATTTTCGCAGTTGGTTATGATGAGAGGAAGGTTGACATATCCAGTGAAATATTGTTACGAACAAGACTAGAAAATTTCCTGCCCTCTCAGAAGCTACTGCCCCAGTCTTATCCTTCAGTGCCCGCCACAACACAACCACCATCACGGGAATTCCAAGCGGAACGTGAAGAATGTTGTAAAGCAGCGTCATCAGGGTTTTGGGTTTAAAAAAATATAGTTATCTTAAAAAGATGTTTAAAAAAATTTAAACAAAATGAGAGTTAGCTGTAAGGAGTACCGTGTTGAGATCAAATAAATTTCCAATCTGTTTTTCATTAATATCTTGTATACT